>OX596006.1:21875862-22246666 GCA_951394115.2 Drosophila phalerata
GCCTAAAAATTGACATAGAAAATTTCATATCCAAATTATAAAGAGCAATTTAAAAGCTAGAGATTCAAGAATTTGCATAGACAAAGAGAAAAGTGTACTAGATTTTTGCTGAAAATTTCATTCCGATCGGACAGTAAATAGCCAAGATATTTAAGTTATAAATTGTGCTGTTTCGATGATGGACTGTTGGCAGTTATTAAAATTTGAGTAACTTGATAACATGAAAATTGAGTAAACATATTATATAACAAATTGGCGTAATGATCAGTCACGAGCTTCTGTGGCGTAGTGTGGTGAGTTGCAGCGCTAAGGATATGGTTGGTCGGCCGGTCGTGGGTTCGAAACCTGCAAGGGACGTGTTTTTTTTAATTCAATCATTTTGCATTAAAATTCAATTTGCATTTATTAATGTTATGATAACATTTAATGATAGCAAACCTTTTTAAAATTATGAAATAGAGTCCTGTAAAACCCATATAGAAATTTGGCGACTTGCACTCAATGCGATGTGTTGCTTAATGGGTTGAGCCACCGAAGTTTTAAACTTTCTTTTAAAACTAGGTCGCGGGTTCGATTCCCGGCTCCAACAACATTTTTTTTTTGCGGGTTCGACTCCCGGCTGGGACAATTTTTTTTAAGGTGATTTTTTAAGCTTTTTTTAATTTTTTTGTATTATTTAATTTTAAAACTTTTTTTAAAATTATTATCTAATAATGTTGTATTGACATATTAAGCATCGAATTCCTGTTAAATCATTTAATTTAAATAATGTTATATTGGCAGTTATATAAATGTTGTGTTAGAATTCTATGTAAATTTAATGTTATTTACATTTACTATGTAAATTCATGTTTTTAATAAATTTATCTTTTAATTTCATTTGACTCAAATATTATATTATTAAACTCAGCTTCAATTATGTTACTATATGAATTAAGTGTTGGTTAATTTATTTATTACAACATTTTGCATGTTATACGTCTACACGTTTTAGTTTTATCTCTGTTAATTTTTTACATACTACACAAGACCAAATAATAATGTTAAGCTAGAAACTTCTTTTGTTTTGTCGCGTGCTTAAAATATGTACAAATGTGTGCACTTAACAGATATTAGAATTGTGTCTATGGCTGTCTCGCTCTCCCTAATGCTTTACGCATATGTATGTCTATTTGACTTTACATTGGCTCTTCTTCAATTCTTTTTTGCGCGTTGTCTTTGAGAGATTTTGAAATTGACTTTGCGATTTAACGAGTGAAACTTAATTAGATAAATGGTGCGAGTAGTGTTCATAAATAATGTTTAACAGAAGACCCTAGGAAGGCATATAAACTATAAGTTATTTTAAGTTTATTTTAAATATTATTTAATTTTTAGCAGTGGCTGCTTTTGGATAGTAAGTACGGGGTCTCCGACAGTCGAGTATGCTCGACTGTAGCACCGTCCGACTAGTTGTAATTACATATGTCTATTAAATATAAATAGTTAAAAAAGTCAATAAGGTACTTGCATCTATTGAATAATACAATTTACAGGAATGACAGTTTTGTACTTTGGCGTACGACAATTATAATCAAATCTACAAATTAGAAATGTATTTTATAACTAATTGGCGTAATCCGACCTAGCCCGTGATCATTTATTTATATATTGTATATAAATTCTAAGAAGTTTGTTATATATATGTTTTCAATATATATGTTTGTGTATTTATGACTCAAGAGTAAGATATATAATTTATTATTTATATGATAAAAAAATTGGATGCAATTGATTGTTTTAACAAAATGTATCCCAACTTTTTTATTAATTTATAAAAACTTTACTCTGTAAAATTCAACATTAAAAAAAAATCAACTCTGTGTTTCGAGTCATTATTATAATCTCTGAGCCTACGGTTTTAATTTAGGCGTTGATTCAATTTGAAACAAGGAAATATTTTCTTAACGATTGAATTTTTTAACTGATAAAACAATGGGTTGGGTTAATGTAAGAATATGAATTTTTGCGGCAAATTCAATATTTTGTGATATGTTTGCTTGTACTATATGTGTGCACATAGAATACACCCCTGTTAGGATATCTGAGGATCTGACTAGGGCGTTTTAACTTGATTATCTGAGTAATATGTGTTAATTTCTTAAGTGGGCCCATAAATCTGAGTATATCTGAATACATTTTCGGCGACTGTTAGCTGATTTGACTGGCGAATTTAGCGTCTAATTAGTTTTTCGTGTTTTTTTTTTTATAGCATCCATTAAAAGTGACAGAAATTAAGCAAAGCTAATTGACCTTGACAGTCACATACACAAGCATACGCTCACACATACTGTCACACAACTATAGAGCGACCCATAAAGTGCATCGCTGGAGGCTTTAATCTTCAACTTCCGTCAACGCCACTGACGCGAGTGCCGATCCGACGGCACTGCCTCTGCCGCTACCGCTGTCGTCTAAAAGACAACTCGGATCAAGCTTGAGTTAATTATAGCGTCTATCCATTGGCATAGATAGATACATACACTAGCGTTATAGTTATGTTCATGATTGTATGATAAAGTTCATTATCATCATTGTTAGGCTTCTGTCGTTTTTCGTTTGCTCGCAAATAGCATTTTTAATTGCCTTTAATTTTTTGTTTAATTTTTCTAATTCTCTATGCCGAATACTTTTGTCAAAGATTTTCATTTGAATCATACATGATTCACAAAAAAGATTTTGTCGCTAAGAAAACCGCTAATTTCTTGGATCATTGACCGCGCGATAAGCAGAAGTAGCTATTTGATCCAGGGTATAACTTATGAATCGGTACCAGTACTGGAATTAACCGTTTTATAGAATATTGAGTACCGGAACCGAAAGCGGAAAAAGTAATTATCAAGAACCAAAAACGTATACGTTTATACTAGTATGGTTTTGGTATATTTTTCTACAAATTATTTACATAGATAAATGTATATATGTATAAAATTTTGCCATATCTAAACTTACGTTAGCAATACTATTTCGATAAAATACATACAAAAGAAGACACAAATCTTGTAATCAATTGGTTTTTAAACATTTTAAAATGTAATTATTGTATCGGTACTAATACCAAAACCGTAATGACACTAAAAACTTAATTCTGAGATGTTTAATTTTCTTGTCAAAAATCATGGAAAATTGGACAAAAATTTTAACTTGTAAAGTTGCTAGGTCAGAGACTTGACCAATTCCGAACTGTCATAACTTTGGCAAAACCTAACCAATTTTCAAGCGGAATGTCATTTTAATCATGTTTTGGCCTCTAAATTCATTCCTTATTAAGATATTATTAAATTCGTGAAAAAAATTATTTAAATTACGACTCCAGAAGTTTTGTTTGTTGTATATGCTGATGTAGATTATGAGATACCTGTTACACAATTTAAAAAACTTTATATAAGCTATTTAATGATCAGTTATTTTTGGCATTAATTAATTAATCGCCAGATATTTTGATTCTGAGTTTTTTCTAGGGCTATACATACCAAAAAAAATAAATAAAAGTGGACAGTACTAAGAAAATGTTGAGGGGGCGGGGCTGGTGACACACCCAACTTCCCGGGACACTCCTTAGGGTATGTATAACGCTATATAATATAAAGCTGCTCAGATCCCCTTGATAAATTTACAAATTATTAAAAGAGCTGCGTTATAAAACTAAAACATATGCAACTTATATGAAACAACTAGTGAAAACCATAATAGTTACAATACATTTGAATACTTGTGATTAATGAAATAATGCTACAAAACATCACTGCATACTTTAGGCGCTTGCGTTGCTTATATATTAAATTTATTACAAATATCCGATATTGAGGTAAGTTTGAAGAATAATAGATATAATAATAAAAGCACCTTCAATCAAAAAGAGTGGTTTATCTGTAAAACTGTGGGTGTGAAAAGTTTTGTGATTTGCGGGGACGGAAAAAATTGTGTGTGTCAAATTTGGTTGTTCTATAATAGCCCTGTAGAGCGGCTGGTGGTGAGGTTCATCATTAGTAGTAACTTAAAACTAAGGTTCAAGTAATGCAGAAGCGCACAGTGGGACATTAGGGCGGTAAGGCGGTACAAATATAATTTTTACGATGAAAGCGGTTGTAAAAGTAATAAATGCAATCAATAGAGAAATCTTTAATTATTACAAACCCAAAAGGTTTTAAAAATCAAGTTAAAATTGTGGGCGCAACAGCCTCTAAAAGTTGAACAAAATGTGCAAATTTACAAAATATGCAAACTTTAAAGCTGATTTGTAGAAAAGTTATGCTTCCGATCTTTACGTCTATGGTTTTATATAACCAGTAGGTTCATTTATAATGAAATAACGATAAATTTTCACTTGTTTACTTTTTGTATTAGCAATGTTATAAACAAAATCACATAAGTTAGGCTATTTTGCAACTTTAATGGAATACGTATATAACTAAAATTGGACTCAATCAATTCTCTATCAATTCTCAAACAATATCACCGGTCTTTCATGCGCCTTAGCAGACTTTTAGTCCAAAAACTGAAGCAATCTCGCAATAAAATGGTAATAGAAGAGGAAGAGCACAGGGCAATTACAAATGCTTCCCTATACCACATTTTCAAAAAAAAAAATTTTTGTTGTTTTTTTTTTGTAGTAAGCATAATAAAACTTTTTTATATATTAAACAAAGCTATTTAATGGAATAAAAAGATTAAAATTTAAATTTCGGACAAAAAAAAAAGATTTATTTTAATTTTATATGTAAAATATGCACTTAAAATATTTTTCATCTTTGTCCTAAAACCCTGAATCAGCCAGTGCAAAGACTAATTTTAAAACTTAAGAAGTTTTTTAACAAATCATTTTTAAAATTTTTGAAATAAAGTTATTGGTTCAAAAATATGATTTATGTACAGCAAAATCAGAAATTGTCTCACTGTGAGGCGCTAGGCAATACATATCAACGAAAACAAAACAGCCTTTTACTTATATTTGTAACAACCGGTATTCAAAATATTCAAAATTAATTTTTAACATTGAAATAGATAATCAATTTTTAATTTGAATTGTTTTGCCCATACTTTGTTCATTCATAGAAAGTTTGACAAAAAATGGTTCGTGTAATTTTTTTGCACAAATATTTATTTATGCAACTGTTTGTTTTTATCAGTGTTGTTATTGCATACAGTCTTAACTTGAAGTATTTGAAACGAGAAAAATATTCTTTCATGGTCATAGAGAGTTTTATGCGTTTATATGATAAAGAATTAATTTGTATTCAAAGCCAACTTTTCACTGCCACTGTATACAGCTATTTTTAGACCCCGTACTTAAAAAAAGTACAGGGGTCTATTGGGTTTGTTTTAACGAAAATGTGCGTAACAGGCAGAAGGAGGCGGGGCAGACCCTATAAAGTATATATATTCTTGATCAGCATCAATAGCCGAGTCGATATAGCAATGTCCGTCTGTCCGTCTGTCCGTCTGTCCGTCTGTCTGTATGAACACCTAGATCTCAGAGACTATAAGAGCTAGAGACACCAAACTTGGTATGTAGGTTCGTCTATATTGCAAGCAGATCAAGTTTGTTTCAAAATTTGGCCACGCCCCCTTTACCGCCTAAAAATTGACATAGAAAATTTCATATCCAAATTATAAGAGCAATTTAAAAGCTAGAGATTCAAGAATTTGCATAGACAAAGAGAAAAGTGTACTAGATTTTTGCTGAAAATTTCATTCCGATCGGACAGTAAATAGCCAAGATATTTAAGTTATAAATTGTGCTGTTTCGATGATGGACTGTTGGCAGTTATTAAAATTTGAGTAACTTGATAACATGAAAATTGAGTAAACATATTATATAACAAATTGGCGTATGATCAGTCACGAGCTTCTGTGGCGTAGTGTGGTGAGTTGCAGCGCTAAGGATATGGTTGGTCGGCCGGTCGTGGGTTCGAAACCTGCAAGGGACGTGTTTTTTTTAATTCAATCATTTTGCATTAAAATTCAATTTGCATTTATTAATGTTATGATAACATTTAATGATAGCAAACCTTTTTAAAATTATGAAATAGAGTCCTGTAAAACCCATATAGAAATTTGGCGACTTGCACTCAATGCGATGTGTTGCTTAATGGGTTGAGCCACCGAAGTTTTAAACTTTCTTTTAAAACTAGGTCGCGGGTTCGATTCCCGGCTCCAACAACATTTTTTTTTTTGCGGGTTCGACTCCCGGCTGGGACAATTTTTTTTAAGGTGATTTTTTAAGCTTTTTTTAATTTTTTTGTATTATTTAATTTTAAAACTTTTTTTAAAATTATTATCTAATAATGTTGTATTGACATATTAAGCATCGAATTCCTGTTAAATCATTTAATTTAAATAATGTTATATTGGCAGTTATATAAATGTTGTGTTAGAATTCTATGTAAATTTAATGTTATTTACATTTACTATGTAAATTCATGTTTTTAATAAATTTATCTTTTAATTTCATTTGACTCAAATATTATATTATTAAACTCAGCTTCAATTATGTTACTATATGAATTAAGTGTTGGTTAATTTATTTATTACAACATTTTGCATGTTATACGTCTACACGTTTTAGTTTTATCTCTGTTAATTTTTTACATACTACACAAGACCAAATAATAATGTTAAGCTAGAAACTTCTTTTGTTTTGTCGCGTGCTTAAAATATGTACAAATGTGTGCACTTAACAGATATTAGAATTGTGTCTATGGCTGTCTCGCTCTCCCTAATGCTTTACGCATATGTATGTCTATTTGACTTTACATTGGCTCTTCTTCAATTCTTTTTTGCGCGTTGTCTTTGAGAGATTTTGAAATTGACTTTGCGATTTAACGAGTGAAACTTAATTAGATAAATGGTGCGAGTAGTGTTCATAAATAATGTTTAACAGAAGACCCTAGGAAGGCATATAAACTATAAGTTATTTTAAGTTTATTTTAAATATTATTTAATTTTTAGCAGTGGCTGCTTTTGGATAGTAAGTACGGGGTCTCCGACAGTCGAGTATGCTCGACTGTAGCACCGTCCGACTAGTTTTTTACTAGTTATTGCAGCCCCATCAATGTCACCCAAGTTTCAAAATACGTGCGTTGAACCCACTGCAAAACGAAAATATTTTCATTGAGGTCATTAGGTTCATTATAGCGAGTTTAAAGCGTTGCACAGTGGCTGCTTTTACCGCCAGTCGTTGCAAAAATAAACAAGGGGGCTACGCCCCCTGCTCGTTTCGCTCGCGGCGAGGTTCGGGTACAGTCAAGCGCGTTCGACCGTAGGATACCCAGAGCCAAAGTACTTTTATAAAAGTTTATTTCCGACCATTTGTTCCTATGGCAGCTATATGAATCTGGTCAGAATGTACAAAACCAACATAAATTCATATTCTACCAGCATATTCTATCAGTTTGGCTTTGATATCTCAACATAAAAAAAACTTTTTCATACTAAAACTTCATTCGATGTATCGTTTCTATTGCAGATATATGAAACAGGAGTCCAATTTAAAAATAAATACAAGCTTGATCTACCAATGGTATCCAGGAACCGACATACCAAGTTTGAAGTCTCTAGCTCTTATGGTCTCTGAGATCGACGCGTTCAAACAGACGAACAGACAGACGGACACACAGACGGACATGGCTTAATCGACTCGGCTGTTGATCCTGATCAAGAATATATATACTTTAAGGGGTCTGACACGCCCTTTTGCCTGTTACATGCATTATTATTTTTATCTTTTAAATTGTTTTTAGGCAGTTTATGAAACTGAAATTTTTTTTAAATTTAACCTAAGAGTACACAATTGTCACACTGAATTGACAGAATTTTTTTGTTGTTCAAAATAAATAATAAAAATTAATGCATAAGCTTAACATGCTCGTGTTAATCAGAGCACTTACGTGTTATGATGATGAGCTAACAAATTGTTTAAAATAACCGCTGAAGATCTTGATTTAATTAAAGGACAAGTATATAGGTAAAGACTGTAGCAGGGTTGTCTTAGCTGATATCAGACAATAGCCGACCGGCCAAAGTTACTGTTATTCGAGCTGACCCTCCTAACTGACCGAATTTAAAATAAATGCAAAATCTAGAACATTTATTTGACCTAGTGAATTTTAAACTGATCAACCACATTCAGTACCGTCTTAAAAAATTTTTTTAAATGAAAATATATTGTAATTTCAAAGCTAGTTAAAGCTTCCACATGGTAACAGTACTATGTTCAAATATAAAATAAATTTACAAAAAAAAAAAAATGATCTTTGCAAGAATTATTCCCAAAGGCAGCCACTGTGCTTCTTGCAGTGTTAACACAGTACGATTTTGGTCATCGACTTACGTTTAATTTGGAGTCTCTACCAGGAAGCGACATGATCCGGCATATTAATTAACTTCCAGTCAAACAGACTGATAGTCATGCAAACAAGTGTCAATACGGTAATGGAAGTCATTTGGAGGTCTGCCAAGCTCAATAAAATTCATCCATGATTTTCCGCTCTTTTCGTTTTATTATTTTACTTACCTTGTGCAACGTACGTAACGTGCTAAAGAATGCGTGGCAGATGCCCCCATTTGGAATATATATTCTCGATCAGCATTAACAGCCAATTCGATATAGCCATGAACAACCAGATCTCAAAGTTTATGAAGTGTATTTTAAATGTTGGATACCTTCCACTCCGCCTCAAATTGAAACGAATTGCAAAAGCCATTTACAGCTATGGCCTTGACGTTTGACTCAACGGAAATCTTAGCTCCGGATCTTCTCTGTAAATATCATTAAGATCGGACAATAAGCTTGAACATACTAGAGTCAATAGTTTAAGGAAGAAGAGAGCTTGCGAGGAGATTGTTCATGTATTTCAATTCGTTTATATATATATATATATATATATAAAGCTTAGGTGAGTGTTAGGGTTTCTAAGCGGCTTGGCACAAGGTATCTCGTAGTCGATCACACTCTACTACAACCTATTTTTCACTTGTTCCACATAACAATTTACTTGGTAACGCTTGTAAAAGAAATGATTAATTTATACTTATGTGTAAAAAGATCAAGTGATCTTAAATCTTGCATAAATTTTGCATTCAGAATGCTTTTTTGCATTTTTAGATGTAAATTTGCCATTTATCACGATTGTGTTTAAAGATGGCAAGTTCGTAAAAATGTGTAAATCATTGTGAACGGTAGTTCACGTAAGTGATTAAAACAGACACCAACTAGTAGGATAGACAATCGATTGGCTTACAGCAGCTTACTTATTAAAAATATTAAAGCTTAAATGCAGCTCTTAGTAGATAACTGGAGAGCTTGCTTAAATTAGTCATTTAAATGGTAAATATGTTCGCTAATACTTAATAATGTTAGCAGTGATGATCCGAAGAAACTGATTGATATTTAAATTTTAGAGAACGTGTCAAAAATTTAAAAAAAAAAAAAAATAAAAAATAAAAATGTACTATTTAATTGCTTTTTTCTTTGTATTCTTAGTAATTGCGGAATGCTATTGGGGATTCAGGAAGTATTGTGCTCAAACATTCATGATTATATTAACAGAAAACAATAATAATATACAAACTAACCATCTGACTGATAAACAGAAAAATTACAAATGACAATTAATCTATTAGATTTGCCAACGCGATGTATTCGGTTTGCTGTGAAAACAACCGTAGCCAGTTAATAAACAAACTCAATTTGCGGGAAATTTGTTGGAAATTTGCCGGGTTCTCTCTAATCATATTTTTACCCATTTCCGGCTGATGACAAAACTTATCACACACCTACGCCGCCTAACACAGACTCATACACACACCACACACAACACCAGAGAATACCACCGAACAGAATTCAGTGGCGCTCCGAATTGTCCATTAAGTTATTAATTGCAGGTCGATCTGAGAGATTCAGAAACAACGCTACAATTTTAGATACTTGTAGTGTTTACTTATAAGTACATATGTCGGATTACATGGAGGAAATTCGCGTGACAAACATACGAAATTAAACGGTGCTTTAGTTCGTGCCTTAATTGAAAATAATTAAATACAATTAGTTGAAAAATAGAAGAAAAAAAAATAGTTACTTTACGCTTTTATTTATGCGAAATTCAATGATAAAATAAAGAGCTAAAAATAGTTATATACAATGCATACACACACTAATACGCATAGTTAAAAGTGAGTGTTTGAATAGACAACGCTTTATTTATGGGGCTTAAACAGTAGTCGCAATTTGCGGCAGTTCTGACAGCCGTCGTGTGCGACTGCGTAAACTAAACAAATTGCAAAAAATCTGAGCGAAAGAGCGCTTCGAAAACCAAGCCACTAATTTGACAATCAAAATAGAGTAAAAGCACAAAAAAAAAATCCCCGAAATGCGGTTAAAAATTGTAATTAAAGCAACACACAGACGTACACACTTACATTTAAGCCAATGAAACAAATAAAATATAATTAGTCGAAAAATAGCAAAAGCTTTAAAAACTTTGCATGTCATTAATCGACTCAGTGGCAAAACCGAAAACAGAGAAATAAAGAATTATAGAAAAATAAAAACAATACTATAAAACAATAATTATAAATGTGTTTATGTAAATAAATATAAACAAAACGATAAAATCAACAAAAAAAACTATAAATAAATGCAAAAAAAAAAAGAAAAATAAAAATAAAAAGAATATGAGAACAATAAGTAAATGTTATGAGCGTGGACAATTTGTAGTAAGTAATTTGGTTGATGCCTCTGGCACGCAACAATAACAACAGCAACCACAACTATGTATGTACGAACAACAATAACTAAATATATGGTAAATTTTGTATTGTCAAACAAAAACACTCCCACATACATACATACACACATACACACATACACACATACATGCATACATACATATATACATATGTACATATATGTACGCAGATACACGGAGATGCACAAACGAGCGCAAACAAATTTCACGACAAACGCGAATTTGATTTAATTTACATGTCTTTAATGAAATTAGTAGTAAATCGCACACACACATGCACACACACACACACACACGTACACACACACAAATGCAAATACACACTAACACCGCGCTCACAGTAACTAAAACTAACGGTTAACTCACTTTAGTTAGCTATCTATCAGTAAGTATCTTAAATATCCCAGATACTTCTCACCAGCCAAGTTAGATTCTTTGAATTTCGGTGTACACAGTTTGATTTTTAGAAGATCTTTTTTGTAATTTTTTTTTTTTTTGAATAAAGTTGTTGTTACTGTAATATATTTAGTAACAATAACAACATGTCGGGCGGTTGTACCAGTATATTTTATTGTTCTTGTTATTATTGTTATTTTCGATGGCGATGGCGATGTCGATGTCGATGTTGTTGTTGTTATTATTGTTGTATATTAAAGCGAGGCTTAGTTAACGAGCTTTGCCATGTACCTAAACCAGCGACGTTGAGCTAAACTCAGCGACTAAAATTTGTATTGAATTTGATGAGTGCCGTCGACTCGCCACACGGTAAATGCAAACGCTGTCGGCTTCAACGCCAACGTCAGCGTCGCGTCGCTGCCACAGCGCTGTGCGGGCGGCAAGTGACGATCGCCCAGATCTAAGCTTTCAATGCCGCTGGCAACGGCGACGCTGACAACGACGCTGACAACGACGCTGACTGCGACAGCGACTGCGACGTCAACTGCAAGTGCGATGTGGCGTCTGTGGTTGCGTGTGTCTATGTCTGTTTCTGTGTCTGTGTCTGTTTAAGCGCGTCGCAAGTGCCAAAAAATAATAATAATTTTTATATAAATATATATTATGTTATGTATGTATATATGCGCATCAGATACACGTATGTAAATATATTCATCTTATTTGAATATTGAGAAAAGAGTCACAGTCCACTTAAATTTAACTGGATCTATCGCTAAAAGATACATAAGTATATGCATGTAAATAAATGCGAAAGAAGTCAGCTGTAATCAAACGAAAATCGACTATGATATACCCTGTGTGGAGTATACCCATTACAAAAATGTATGATCCGGGATCGCAAATAATAATTAATTTATTTATTAATATTATTTTAAGTGTGTTTTTTGATAAATTTATCAAATAACTTAAGTCAACAATTCAATTTCTATTTAAAAATCAATATGTAACCCTTTTTTTCAATTTGTAAAATAAAAACCAAAAACAAATATTACTTTTCAATTGTTACAATAAAATATCTTTAATATTAAACATTGAATGTGAAAATCTTTTTAACCATAACATTTATTTCCAAAACCTAAAAACATTCACGATGCGTGACTCGATAAGACACATATCACCATAATAAAAATAGCAAAGTAACTTATATATTTTATTTTTTAAATAATATGAAATTAAGAAATAGGGCTTAATTTTCATATTCAAAATTAAATGTAGAAATGATATCTAATTTTTATTATTTTATCAAGTTAGTTAAAAATCATTAATTTAACCAAATGAAAAGATAATATATATTTTTTTAAATTGTTTTAATAATAAATTAAAATCGTTACGAACCCTGAATGTAATACATGTATCGCATTCATTACACAAACGTGTTATAACTCAAAATTTAACAATAATCAGGAGACACAAAAAACCATTGTGATTTTTAGCAAACTACAGTAGATAATGAACTTGACTTTTTGTGGCGGTATATGATTTATCTGATAAGCACTTTAACAAGTAATCTGTAAAAATTACCAATTTAAGCTGTAATTCTATTGTGTATATTTGTAATACAATATTAATTGAAATTTTATTTTTACTCCTACTAAAAATTTCATGTGTTAAAAAATTGTTTACACATAAATAAATAATACCATATAAATAGTTCGCAAGACTGCACCAGAAAGATAACCATCCAAATTACATTTATTTGATTATTGTATCAATACTATGTACTGCGAAATATTTTAAAAATTGGTAACCATTATTGTTTAGAGCATTGTTTTCATCTAGAGAAAAAATGTTGGGCTTCTTTACCATTTTTTAAATTGGATCGTTGACATTTCGTTTGTATATTGTTTTAATTTAAGAATTATAATATATAATACATATGTTACTAAAAAAATATATGCTAATAAGAAAGATTTGTGAAAAATTTCATGCATGCCATTAAAATATGTATTAAATCCGTGGCTTTAGACAAACTTTTCTTCTTTTTATAATATCAATATGTTCTTAGCTCTTGCTAGCGCAATTTGATTTTACTATAGCCAGTTGTCTGTCTTATAAGTACAGGGAATAAAAGCCCAGGTACGATATTTAATATGTGCATGGCTGTGTGTGTATGCGTTTATGTGTGAACAATTGTGAATTGTGAGCTTAAGCTATTAATTGTGAACACGTCAATGCTGCTGTTGAAGTTTGCAATAATTTTCGCTTTGTCACTTTTGGGTCTTTGCTTTGAACGACATATCCACATCGTTAGCACATTTTGGGCTAAGAGGAGCGAAAACGAGGCTTAAACTCATGAGGCGGGGATAAAGAGAGGAGATCAATGCAAAATGAAGTGTATCCGCTTGATTTACCTTGTTATCGTGAACGTAACTCTTGTTACAATATTGAACTGTTTGAAACTCTCAATAAGAAATCTCGGATCAATTAAGACATTGCTTTGATAAGCATTTCTCACTGAAGAAGCATCTGAACAATTTCGAAAAAAAAAGTAGCCGGAAAGGCTTTATGTTGTACTCCAACAACAGAAAAACCAGTTACATGCTTTTCGGAGCTTGTATTTCTATTTAACTGATCGAGATGCAACTAAGTAGGTTGATAAAAAACAATAATATGAAACGTTAGTTACAACAAATGACGTTATATCGTAAAGCCGTTGGGTGTGGTGATTTTTGGCGATTTGTGGAGGCGAAATGATTTTCTCACAATATTCCCTTTTACTCATTTTTTAGGTAAAGGGTATACAAATACTAAGTAGGAATTTATTTTGTAAAAAGCAAATTATGATAAAATTCAATTACATTTATTTTTTCAGCCTTGTTTGTCTCTTAGATCTATGTACTTACATAAGTGTACATGGGTGTTTCCACAGAAAACGACCTCTTAAAACTCAAAAAATAAAACTAAATGTTCGATTTGCATTGTACTGAAAAGAAGAAAACTCCTCAAATTTGTGATGCCGCCAGAGAAAAAGCAAGAACATTTTATTGGAATGATGACATAAGCTACCAAATGTCAGGAAGGAAAGATACAAAGAGCGTAAAATCGTTTAATTTTTGATAATGTAACGACCGTGACCTTTTTAAAACTTTTTTTTTTTGGAAACTAATTTTCTTTAGTTTGAAAATAAACTCAATCCTTTAACAAAACATTTCAAAGAATTTAATCCGATTTTTTTATCTATCACATCCTGTGCAAAATTTTACAAAAAATTATGTTTGTTCTCGAATATCAAAAAGAGCTCATTCCTAAGGTAACGACCGTGACTTTTTTAATGGTCAAAAAAAGTATTGAAATTAGACTTTTTATGAATCCTTTCGGTTGCTACTGATGCCTGAACTTTCGAAGGTGTAAAATTAGGCAATTCTCGTGGCCTATTTGCTTAGGTTGGAATTTTATTTTAAAAATCTCCGAAAATATGTAACGACCGTTACTTTGGAAACACCCACATACAGACGTACTACGTCTTGTTACTTATAGAATCTGTCACATCTTTCTGCATGAATTTAGTATCGATTATATTCATTAGAGTGAATCGATTTATATGGGCCAAAAAAATTGACAAATGGTACTCCAAATTCGTAATCGACTTAATTCTAAAATGTTTTCACCAACAAACCTTAGTTCTAAAATCAGTTTCTAGTCCCCGCTTTTCGTGTTTAAATACGTGCTTTTTTGATTTTTTTTTTTGGTATGAATTATTACCATATCTTTAGTATTTTAAGTCCGATCCTGACTCGTGTTATGACCAAGACTTTCATATACAAAGACAAATTGTCCTTAAAACACAAACAAGGAAACAAAACGTTAAGCGAGGTCTAGGAATTGATTTTAAAACTATAGTTTCTTGGTATAAACATCTTAGAATTGACCGTAGATTACGAATATGGAGTTGCATTTATTTTTTTTTTTTTCCAAAAAATCGATGCACCCTAATATTCATATGCCTGGAAAGTAGTATAAAAGGCAAACTTATTTACATATTTTGTTTATTAGCATAAATCTTGTAATTTTAATTTAATATTAATCATTTAATGGACAATCGAAACTGGAAATTCTTTATTATGAGGAATATGTGTGGCTGCCTGTGTATGTTTGCCTTTGCCCTTCAGTAGGTCATCGACTGCTCTATGCAAACCCTCTTGCACCTGACTAACTAACTAACTGTGCTCTAACCAAGTGTTGCTACTGTTGCTGCTGCTGTTGGTATAACAATCAACACTTATTCATTGTTGTGCTTTGATGATTGCAGTTTAAGAGGCTATAGGCCACGCCCACCTGGCCCTGACTTACAAAGCCGCAATGCCGCAAAGACCACAGCTCAGTAGCTCATTGACTGATGCCGATGGATACTGTCGTCGCTGAGCTGTAACGCTGTAACGCTGCAACACCCCTTCTCTCCCCCAATTGCTCGACCAAGTGCCCTTTGCCGATGCAGCTGTTGCCAAACATGATAAGTATCAATAAAATTAATAACAAGAAACGGCACTCCGAAGATTTGATACCCTTGCAGAGACCGGCACCCAATTTTCGACTGATTGCTCTTATGTCACTTATGGTAATGATAGAGGAGCTTAAAATCAGAACATAAACAACAATCAAAAATTTAAAAAAAAAACTATATCAGATTGTGTGGTTGAGATGTCTCACATAAAACAAAAAATTTGGGTGATCCAATCCGGCCGACATATGCATGAACTACAATACTAAAATATAAGTTTGCATAGAATCAGATGGATAGACAGACACTGCAATATTGACACATCTCGTCGTGGTAGGCAAAACTATATTTGTATATATATTTTTTCGTACCAGGGATTCAAGCCGAAACAAATATCGGTTCCGGTTTCGGTTCCGGTACGTCCCGAAACAACTATTTTGATAACACTAGGCAACAATTTTCAACTTTTTGTCTATTACACGAACCAAACCCACTTTTTTGGATAGATTTGGGGCTCCAAATGACGAAAAACATTTTTTTTTTTTTTTCTATGGTAAGATTTTTTTTTTAGAATTTTTTGAAATTTGTCTTTTTTTTTCGTACTTTTTTTCAGAGGTGCGCCCAGTTTTTTCATCATTACTCGAGAACGCCGAAACCTATTTTCAAAAACTTTACTTTTCCTGAAAGCCATTGAATATATCTATAATTCATGAATACAAAGTTTTGGATTTAAACTTATAGCTTAAGAGATATCAATTTTTGAATTAAGAAAATGATGATTTTCTTTAAGCTTTTTTATTAGCTTTTTTTACTTTAAAATTCGAGGAAAAGTCGAAAAAAATTTATTACATTTTGTCTTTAATTTTATTTGCATAGCTGCATTAATTACGCGTCGTCTATGATATGTCTTATCAAAATCTGTGGAGAGACAGCGATATAATATTTTTTTGTGTGTAGGCATGTTTTTGTCGACTTTGATGACTTCCTTGTAGAGTGGCATAACCTTAAGTATGAAAATTTTTTGTGATTTTTAAGATATCTTCACCAATCTCACACAATATCAAATTGTTGTTATTTTACACATTTTGACCATATTTGGTTAAAATCGGTGTACTATATCATATAGCTGCCATAGGATCGATCGTTCGAAAATCAAGGTTTAGTATGAAAAAGTTTTTTGTTTTTTAAGATATATTATCCAATCTCGCTGGTTATGTATTTAGTAATGTGGTATGTATCCCTACCAAATTTGGTTCAAATCGGATCACTATTCAATATAGCTGCCATAGGAACGATCAGTCGAAAATTCACCTTTAGTATGAAAAACTTTTTTATTTTCTAAGATATTTTAATAAAACTCACAAATTGTGTACTCTATGTTGTCATTTACATCTTTATTAATTTTGGTTCGAATCTGTCTACTATATAATACAGCTGCCATAGGACCGATCGGTCTAAAAACAAGTTTTAGTATGAAAAACTTTTGTGTTTTTGGAGATATCTTAACTAAACTGATAGAATATGCATATAAGTTGGTCTTATGCATCCTGACCAAAGTTGGTTGAAATCGGTCCACTATATCATATAGCTGTCATAGGACCGATCGGTAGAAAATCATGTTTTAGTATAAAAATTTTTTTTGTTTTTGGAGAAATCTCTATAAAACTCATAAATTGGGCATCTTTCATTGCCCATTACATCCTTACGAAATTTGGTAGAAATCGGACCACTATATCATATAGCTGCCATAGGAACAATCGATACGAACGGTCGATAAGCAACCTTTAGTATGAAAAACTTTTTTGTTTTTTAAGTTATCTGTACCAAACTTACAAGTTATAAGCCTTTTATTGCCTTATACAACCTGTCCAAATTTGGTTGGAATCGGATCACTATAACATATAGCTTCCATGGGACCGATCATTCGAAAATCTACCTTTGCGTAAAAATTGTTTCATTGTTAATATACTAATAACTTAGCCGTCCTTCCATAGATTTTAACGGTAAACATACACAACGATTGGTAATTAATATAGCTATATATATAAAAACAAATTTAATAGTTCAGATGACCATCTTAAATGCATATTCTGTCAGATTGGTTAAAATATCTCAAAAAACAAAAAACTTTTTCATACTAAACCTTGATTTTCGAACGATCGATCCTATGGCAGCTATATGATATAGTACACCGATTTGAACCAAATTTGGTCAAAATGTGTAAAATAATAACAAATTGATATTGTGTAAGATTGGTGAAGATATCTTAAAAATCACAAAAAATTTTCATACTTAAGGTTATGCCACTCTACAAGGAAGTCAAAAAAGTCGACAAAAACATGTCTAGACACAAAAAAATTTTATTTCGCTGTCTCTCCACAGATTTTGATAAGGCATACCTTAAACGACGCGTAATTATTGCAGCTGTGCAAATAAAATTAAAGACAAAATGTAATAAATTTTTTTCGACTTTTCCTCGAATTTTAAAGTAAAAAAAGCTAAAAAAAATGCTTTAAAAATATCATCATTTTCTTAATTCAAAAATTAATGTCTCTTAAACTCCTGGCTTAAATCTAAAACTTTGTATTAATGAATTATAGATATATTCATTGACTTTCAGAAACAGTAAAGCTTTTGAAAATCGGTTTTGTCATTCTCGAGTAATGATGACATAAGTCGGTGCACCTCTGAAAAAAAGTACGAAAAAAAAGCCAGATTTTTAAAAAATTCTAAAAAAAAAATTTCACCATAGAAAAAAAAAAAAAAATGTTTTTCGTCGTTTTTGGCCCCAAATCTATCCAAAAAAGTGGGTTTGGTTCGTGTAATTTTTTGGCTGTTGCCTAGTGTAAACGGTTCTATTTCGGTTGTTTCCTTACGATCCGGTATCAGTACCAGCATACATACGTACGATATATTCGTATTTTATCGAGACAAACCTGGCTTAAATTTAAAATTATTTTTTTGTACAAAGCAAAATTATCAAAAAATATAAACACATACAAAAAAATAAAAAAATTTTGGAAAAGTGTACCGAAAGCGTACCATAACAAACGATTCTGGTTTCGGCTCTTATAAAAAATCTTTTTCGGTTACCGTTCCGGTTCCGGTTACTCAAAATGAAACGGTTAATTCGGATAACGGTATTATTCCCTGATTTATATATATCTTTATTGGATCTCGTTCAATGGGTTACACTTTTCATGACAATATTCAAATACTCTCTACAAAGGTACTGCAATTATAATAATGCTTATTAAAATATACTTAAATATAAATGTATATATGTAGGTTTGTGTGGCTCTGTAAACACAATGGACAGAAAATGACAACAAGTTGTATACAAATGTTGACAAAATCTAATAATAGGATTTTGTTTATTTAGAATAAAAAATAAAAAATAAAAATTTCGTTTTGAATAAGATCCTAGCTGCTAATTCTTGAAAAATGTTCATAATTTACATAACTCATATAGGATAAATTTTTGCGTACAAGTAAGAGCGCGATAATCGTGATTTAATGCCAACAGATAATAATACAAGATTTTCTTTACAAAATCCTATCAATATTAAGAGCTATTAACAGTATTTTTCAAATAGCGAAACGGTTAGTACACGTTACGAAACATTAAATAAATCCCAGATATTATTATCATTTATATTTAAACAAACATCGCCTACTGCCCACTGTGTGCAGTTATTAAACATTTGGTAATTCGATGCAAAAAAAACTAAAGAAGATTTAAAACTAGTCAGAAAGGGTATAGTCGAATACACGCAACAGATGATACACTTTGGTACTTTATTTGTATATACTTACATAGAGCGTGGAAAGCGGTAATCAAAGTTTAAAAACACGATTCTAAGGAAATTTAATTCTAAATTATTACTCTTCACTTTTTAAATCCTTAGTACGTCACGTTTGATTGCTTTTTGAAATTATTAAGCCTTTATCTATGTAATCTATTTATAAAATAATATATTGTTTTCATCCTAAATATATTTGCGAGATTATTGTAAGTGAATTCTTTAAATTTTTTAAATAAAAATTAATGAAAACATATATATTAAAAAAATTATAAGTTTGATAATTGATTAGCTAACAAAGAATATTTATATATTATTCAATATAAGTAGTTTATTTAAGTTTTTTTTTTTTAAATTACAATATTCAATTGAATTCAACTATCTTCAACCGTTTCGGCCAATTCTTTTTTGTTATTGCGGGAATGCTTAAGACTTAGGTATTCCACATGGTATTTTGAGAGAACATTATTTAAAAAAAATAAATTTGTTAAATACTTTTAGTTTTTAGTAGAAATACTTAACTTAAAGGGATATAGAGGCCCTGGAGTATGGTAAAAGTCTAAATTGCTAAAAAAAAATGATTGATTGGAATTGCAGAAGAATTGGTAATTAGATGCAACAAAATTGCATCATAAAATAGATTTAGGAATAAACTAAGAACTACGTCGTATGTACCATACCATCGATATATAGAAAATTATGATTTTTGAAACTGTGTAGATGGTATGCTCATTCTAATAAATTAATTCATGATTACATAAATTGCTTAAATATGTGACTTAAATACGTTTCAGAAATACTTTATAGGATCTGTATAGGATATGTCCGTTTGTCTATCGCATTCTTTATCACAAAGTTAATATTCCCGATTGCAGGGTACAACTATGTGTCTTGTTTGGTCGCTTGGAACGTGCTGCAGTTGTTGCTGCCGCTGCCGCTGCCTTTGACGTTGACGTTGACGTTGAAGTCGCCATTGCTGTTGCCGTTGCAATTGCAGTTGCCGCTGCTGCTGATTAATTTCCAATTGTAATTATGTTTGCACGCCGCCAACAAAGGTAGCAGCAACTCAAGTAGCACCTCTCTGTCCCAGACAACAACCCATCTTGCCCCTGCACCACCCTCCCCTTCCCTCGATTCATCAACCATCGGCGAACAGCCGTTTTGCGATCGCTTTGTTGCGTTCAAATTCAACGTGACCGAACATTAATGGCAAGCAGCTTTGCTTAGCATAATCAGTGGAAACATTCGACCAACACCAGCTCCATCAGCAGTTATTGTTTGACAACTTGGTTCGGTGCATTGACTGAGGGTTGTGGAGGGGAGAGGAGAGCCTCCTCACATGACTCAAATCAAAGTCTTGCCAATAAAGCAAACTAATCTGAATAAACTTTCACTTGGCGACTTGGGTAGTCGTATAATCGTATTATTACCCAGTTTATTTTTATTTTTTGACTATTCATTTATATCTACCAAATTAGATATACTCTAAGTATTGTATTTAATTTGTTTGCCTATTCTTTATATTGTCTTATTCTGCAGCAATTTGACACATTTTACGAACGTTCATTAATTTCAATTGTCCAATTGATTTATTGACCACCACAATTAACTTAGTTCTAAAACATTTTGCAAACAATTGTCAATAGTTTAGATCAACATAGATTAAACGGAGATAAAGATTGGAGATTAAATCTATTTTAGTTTATAATATAAGCAACAATTTAATTAATTTCAAATATTATGGTTTCATTATTTCCGGGTTTATATATTTGCATACAAGATCGGTGACGCCGATGCGACCCCGATATCGCATAAATGGCAAGCGCTCAGTGTCACAAATAACACTATGCAGCAGCCAAAAAATTACACAAATCAAATCCACTATTTTATACTTATAACTAGGAGGCTCCGCCCCCTGATCGCTTCGCTCGCGGAATTGAAGCCTGAAAAAGAGAAGCACCTCCTATATTTATCATGAATAAACTATTTTAACGCAAAATTAAATTACTGTTCTACTTCAATAATTTGGACACTTGTCAATTCGGACAAACCGATAATTAGGACACTTAAGTAATATCTATAAAATATTCTATAGCCCGGACACCACACAAATCTATTGAGTTTGAAATCCGATCACATTAGCGTGTTTGCATGTAAGAAAAAAATAAAAGTACCAGAAAAATGTACAAGAGAAGGCATTTAAGTGTCATTTAAGAGCAAAAGGTCGTTTTTCTAACACTGGGTTTATTCGGTAGGATTTATAATCAGTACCCCCTTCTTTAATTTTGATGGATCAGTAATTAGTACCTGCTTAATGACATGATACCCTCTTATTCAAATTAGACTACCACGTTTTTTCACCATTCGTACGAAGCAATTATTACATTAGGCAACAGCCAAGAAATTACACGAACCAAACCCACTTTATTGGACAGATTTGGGGCCCCATATGACGAAAAACATTTTCTTTTTTGTGGCGAGATTTCGTTTTAGAATTTTTTAAAAATCTTTTTTTTAGTACATTTTTTCAGAGGTGCTTTCATCATTTTTTTGAGAATGACAAAACCGATTTTTGAAAGCTTTAGTATTTTTGAAAGCCAATAATGAATATATATATAATTCAATAATACAAAGTTTCAGACTTATTCATCAAAATCTGTGCAGAGACGGCGATATATTTTTTGTGTCTAGGCATGTTTTTGTCGACTTTGATGTCTTTCTTGTAGAGCGACATGACCTTTAATAAGAAAATTTTTGGTGACTTTTGAGATATCTTAACCAATCTCACACATTATCAATTTGATGTTATTTTACACATTTCGACCATATTTGGTTCAAATCGGTCTAATATTTATTGGCTTTCAGGAAAAGTACTGTTTTTGAAAATCGGTTTTGTCACAGTAATGATGACAAAAAAAATTCACCACATAAAAATCTAACCAAAAAAGTGGGTTTGGTTCGTGTAATAACTAAAAGGTTGAAATTTGTTGCCTAGTGTTATCAGTTATCAGGTTTTAAAGAAGAATTTAAAATTCTTTGTTGTTGGAAAATTTCCAATGGAAATTCCCTTCTAAATATAATAAGTAGCAAAGAATTTATATAATATAAAATATAACAATAATTGTATGCACGCTGCTAGATTTGTCAGAAAAGTTCGATATTTGCCGTGCAAAAGCAAATCGGTTTGGTTAGTAAGTTTTAAGTAATTTCAAAAATTAAAAAAGTTTTCGTATTTAAGGTCATTTTGAAGCCGACGTTCATATGGCAGCTATATTATATAGTCATCCGATTTAGACCAAATTTTAACAGGATGTAGAAAAAAGACATATTCTGCGAGTCTGGTTGAAATAGCTCAAAAAACAAAAAAAAATTTTATACTAAAAGTTAATTTTCATCCAATTGTTTCAATGGCAATATGATATAGTTACCCGATGTTTACCAAATTTGGTCAGGGTGTATCAGACAGTCCCAAACACACAATCTGTGAGTTTTGTTGAGATAACTTAAAAAATAGAAAAGTTTTCCATACTAAATGCGAATCTGATCCCGATTGTTCCTATAGCAGCTATATGATAAAGTAACCAGATTTTGACCAAATTGTAAAATATGGTAAAATTTAAAAGTATTACATTAATAAAAAATATCGAGTCCTATTTTCATAAATTACGCAAGCGACATTTTTCCATATACCAACAGCATCTGCATCACCCAAAATAATAAATTTTAATTGTATATATTTTCGGAGATATTGGTCTGTCAGTTATAACGTAAGCGACAGACGACATACGATACACGACACACGATATTAAAAAAAAAAACTCTCCAGTAAAATTTGCTTTTGGTCGCTTGTGTCATTTTAGTAAATAGCTCTCGATATGATTAAAAGATAGTTGTTCTTCTGGATATCACGTATACGTAGAATGAACCACAGACTTTTGTGTTCTCTGTTGGTTTATAATATTGCTGGTCTAATTGCATTGGGGTTTTTAATGATAGAGACTTTAACTTTACACTTACCATTTCCGATGGATATTTATGGATTAATGCTAGCCAATTCCCCTTTAGTACTTTCCTAGATTTGCTCCATGCTGTGCAATTCATTAATTTGCTCGCAAAACCGCATAATTTGCTGCAGCAGGTCAAAATGAAGAGAAGCCTTGTCAGTTTGGCTTTGAGGTTTTGCGTACAAACACACACACACACACACATACACAAGCACACACACACATGCAAATAAATACGTAGAGCATGCATAATCAGCGGAAATTAAATGGCCATTATGAATAAAAGCAAGTGGTAGTAAAAGTACTATTAAGTCACTTGATTTAAAACTGTTCACTTTATTATCTGATCTCTGTCTCAGTCTCTGTCCCTGTCTCTGTCTCTGTCTCTGTCATTCTGGTAAATTTCTTTAAAATAATTTAAGCTGTCTATTGAATTAAGCATGCAACCTGTCCAGTTGATTGATTGATGCATTATTGACCCAACTTAAGGCCGGTCTAAGACTTCGGCATGCGATGCTCTCACCTTTTGACTTAGTGTGTCAGCTGCACTTCTGGGACTCTCGTTTAATCCATATATTTATGTACAGGCTACTTATCCTCAAATACTTATATAGCATACATATTTTGTGTCTTGTATAACCACAAGTTGTTCATTTTATCTCACAACTAGATGGAGCTGAGTGGCGCCCCAGGGACTAAGGCCGTTTGCTTAGTTTTTGGGCAATTCTTGATAAGAGTCGCAATGTGTTATTGTTACTGCTGCTGATACTGTTGTTGCTGTTGTGGTTGTTGTGGTTGTTGTGGTTGTTGTTGTTGTTGTCGTTGTGGCCAGCATATGCCAAGTGTTTGCCCAGTCCCATTGGCTAAGCCTTTGTTTGCTTGGGCCACCAAGATGCTACATTTTTGCTTGTGGGTTTATTATTTTCTTTCATTCTTTTTTTGATTTTATTTTTTTTTATGACTTTATCAACGTTTATAGCTTCAGCAAACGAATAGCAGTACCATTAGAGGCGTGGACGTGGCAACAACGCCCTCTCACAGGATTTGCTTAACTAGAAGGTTTTGCCTACAGATGCCAAATGCTGTTGTTGCTGCTGCTGCTGCGGCTTTATTATTGCATCATTATAACATGTTTTATGTTTTATGCGTGCGTGTGTGTGTGTGTGTGTTGGTATGTGTTGCTGTGCTTGTGTGTATGTGTGTGGGCTGACAATGACGCGCCAGCAGCACTTTAAAGTGCCCTGAACTTGATTAATGAATGACGACACTGAAAAGTATGCTACGGCATGCAAGGCACACACCCACACACACACATATATAAACATACACATACACACACAAGCACTCGACATGTCAACGACACGACGGATTCTCTTTTGACTTGGGTGTTGGTTGAGGTAACATACAAAAAAAAAAATAATAAAAATAATAATAATAATAAAAATAATAATGTTGCCAGCGAGAGCACAAATTGAAATTGGCTCACAACTTGGCAGCTAATTTAATATGATTATGTCAGACGAGAATGTAGCTGCAGTAGATTCTTATTATTGCCACAGACTTATATATATAATATATATAGCAGCACTCAATTTCAAGCTATCATCTCGATTGCAATGTCTTTTCCATCTCTATTCAATTTGTAGAATTGTCGCTGTCATCAGCTTAAGAACTTTATCAAAACTTGCACTTTCTTCCCTTCGTCCAGCGATTTCCTTCTATTGCTATCAGAGTCAGTTTAAGTGGCTTTCCAATTAGTTAACTACTTCCTTCTATCATGTTCATTGGATATTTTCTGTTCCTCGAGTTACGTGGGCCACAAAAACTTTTGCATGTCCGTTTCTAAATTGCCTTATGATTGCCTTTCGATAAACTTTGCTCAAGTGAAATGCTAATACATCGTCGACTTTAAACGATTTTAAGCAGGCGCAAAGTGAGTGAGATAGAGGGGAGGGAGTAACCTGAAAACCGTATTTGCCCCCTCTTCCTCTACTTCCTTTCGTTTTCGTATCTTGTGAAAGAGTTGGCGCCAAGAACGTCGCTTCCTGCAGCAACAATTTTTATGGCTTCCTGTGCGCTGGTTAAATAGATACTCGCATATACACATATAGACAGATATATATATACATGTAAATACCTTGGCGATAATTCAAATTGTACCTTCTCCCAGTGCCGCCTGAATTCTGGGCTGCTGCATTCGATAATTTGCTATAATTGAATTTCAACGATTTGTAGCATTAAATTTTCTTCAATTTCAGTTGGTCCATAAGGATAATGTCTTCGTCTGCCTCTCTATGAGAATAATCTTGAAGGCAATTCAGCATCAACGTTTTTTTTACATCCCCACTGATTATCGTTGGCTGCACAAATTGCGCATACGCTGCGTTACCTCATTGAAATTCAATGCCACAAACGTAACAAGACGAGCCAGGAGAAAACCCATCAGCTACCTTCAGCCATCATTGGCAACATTGGCAACATTGGCAACAGCGTGGGGCATCAGCAAACACGTCGATACATTCCGACGAGCTCATTTTCGATTTGTGCAACAAATGAAGTGAGAAATTATTATTATTATTATTTTTATTACGAATGCTGGTAACTAAAAACATTTTGCTGGCATAAGCAAATGAAAGTCGCAGCTACAGTCACCGCTTCTCGCCTATCGACTACACCACACCCCCGTCTCCTGCGCCTTCCATTACCCGAGGGCGCATCACGTATTCACAAAGCAAACAAACTTCGGCACACGCATAAATAAACAGACAAATAAGGCGAAGGACGGTGAATGGGAGATGAGAAACGTTGGATGGGGTTGGGGTAACGAAATATGAAAAAATATCAAAACAAAAAGGCAGACAGAAAGAGATAAAGCGCGTGAGGCACTGCTAGAGAGAGAGAGAGAGAGAGAGAGAGAGAGAGAGAAAGTAAATTTCTGGTAAGCTCTCTTGCCCGTCAGTCACATCATTAAAATCGAGCGCGATGCCAGTCGCCACCTAATTCCAATCCTTGCCGTAAGATGTGAATGTGATGAAATGCGTGGCAAGCAGGTTTAATGCTTGGCAATTGGTGGAGTGGTGCACACACACACAGCATCACACACCCGCACACACAAACACACACGCATACATACACAGAGAAAAACAAGAGGCAACAATTTAAGCTCGTATTTGCCATTCTTAAAATGCATACACTTCGAAAAATTTTACGTCTTGGCCTTAAAATTTTAATATTGCTTTATACTCAAAAGCTTAAATTAGTACAAATTTATAAATCTGACTGTCCAGTTCTATGACAGCTATTCAAAAAATTAAGTCAGATTTACAAGTCAACAAATAACAACATTATTAGATTACAACACTTTTCACATGATTCAATTAATTCAAAACCGTAAATTAAATATTCCAGCTAATATTTTAGGATTTCCGGAATTGCTATAACCGAACTTGATTTAAGAATTTTATTTTCAGTTTTGAAAATTTAGATATTCGACAACTTTTGAGATTATTTTTACTTGAATTTTTCTTGTTAAGTTCCGGAAATCTTAATTTTTTTGTATGTACTTGTTATAAGTACAATAACTACTTTGTATAAGTAAAAATTTCTGAGAATAAGAAAATTCGTAAAAAAAAAAAAAGAATCGAATAATCTCGTTACAAGA
Source organism: Drosophila phalerata (assembly GCA_951394115.2). Lineage (NCBI taxonomy): Eukaryota > Metazoa > Arthropoda > Insecta > Diptera > Drosophilidae > Drosophila > Drosophila phalerata. The sequence goes on from OX596006.1 coordinate 21,903,012, forward strand.
ACAAAGAACTATACATTTACCAGAAGAGATTACAAATAAATACTAATAAAACAAAAGAAAGTTAAGGCTTCAAAATGGTAAATAATTTTTGTGTTTCCTGGCTTAGAATTCCCAAATGGTTTGCTTGCTTTGCCGTGCACTGTGAAATTTAGACTTTATAAATATAATGGGATAATTTATGTAGACACTCTTCACATGCTTTCAAACTGACTAAAATCCATTAATACATTTCGATAATTATATTAGGTATAAGGTGTTATTGGTGTTTAATGACGTTCATAATACTTGTTTTTAGAAAATTTTGTGTGACATGACTTTAATTTAAGTCTTCAATTAAATTGTTGATATTTTATTCTAAACTAGTAATTTAGTTACAGAGTTTAAAGGGAATAAATAAGCTTTACGAATTTTAACTTACTCAAATTTTTAAATTGGAAAAAATAAGTTGAGCTTCAGGATTTTTATATAATATATGCAATCCTTTTGAGCAATCAAAAATGAAATGTGACGTCTTATGTACGAAATACTTGATTTTTTTTCCTCAGTGTATAGTCTGCGCGCGCACAGACAACTCATGCAGTGGGATAACAATTCTCTGGAGGCATTCATCAATATGCCAAACATGTTTTGTTATCATCAAATGGAAAATGCTTCATTTTCACGTACGACAGGCTGAAGCAAAAGCTGGAGTTGGAGCTGGAACTGAAGCTGAAGCTGGAGCTGAAGTCTACCGTCAGAGAGCTCATGGAGACCCCAAAGCGAGTGCGGATGGGAAAACGGAGCGCGATATCAGTGAACGAGGCGCTGAGAACTTTGCAGGTGAATTTCGCCAGTTAACTTGTTGTGGCAGCGACCGGAAGAAGACAGCTGCTAGTCAATGGCTGTGGTTAGACCACAGAACTAATGGTGCCAAGCTGTGCAGCTATGACAGAGCCCCAGTTAGAGATGAAGATGGAGATGGCGATGGCGATGGCGATAGAATAACGGAAGGAGACGGGACGGAACACATAAATTGATTACCAAAACATTTCATGACAAATTCGGCATGTAACAACAGTGACAGCGCACAACTGATGACATTGGCTCGCAGAGCTGGGAATTTTTGTTGTGATTGGAGTTGGAGTTCGACTTGTACTGAGAATAGAAATGGGCTTTTCGCGGTTATCGCGCCAATCGCAATTGCCTGTATGAAAAATGTTGACTATAGTCAGAAAAAAATGCCATACTAAAATTAGGTACAACCGTCCTTGAATTTATACCGTTTTGATCTTAAAATTCTAGGATTGCTGTGTATTAAAATCTGAGATCTCAAACTTAGATTTCTGACTTTTCTTTACTATGGCAGCTGTCCGAAATATTAGTCCGATTTTAACCAAACTTAGTCAGAATATATAAGACCACGGCAAATATGTAATCCGTGAATCTCGTTAAAATACCTTCATAAAATACTGAGTTATTTGTACTAAACTAGTTTAAGATTTTTTTGTACTTAAAATAGTTTTTTTCAAGATTGTGAAAAGGTTAAAAATGAGAACGTTTCGAACTTAAATCAAGTACATTTTGGAATATTTATTTTTCATTGTCGCACCTTAGAATTCTCAACTGATTCTAGCGACGCAAATATGATATTAGGCTTGGATCGCTAGTGAAATCAGCACCTATTCCGAAATGTCGCTAACCAAGAAAATACACGATTATTAAATGGTATTTAATTTTGGTATTTTTCTTATTTTTAGTAAACATACTAGTGTATGTTTTAAGATTAAAATTAATTGTTTTGGGATAAGTTTAAGATTCGTGTGTACTTAAACTAGGATGTATGGCACTTTTACATACTTGAGTTAATTCCAAAACGTACATAAAGTATTATGGAAAAATCTCCTTTTAAGATTTCCGGACTTGCGAAAACTGAACTTGAATTAAGATTAATGTACTCAGTTTTGGGAATTCCGAACTTACCCAGCTTTTGAGATTGTTTGTACTTGAAAATCGCCTGTTTAAGTACTGAAATCTTGATTTTTTTTTCTGAGTGTAGTTCTAGATCTAGTATAAAGGCAACTAGTATAAGAAAAAGTAGTTTAGTAAATGTGTTAAGGCAACTGAAATTAGATATGGTTGTGTTAATCTAGCTTAAATTAACAAAAATTAGATGAGAAATTGATTGCTTACAAAGAACTAGATTTGAATGAGTTAAAAGACAGAACTCCTACCTACTGTCCCTCTAAAACTGACTTTAAAGTAGTTCAAATGATATTAAAATTGAACTGGTAGCAAAAACACTTGATTTGTGTGAGTTGAAAAATACAAAATCCATAAATCTTATCAACGGTTCCTCTAAAACTGTGCTAAGAGTATTTAAAATAAGTTGAGAAATTGACTGCCCAGCAGAACTGGACCTCAAAGAAATATTGAGGAAAAGTTGGAGAACATTCCCTGGTCATTGAGGAAACGTCGAGTCGTTTTTATGTAAATGATTGAGGAATTTAACATTGGGAGTTCCTTAAAACGAGGAATGAGGAACTTCCCTATACATTTCTCAACGTTTCCCTAACATGAAGAGTTAGGAACTAGTCGGGGAACTCTGCCAAGAAATACCCAGGCACTAAACTAAAAAAAAAATTATTTTGAATGTATTGTTTTTAATTTTGATTTTTAGACCCCACACTTAAAAAAAGGATTTAAAAAAAAAGTAAAAAGTTGTAACTATAGTTGGAATAGCTTCAGAAATAGTAATGTGTTAGTTTTGACCCCAAATTTGATGTCCTTGCAATTCGAATTTCGCAAAACGCCTTCTTATTGCTTTATAAAATTGTCTCTCCTATGTTAAGTACAAATTGTAGCCTCCTTGGTCTGGTTACGGCTGTGCAATTATCAGTGAGTAGGTAAGTCATGTTAAAGAATTGTATATAGATAGATTCCTTTTATTTAATAGACATGCGATAACTTAGAAGAGAAAAATAGGCAGCGAACTGATCAGTAGTTCAAGTTATTGACATCGTAAACCTCATTGTTGCTGCATAAGAATTTGTAGCTGGGATTGATGCCAGTGGTGCACTTGCTCGCCGGAACAGAGCAGGAATTATACATCTTGACGCCAATCACATTGGTAGCTGCATAATTGCAGGCCATTAGGAAGGCCTTGTATTGCTGGCCCTGAACCGAGTAGGTGGACACGGCGCATCCAACATGAGTGTTACGGTCGGCGACCATAACGGTGAAGTGACCAATGTCGGGTCCATTGTAGTTGGCGGGATATGCATTAATGTGTTCCTGCTTGGTATTGGCTACCTCATTGTACCACATGTCCACACCCTGCAGAGCACTGGCTGTTGTATTGAGCGGGTTGAAATAGCCGATCCAGGCCAGATTCTGACCAGCCCAGCTGAAAGCGTCCGTGTTGCGGCAGGCATCGTGACGCATCTGACAGCTCTTAACGTTGAGGGATGCAAGATAGGCCAGTTCATCATTCCACTTGATGGTGGCCATGCGACAAGCGGCCTTCAGTTTTTTATCTCCGCCTCCGGCAATAAAGCTGCGATGCTCATTGTGTCTGGCCACAATCGCATTCTTTTCGGCCGTCGAAAGACTTAACAAGGCTCTGTCGCTGGGACAGGTCGAAGCCCAGGCCTATAGTAAAAAAGGAACATGATTATTAATAGTGTTAGATAGATTCAGATAGATTCAGTTAATCCAATGTGGCTCATACTCACCCCATTGTTATTACAGCCAATGTTTTGGTTGCTGCCGCAGCTTTTCTTGCAGTAATCTGTGGCACAGACAATGCCCAGTGCCATTGCCAGCAGAGTTATGGTTAGGATGTTACTCATATCTATATCAAAGCTCGATTGCTGTTTGCTTCCCAAATGGTCGTTGCTTTTATTTCAACTCTGGCGTTCTCGCTATTTATCTAAGTAACTGTCTATGTGATACGCGGCCGTAACAATTGATCAAATATTTACATTCATGTTTACTCGATTCGCAAGAAAGAGTTGAGTAGTAAATAAAGTTAGCAATTAAAGACTTCCCTACAAAATACAGACTGACAAAGAGTGCATTCTAAATACAATGAGAAACAAGAGAAGATTCCAATCTTCAATTTATCGATGTTTTCTTTTTGCAGCAAAAGCTGATTACAACAGCACTTTAACAAGGGAGAAAGGCATACACGTATCTTGAGAGAGCCACTCACACTGGGGAAAATTTAAAAAGAATCATTGTTATCATTGAGATAATATTGCTGGAATTACAACCCAACAACATATTTATTTTTTCTTTATAATAAGAAAAATATCTTTTTAATTTGTATACCCTTAGCTTAAAAATTATGTAAAATGGTATATTGTGTTCGCTGAAATCTATGTATTAGCGAAAAGGAGGCATCTTCGACCCTATAAAGTATAGATATTCTAGATCAACGTCATCAGCCGAGTCGATATAGCCATTTCCGTTTGTCTGTCTAACTGTCTGTCTGTCTGTCTGTCTGTCCGTCCGTCCGTATGAACAAAAGGATCTCAGAGACTAAATTTGGTACACAGATTCCTGTATACCCGACACAAATCAAAGAACATCATACCCACAGTTTTAAAGATAATACGTTATTTGTTGTAAGAAGCGTTATCTATTATAATTATCTATTATCTCACTGAATCGCAGCAAGATCGGACAAATAAAACGGCAGTAATTGCGATGTTTTCAAAGAAATACAAGTAATGTTTTTTTCAGTAATCAGCATACCAAGTTTAAAGTCTCTAGCTCTGATAGACTCTGAGATCCACGCTCTCAAATTAAGGCTGCAAACCGGATCATGATCCGAACCATTGATATTATCTACCCAGCAAACCCATACAAGAAGCGAACCACTTTCTTAACTAAAAGGTTCGGTTCAGAACTACAAATATTTACATACATTTTATGCTGTCCTAATATCGTGCAACTATTTCATACTACGAATAAAATAATAGTATAGTAAAGTAATATAATAGTATAATAAAAGATCACATTCAAATCTTTAAACTAATTTAGATTTGTTACAAAAATCAAATTTTGAAATATTAAACTAACATTGATTACAAAATCAAGAAACATATTAATTTATTAAGAAATCAAAATTATTTTTTTACTCATGAGATAATTGGACATGCAATTGCGAATAATCAGGATGTACACAAATTTACAGATAAAACATTTAAAAACAAAACAAAATATTAAAAAAAATAAATAAAAGTTGTGAACTCGAATTTTGGTAACTTAAAAGAATTCTAGTTGCTGTATAGTTTAATGTATAATTATTAAGCACTTTTTGACATCAATTTTAACCAAACAGGCTACTGTGCATTGTATGTGGAGTATGCAATAGAGAGAATTGTAATTTGCCACATGCCTTGGACATATTTACTTTGACAGTGCAAATATTTAGCATGTTGACATGTAATGCAAACAGGAACAGAGATGCATTTACTTGTGCACTTGAAAAAATTCTAATAAAACAATTAGTTTTTGATTAGTTCATTACTCCAAACTATCATAGATCACCAGCTTTAACAAATTGAAATGAATATTAAACCCTGAGATTCGGGTCACATAAAAGTAAATAAGAATTGTGTAAAGACCATTTTAACGGCTTTAACTACAGTGTGATGCACAAATTTATTTTCATTTTAAAAGAAGGGGGCTCCGCCCCCTACTCGCTTCGCTCGCCTACCCCCGACTCGCTTCGCTCGCGTTGAGGTGCGGCTACAGTCGAGCACGCTCGACAGTAGGATACCCTGAGCCCAGGTACTCTTTTATAAATGTTGATTTTCGACCAATTATTCCTATGGCAGCTATATGATATATGTAACCGATTTGAACCAAATCTGGTCAGAATGTACAAAACCAACATAAATGCACATTCTAGCAGTTTGGTTAAGATATCTCAAAAAACAAAAAACTTTTTCATACTAAAACTTGATTTTCGGCAGAGCGGCTGTATGACAGCTATATGATATAGTGGGCCGATTTGGACCAAGCTTGGTCAGAATGTATAATACCAGCCCAGATACATATTCTATCAGTTTTGTTACGATATCCTAAAAAACCAAAAAACTTTTTCGTACTAAAACTTGATTTTCGTCAGAGCGTCTCTATGACAGCTATATGATATGGTGGGCCGATTTGGACCAAATTTGGTCAGGATGTATAATACCACCCCAAATATATATCGTGTGAGATTGGTTGAGATATCTCAAAAATTAAAGAAGCTTTTCATACAAAAACTTCATTTTCGATGTATCGTTCCTATGGCAGCTATATGATATAGTTGTCCGATCCAAAAATAAAAACAAACTTGATCTGAGTACGGTATCCAGAAACATACATACCAAGTTTGAAGTCTCTAGCTCTTATGGTTTCTGAGATCGACGCGTTCAAACAGACGGACAGACAGACGGACAGACAGACGGACAGACAGACGGACAGACAGACGGACAGACAGACGGACATGGCTCAATCGACTCGACTGTTGATCCTGATCAAGAATATATATACTTTTGGGGGTCTGCCACGCCCCCTTCTGCCTGTTACATACATTCTGCCAAATGCATTATACCCTTTTTTGCCCATTTTTAATGGGCTCAGGGTATAAAAATCTATTATTTGTAGTTTTTGAAACAGTCCAGCTAATCAGTAGGAATCGTTTCTTGTAAAACTGTAACTAAAATTTGAATCATATGGTTAATAAGATGTAAAAAATTCTTGTTATATCGTGCATTTAATATTTGGGATGGGATGTACAGATGTGAAATTTACCACCACTGAAGAAGTAATTGCATAATGAGAGGAATATTTTAAAACTAATATTTAAACTATTTTTATAGATATAAAATATATATATAAAAAAATTGAAAGATCGCTGTAATCGTTGAACCGCTATTAAAGTAATAATAATGAAGTAATGAATAATAAAATTTAGTTTTATATTCATAATTTTCATTATTTTGTATTTACATATTCCCACTAGTTCGTAATCGTTTTGGTGCAACCTATTCTAGTTTTTGTAAAAATTTGGTTAGATCAGTTATGACTTAAGCTAAATTAGTTTAATTAATCCCACAACTAATTATTTCACAATTAGGGCTTTCACAGTAACAATACTCACATCGTGAGCATCCCTTTACGTTTCAGCCTTGCACAGGGATTTGTATTTCAATTTTATAATTTCGTTTCAGTGTGTTTGAGTTTCCTGGTAGTCTAGATGCTAGAGTTGAAGATCTTCGTGCAAAAGTTGCCGGTTCAAATTTGGAAACTCTTTCAATGTTTTTTATTTATTTTTATTCGATGCACCCATTTTGTACGATTAACTTGTTTATAAAATAATGAAAATACCAGGAAATATTTCAGTACAAGTTGTTAATGTGAAGTCTAGCACATGTGCTCCCTGCAATGCTGCGACTGTATAGTGAAAACCCTAAATATACTTTTCTAGATTATTTCTATAGCCTTTGCGACTTGCTTTAATTTCTTCATATATGTACATACATATCGTAATCTAGACAGTAAAAACTTCGTTAACTGTGCACAAACCAGGATAGTTGACATTGGTGCCAGTGTTGCAACCGGCAGCCGTTGGGCCGCGAACGTAGACAGCTCGTTCAATGATATTATTGGTGGCATAGTTGCAGGCTAGAAGAAAGTGTTTTACATATCTGGCAGCGGCGCAACCTAAAGCATAGTTCGACTGCTGAGCCATGGCCGTGAAGTGTCCAATTTGACTATATATAAAAAGTGATATTGGGAGCAGTCAGGAGATGCAGTTGAAGATCAATGTATTCGAATATGTGATTGTACTTACTTTCCGGTCCATGTTTTCGGGTAACTGTTTATGACTGCCATGTTTGCATTCTTGTTCTCATTCCACCACATGTTAATGCTGGCGGTTAAAAATTGCTCGTCTGTCTGGCTTGAGCCAGAAAATATGGCCAAGTTCTGTCCGCTGGACCTGAACTTATTTGTATTGTGGCATGCATCGTGCTTCATCTGACACTGACGCACATTCAGCTCCGCTAGCTTGGCTAGCTCTGGACTCCAGCGCATTGTGGCCATTCTCCTTGCACTTGTGTATTTGGCTATCTTGCCCTGGGCCAAGTTATTGCGTCTGACATTGTGTAGGCGCACTAAGTGTTGTCGCAGGGTCAAATTCATGTCAATGAGGAATGGTGCCGGACTTGTCGGACAAGTTGAAGCCCAGGCCTAGAATACCAATTGTTAATTGTTTAGATACGACATTAGGTACAACCATAGATACACCTACACCTTTGTTGTTGCATGCAATATGCTTTGCAGATCCGCAAAGGGCCTTCGCACAGTAGTCCGTCTGTCCTAAGGCCAGATATACCGTCATACTGACTGAGAGTACTGCCAAACTGATTCGCAACATTATGAATTAGTTAAGTAACTGGTAAAACTGCCTGGAATATGCGGCTTATATAGTCCCGAAAAATGGCAAGACATTTAGTTAAATTAAATATTTGATTATTAATGAACAAAATTTTAAAAGTTATGTCAATATCTTAAAGTTTGCCAGGAACACACCCAACGAAATGCGTCCATCTGTGTTTGCCTGTCGTCGGGTACCTGCAATAGAGAGAACTGTGCTTGATTCCCTAAAACATATTTTCTATTATTAAATTATATGCCGAAAATAAATAGCAATACAAGAACAAATAAATGTGTCTCCAAACCGTAGAAAGTTAACTAAGTACATTAATTTGCTTTAATAAGCAAATCTAGTATACATACGTAAATTGTCAATATTGTATAACTCTCAAAAACTGCTCACAAGGAATCTTATCTTAAGAAAATTAAATTTTCATGACAATTGGGGTACTGTACAGTCCTCCCAACGAATCAATTATAATTATAATCCCACAAAAAAAACCTCTACACGAGGTAAAAGTCTAGTGACGAAAGCAATTTTTGGCTCCAAAATTTCTGATATCCAATTGTGTGACGAACAAAATTCAGTTTATTATAAAAACTTTAAATAAAAATAAAAATTATTAAAAAAAAAAAACACGAAAATTGGCATTGTGCACTGTGCTCAAAAAGGGCGAGCTTCTTTGTACATAAAAATTACTTTTTGCACAGTGCCGAATACCAATTTTCGTGTTTTTTTTTTTTTATAATTTTTATTTTTATTTAAAGTTTTTATAATAAACTGAATTTTGCTCGTCACACAATTGGATATCAGAAATTTTGGAGCTAAAAATTGCTTTCGTCACTAGACTTTTACCTCGTGTAGAGGATTTTTTTGTGGGACATTGCTAGTCGCCTTTCGCACCCTTCGTGCTGCTTTCGTCACTAGAGCGAACTGCCGTTCGCAGTGATATACTAATTAGTTATGAAATTGTGAGTGTGATTCCAGGAATGAACAGAGAAAAAAGTAGTGCTGGTAAACGGGCTGCGACAAGTTGCTCAAAGTAACAATGAAAAGATTAATTTGGTATTGAAACTTTAAAATTACATTTTAAAATTTCTAGATAAGAACCCCAATTAATTTTTGTCTTAAAATTCATGAATAATCACCCTCGACCTGAGTTTTTTTTTATAGACAGCCGCCCATTAGACAATTTGTTTAACTCATGGGCGTTATCACAGTTTTAGTTATTAGTGTCTTAATTCACACTTATCATGAGCGTTATTACATTTTGAAAAGTGTGACAACGCCCACAGGCGTTATTGCATTAATGGATGTGCAGTAGCGCACATGGGCGTTATATCACTGGATGTTATTACATGCACCCAAAAAGAACCCAAATGAATATCATTATATCATATAAAAAAGATGACATCTGAAAAAAGCTTCTAAAAAAATATCAGATTTTAAAGATTTAACAAATATTCAACATCAGTAAATTTTGTGTATATCATTATGAGTCACAAGCACATTTTTCTCTACGCAGTAACTTTTTTTTTCCTGTGTTCATTATGTTTACAAAATCTTACCTTGATCATTGCCCTTTTAACTAATTGATCATCTGGAACATAAAACTTAATACTTACACGGAATGGTAAAAGCTTTAAGCAACAACTTCACCCATTTTCATACATGCTCTACAAAGCTTTGGAACTATACCAAAATTCAGAGAATATTATCCTCAATTGACGCTTGTATTTTGTTATTACTTAATAATATTTGTCCATTTACAGATTATTTGAATAATAACGAGAAACGAGAGTAAAAATACATATAAATTTAGACAAAAACTTGCTTAATATTTGTTTACTTCAAGCACTACGCAATACCCCAATGCTAGGTTTTTTTTTTTGATAATTCTGTTCAACTAGCAACAAAACAAGTCAACAACAATCAAAAAAAAAATGTCAGAATAATAATGGTGTAAATAATACAGTTGTTTGGTTGTGAAATACTAAAAACAAGTAAAAATACTATGGTCGAGGAGACATGACTTTGAGATACCCTATGCCTACTCCCATAGATATTTTAAGAAGATTTTGAATATAAAAAATACTGTATAACGCATATGTAAATTCGAACCTGATCCCTTAAGTCTATCAAATGTTTTCTAAGATTCGATTTAAATATAAATAAATAAAGTTTACTTGGAAAAAAAAATAGTTTTTATTTAGACATTTTAAGCTTGAGACAACTGAAAAAAAACCTCCAATCCACACCACAATCCCAAATAAATAACATTTTAAATTTTGTAACATATTTGAAATGCTGCCATTTAGTTATAAGTACGTGTAAGTTTTTATTATGGTTCTTTAATTGTTGCCGTACTCAGATATATAGAGATGTAGCTCTAAGTATTGTTTTACTCTTCCAATCTTTATCATGGAAGATATTTATATTCGAACATATATATAGTAATACATATATGTATATGTAATGCTATTACATCATTTTATATTTTTAGATACATAGATATCAATCATTTTAATATCGGTACAGAAAAATAAATATCATGCCTTAGGCTTGCATCTCTCTTTATCTCTCTCTTTCTATCTTGCTTATTAACTTCCTCCGGTTCTATGTACTATATATGTATATTATATAGGTATTAGGTATTTATTGTGAATATACTTCTGAGTAATTTCATTATCATATAATATTTAATGGTCTGCATATAAGTAAATCTGTGGGATTTTTTGTATTTACTTTTCTAGGTTTAACGTTCTTTGTTGTTAAATGGTACACAGAAAATATGGTTTATTTGTTCATATACATATGTTTTACAATTCTTCTTATTTGTTTTGCTGTTCTCTTCTTTATTTATTGTTTTGTTTGTTTAGTTGAGTTGTTGTAGGGGCATCACAAGACTGTTATCAACAATTTAGATATTCAGCAGGTAATTTAGATCATTAATCAAGATATCTGATTACTTATTGTTGCATTCAGCAGAACATTTGCAACAATCAATATCATACAATTTTGGTATCAATATGACCAAAAATTTATCGTACAAACAAAATGATGTCTGATATCAGAATGGGTGCAACCAAATTTGAAATATGATGGAACAAACATGTATTGACAGAAATGAACATACTAAGGTTCATTGGCATTGAATTTTAAATATTCTTTTAATATAATTTACAATTATATAGGTTTTCGGTATCTGTTTTGGGTTTAGTCCCTGATAAAAAGAAATCATTAGTAGGAGAATTTGTACAGAAACGTATCATTTCAACAGGTACAAAATACAGAATCCCCACAAGTAAAGCAAAAATTTGTGATTTAAAATATATTATGCTGAATATCGCCAATATCTTTGCGTTTCCCCTACAGTTGCTAATATTTGTAAATCATGTTTTTACATTTGTATAATATACAATTTATGTCTAAATACTAAGTACTCGCTTTTAAAATACACATTTGTCCTCTAATTCATATATGTATATTTGATTACAAATTACACAAATTATATAACCTAGTGCAAAGCAATTGAAAAAAGCTTGGCGTGGAAATTCGAAAATTGTGCAGTTGTCAACAAAAGATTGACTTAAAGCCTTTTCGAGCAATTTTGTAATGAGTTTATTCGAATAAACCTAAGATAATACATAAGAGTAAGTATATATGTATGCATGCATTAGGTAAGTACGTTTCGTATTTGTATTTATATGTACAATAAGTGTGCGAGCGGCTCCTGAAAGTAGGCAGCGCTTAAAAGCAGCAACTGAAAGTAGGCTACGATAAATAATGGCACATGACGCTTGGCGTTAAGACTGAAAGTTAAACAAAATTCGCTCTAAACTATGTAGGTCAGTGAACTTTGACGTGTATTTTCAAAGAAAATACGAACATTTTCCTTGTCCAGTGTTGACGAGTGTGCCAAGGGTAATTACAAGGTATAACGTAAGATTCTAATATTTATAATATTTCGCTTTATTTACAACGTGTCATGCTTTTGTTGTAGTTCACTATCGACATACTTATTCGATTATTTCATAATATATAGGCATACAGGTATAGGTATTTCTATGTAAGTATAACAAATGAGCAAATTATATCTTAAAGAGGCTAAGCGCACAAATTAATTAGAATTATCCACATATCGTTTATAATGATAATTGTGATGATTTATCTAAACCTAAACGCATATACATACATGTTTTTTTTATCATACTAAAATTTATGTGTATCAAGCTGCAATTAGTTTTTGGGTTTTGCTGGGTAAACTGGAACATTCAACTGGGTCAACTTGCATAAGATAATTTATATTTGTTTTTTGAATATACCATGTATATATTACATAAGAGCGGGCTAGACCACAAAAAAAAACTCTGTTCTTAAATATAAAGAGAGTGCCGTACATAAGTAGTAGATACGGAAAGCAACCGCGAGAACTTGTACAAAGGCAAATTATCTCGATTCAGTTTTCATTCCTGTATAATAGATACGTAACTATATATGTGTGTATATTTGTGTGTGTGTGTGTGTATGTGAGAATGTTCTTAACAACTAACTTTTCTTGCAGTTATATTGTAAATTAATAGACACCATTTGCATATAGCAGTAACAACGATTGAGTGCAGATTTCCTGGATTTTTTAAATGTGCTCACATTCATTAAGTACGTGTACATTCCCTTAACTTTGTAATTGTTGTTGCTGCTGCGACGACTGCGTTGCTGGCTGAGTCGCTGCTGCCACAGCTGCTGATGGCAACTGCTGTGCCTGTGCCGGCGATGAGGGGGGACCAAACTTGCTGGTTATCTTGTGCGAGGCATTCACAATGGCCAGTTCATGCTTGGAGTCAAGATCACAATCGTAGAGCCCGCTTAGCGAATCCAGGCTAAGTAACCGCGAGCTGGCCCGGCTCGACACTGAGGTGTCATCCACATCCGGTGCATTGTACAGCGAGTTGACATCTGACAAGGCTCCCTCGGCATCCGTGAGACCCGCCTCGTTGAGCAACGAGATATTCTCCAGGCCAGGCTCATCGGTAATATAACCTGTCGATTCTGCGCCACCTGCGAAGCAATTCAAAAGATGAATAAATTTGGTCACTTAAGTCATTCCGATATTCCATTTACCTGTGGCCTCCTCACGGCAATCATCGTCTGACCATTCCGATTGGCTCTCCAACGGATTGGAGTCCATGGACTGGTGGTTGTGATGTGCCCCATACTTCAGCTCATCGTTTATCACATTCGCGTCTAGACGCATGCTGCCATTGGCAAGCGGCGCCGACTCTCTTTCCTGCTCTCGTAGCTCCAATTGTTGATGCTCCTGATCTAGTTCCTCGCTGTGTTTGTCATTCTTCTGCTTTATGTGCTCGACCTGCAGAACTCGTTTCTGACGTACATCATGACTAACCTCATCGTCCTCAAACTCTTCATCGGCCAGGTTGTCCTCTGTGTCATCACGCTCCTCCTGTTCCACATGATTGTAGCGCGTCTGCTGTTGTCTCTGCTGATGCTGATGATGATGGTGATGACGTTGGCGTTGCGATTGCAACTGCTGCTGCTGTTGGGGCAGACTACAGTCCAGCCTGTCCAAGCTCTCATAGCTGTGTTGTAGCTCCTTGGAGCGCGGTCGCTGACGATGTGATCGTTGCTGCGACTGTTGCTCCTTGGTCGCATGCAGCTCCAACATGGCCAACGCATGCATTTGGCCGCGATTCTCGTGAAGAATCTCGCACGACTCCGTGTCCGATGTTTGCCTAAAATTGAGACAACACATTTATAGATTTTAGCACTTTATTTCTGGAATAATCCTCATAAAGTTTGCTTGGTTTTATTTAAAATGGGACCTTGAGAGTGCTATACAACAAAATTAATTACTATAACATGTATTTGCATACATTAATATCGCACCCTAACTCAAAATATTAAAATTATCAGAAAACATTTAAGATTAATGTTTTTTTTATGCGAGCAAATACAATTAAGAGAGAAAATTTTGTTTAATTCCAGTCAACTATTTATCAGGGGTGCCACAGAAATCACTTCCGCTTGAATTTCACATCAATTTCATTCCGCCCTGCCACAGAGCAATCCCCAAAATATTTTTGGGCGAAACGAAACAGCTCTCAATCCACTGGCATCCGATGCTGCCACCTGGTACGATTTAGATTTTCGGTGTCAGGTTCAGCTATACCATATTTTTATACCCGTTACTTATAAAAAATAAGTATAAGGGTTTATTGTGTTCGTTGGAATGTATGTAACAGGGAGAAGGAGGCATCTCCGACCTTATAAAGTATATATATTCTTGATCAGCATCAATAGCCGAGTCGATATAGCCATGTCCGTCTGTCCGTCTGTCCGTTTGTATGAACAAAAGGATCTCAGAGACCATAAGAGATAGAGATACCAAACTTTCACTAAAAGACTTCTATATACCCCACGCAGGTCAAGTTTGTTTAAAATTTAAGCCACGCCCCCCTCCGCCACCGCAAATAGCGAAAAACAGTCTGAACAAAGAAATCTCAGAAACTAAAAGAGATAGAGTAACCAAATTTGGCACACAGATTTATATATACCTCACGCAGATCAAGTTTGTTTCAAATTTAATCCACGCCCCCATCCGTCCCCGCAAATCGCGAAAAACCACCACACCCACAGTTTTTAAGATAATACGTTTTTTGTGATTATTACCGTTATCTATTAGCATTATCTATTATCCCACTAAATCGCATCAAGATCAAGATGTAGAACGACAGTTATGGCGAATTAAAGTTTTCAGAGCAAAACAAGTATTTTCTTTAAAGTACTTTTTAATATATTTAAGTAAGTAACGGGTATCATATAGTCGGGATCTCGACTATAGCCTTTCCCGCTTGTTTTCAATTATAATTCGAAGTAAGGGATTTTTTAACATTTATATGGAACCACTTCTGTTTACAATTGATATATAAATAAATTAAATTATATAAATTAAACATGAAAACAATTGAAAACCAACCGTTCTGCAATGATAAACTTAAAAAAAATGATAAACAAATCCTTGGGTAATTTAATCTGAGAAAGTGGCAGCCCTTAGAAACCGAGTTCGAAAAGGTTTGTGAAAATGCTAAAAAATCAAAATCACTCGAAGTTCTGTGGCACCCCAAAAATTTCCGCGCGGAATTGCTTTCAGAGAAATTCAATTTCACTAGTGATTTCTGTGGCACCCCTGATTTCCTATTTATGGGTATTTCTATTAGGATGATTGTGGTTTCCATACGCCCTTATTTGAAAGTTAATCAACCTAAAAATACCGTACGTTCTTGATTGCACAAAGAACGTGTGTTCTTCAAATTCAACGGATTTTACACGATTAATGTATTTTTAAAAATTCGATAGGTCCGAACTTAACAGTCGATATCGTTTTGAAAAGAAAACAGTGAGACCTAAGTTAGCTCAGCTAACTAAGAAAAGTGATCATAATATCTTTTGAGGGTAAATCACAGTTATGTCGTATTTTTTAAGTTGTTGACTGTCAATGTCAAGATGACCTCCAATAAAATGTATTATATTTGCACAGATATTGGGGGCATTCAGCTGGTAATCCATTAGTAATTGGTAAATAATTGCCGTAATAAAAATGCAATTATTTCATTCTTCATACATTCTTTTCATACTTCATCAAGCACATTTGGACCCATTTTACAAATATATATTTATTTAAGCCGAGAATTGCAAACAAACACAGAATAGCAACACAAAAACTGTTTTTTTTTCGTTAAATATCAGTCATCAGTACAATGTATCACACTATTTGTACGATACATTTTTTGTGATACCGAAACCAAAATTTGGTACTCTTGATTGTCGACAATTTCCTGCTGAATACAAAATGTAGTGATCAAGTGCCATGATTGATGATTAGAATTACCAGCTGAATGCCCCCATTGATTTTATAATGTATCATGCATTTATGATACAGGAGTATCGAAAAAGAGTCATTTTTGACCCAGTCTAAGGTAAATATGTATATATGTGCATGCAAATACGTATTAGGGTATTTAAGTTGCTGGACACATTGTATCCAGGGTATATATTCCCTCTGACTTGATCGTTTTTATTATTGGTATCGAAAATACCCAAGTATAAATCAAAAAATTTTGTTTTCAATTTGGATTGAGCTGACATTTATGAAAAGGAAGCGCAGCAATGATAAGTAGTCAAGTTGATTAACATGAAAAATAAATGAAGATATATGTTGATCATAGCTCAGTGATATTAGGGAAGGCCCAAAAATAGGACAGCAATATGGATGACTGATGCTTAATATTAGACACAGATGAGCTATGGGTTAAATGGGGACTCCCAGATTGGATTCGAGGCGGGTGTTAGGTTGATCTATTACTTACATTTGACTGGACTCTGAGGGATTCTTGTGGCGCGTTATTTCCTTGATGGCTTCCAGCCCGACGGGATGCTTGGATATCATAAAGCTGTTGCTCATGGGCAGCTTGTTGGTCACCTGCATAGCCATGGCAATAAGCTCTTGCTCCTGCTGCTGTTGTTGCTTATCCTTGGGATGGTTGTTGTTGCCACTATTCGAGTTGCTGCCACCGCTAAGATTTCCATTGCTGCTCGATCCACCTTCAGCCGCCTGCGAAAGACCCTGTCCATTGCCCAGACTCTGTCCGTGACCATTGACAGAGCTCAATTTGCTGTTACTAGCCGAGTAGCTCAGGTCCACATTGTGACGACTGCTACAGTTGCTGGTGGTGTGCTCGGAGTTGGTGGTCGCTGCCGTTGAGGCCGACACTACGGCCAGACAGCGACCTCGCGATGATTCGTTCAGCAGTCTTTGCAATTCCCTCTCAAAGGGTGACTTGGTGGCAGCCCCTGCGGCGCCTACACCTGTACCCATCGCTCCCATTCCCATCCCTGTCACAGCAGTTGTCTTCTGATAGTCAAAGCTGTTGCAGCTGTCACCCTTATGCTGTGTGTTGCTTGTCGTATTGCTGGTCGTCTGTGGGCCGTGACTCTCGGTCGTCGAGCTGAAGTCAAAGTCACGCAGTTGCCCCATATCCACAACTGGTGAGGTGGGATCCACTTGAATGTCGCAGGGGTAGAGCCATTGCAACGGGTTCACGCGACCAGCATGCACGTTGTAGCCCACACCTATAACATTACCATGTCCATTGCGCTGTAGATGACCTCCATTGATACGTGGTGAGTCCTCATCCCCATCCCCATCACCCTCACCCTCACCCTCGGTGGTCTTCGAATAGCTCTCATCCGAGCTGCTCATCGAGGGCGAATGCGGTCGTGAACTCAGATCATCGGTAGAGGACATCTCGCGACACTCCTCAATGTCCGTCGGCAGCTTGGGCAGCGGCTTCAGGTAGTTTCTCAGTGCCGGCTTTGGTGGCAACTGCGGCAGAGGTGGCTGCTGCGAGTAAAGTGCATATTGACGTTGTTGCTGTTGTTGTTGCTGTTGTTGATGCGCTGTTGCTGTCAGCTCGAGTTGTTGGTGCTGTTGTTGCTGCTGTTGCTGCTGCAGTGACAACACGGAGTTGGGACAGGTGTAACGTGGTGGCTCGTACTTTGGCGCATGCTGCATGGGCATGATCTAGGTGTTAGTCGTGATGGTGGGCGAGGAGAGTGATATCATGCAAAAAGTGGAATACGGTTAGAGACACACAGATATATAGTTTGATATATTGAGATACATACTCCTACATATATAGACATATATATTTATGAAAATTTAAGTAATTAGGAGCATTCACAGAAGTCGGCAATAAGTAAATAACTTATATGTTAATATTCTCCATCTATGTGTGTGTGTGTGTGTGTGGAGCCTAATTCATTTTACTAACCAGAGGGAATATCAAAAGCCATCTAAAAATGTATTTTAAGTGCAAAGAAAAAGAATCACGAAAAATTCAAAATTTAAATATCTTTTGAATACGAGAATATTGTTTACCATATGTTTTGTAATACGCATAATTGCAATTATTTAAATATTGTCTCACCAACGTGTACCCCCATATCTTAAAAAATCATCAAAAATATTAGTATGAACTTTTGTAAGTTAAAGCCCTATTACGATCGGTCTATAACTCGATGCGTTGGGCAAATGCTCCAATACATCGTACATGTACATCGTGCATTGTAATCGACATTATGATATAATAGTATTATTGAGTAGAGCGTTAATATATCACATTGTGATAACAATTTAATGATATTTAGGTAAACTCTCCCACACGCACACACATATGAAAAGAGAGAAATGAGACGGACTGTACATACATATGTTGGATTAGTTACAAATGGATGGGGTGTTGGTTGTGGTTAGATAAGGTGTTTGAGCGGCTGGTTGCCTGCATCTTCTACTTTTGGATGGAAGCATCATTCAGAGGAGTATCTCCTTGCTCCAAATCATGAGGTCAACGTTTTCACTCACCTTGGCAACCGGCGCGGCGCTGCTGGCATGCAATAGCGGCTCGCTCTCACGGCAGTTGCCATAGCCCAGGCTGGAGGACGATGGCTGATGCTGATGCTGATTCATATGCTGATGCTGATTCATATGCTGGTGATAGAGATGATGCAGTGGATGATGCTGACCATGCTGACCATGCTGGTTAAGGGGCAGCGCCGGCGGCGGCGCATAGCTGCGCAGCTGATCGCGTCGCGGCACAATGAAGCAGTCACCGCCAAGCACTCCGACCACGCCTCCATCAAGGCTGGCATGCTGTGGCCGCTGTGCCAACGGCAACTGCTCCAGCTGCTGCTGTTGTTGCTCCTGCTGCTGCAGCTGTTGATGCCTGCCACCGGTATTCGGATTCTCAATTATATTGAATTCGCGTAACATTACCGAAGGAATGGGCTGGTGCTGTTGTTGGTGCTGGTGCTGGAGCTGGATCTGGAGCTGGTGCTGGAGTTGGAGCTGCTGTTGGTGGTGGTGTTGGAGTAGTTGCTGCTGCTGCTGTTGTTGCGCAGCTGCAGCTGTAACCGTAGCAGTAATCGGAGCTATTG
The DNA here is from genome assembly GCA_951394115.2 of Drosophila phalerata. Taxonomy (NCBI): domain Eukaryota; kingdom Metazoa; phylum Arthropoda; class Insecta; order Diptera; family Drosophilidae; genus Drosophila; species Drosophila phalerata. The sequence continues at coordinate 21,922,435 of OX596006.1, forward strand.
ACACACTTGGCGGCATATAATGAACATCGCCATTGTGGCCGTTCTCCCGGATATTAGGTAGTCCACCATTGGCCATAAAATTAGGTTGCTTCTGCAATTTGCTATTGAGACGCTGCTGCTGCTGCTGATGCAAATGGTGATGCGTAGGTGGCGCCGGCAACGGCTGTGGATGTTGTTGATGCAGTGGATGTTGATGCTGCAACAGATGCTGCTGCTCCTCACCCACCACATTGTACAAGTGCCCATTGTCCTTCTTACTGTACGTGTCCGTGTTAAGACGATTCTCCTGGAATTGAGATGCTTTCTGATAGTACTCGGCGGGATGCAGTCCCCCAGCCTGGTTGTGATGATGTCCCTGCGAATCATTGGTTGTTGTTGGACGACTGCTGATCATGGCGTTCCGCACCTCGCCATTAAGTGCATTGCTGCTGCTGTCGCAGAGGAAATATGTGACCATGTCGCCCTTGCCCTTCACCTTGATGGTGCCACGGCAGCGAAACTCGAAGTGCGATCCGACTAAACTGTCCACTACCTCCTGGGTGACCTGGGAGTAACCTGGCACTCCGGTCGAGTCCATGCGACTTGCCACATTTACAGTATTGCCCCATATATCATACTGAGGCTTACGCGCACCTATCACACCTGCGACAACGGGTCCAATATTAATGCCTGTGAAAGATTAGCTTCGGTTAAAGAGGCGACTGATGGATTCGTGAACATGAATACTCACCAACTCGCAGCATGAAGTTGTTGTACGAGTGACTGTTGATCTCCTGGAGTGAGAGGCGCATTGCTTTGACATACTCGACCAGTGCGGTCATGTGACGACGCACTGAGTTCGGATCGTTGGGTTGAATCTTGTACTCGGGAATAAGGCCAACTACCGCCATATAAGTACTACCAACGGTCTTTATCTTGTCGATGCCCCGAAATCGATCCTCCTTAAGTAGCTCATCGAAATCGGCAATGATCTCGTTGAGCAATCGCAGGCATTCCAAGCCCTGATCAGATCCATCCATTTCAGTGTAGAACTCATTAAAATTGGGCACACTAGCGAAAATAACACCAACTTTGGCGTAACTCTGATGATAGAGCTCCTAAAACAAAACATAAAAACATGAAGAGTGAATGATTAATCGCACAGTAGAAAAAGCCGCTGGAATATCTGCTTTTAATTTAAGTTTTCCAAAGCAATTTTTTCTTTAATCGATTTTAGACACTTCGAGATAAATTTTAATGATTCTTTGGTTTTTTTAATAAATATATATAATATATAATTTAATATTTATTATAAATATCTATACTATGGAAAATTTGTTTGTTATTTGTTTAAATTGTAATACATTAGTTATTGTAACTATTAGTATAATTAATCCAATTATTGTAGGTTTTTTCTGTCAGATGGTTAGAGGGTCAGATGGTCAGAGGGCCGTGTTTAAAGAACTCTTACCATATTGTTGCGAAATTGTGCATCGAGAAAATGTGCAGCCACATGAGCGGGCAGCAAATTGTGTAAAATGCGCTTGTTCGACTCCTGCAACACATCCATCTCCTTCTTCTCCTGCGATGCCTGCAGCTGCCAGAGAAAGTCGAGACGTGCAGTGCCCTCCACTAAACGGCCGTGCACCAATATCGCAATCATGAAGATGACAATGCGCGCCAATGAGATCAAATGAAGCGGAATCGAAGCTCTGATAAAATATAGTGATTAATAGACTAGAAATATATACATATACGACATGTGCGATTTGTGGGTCACCTACTTGACAATTGTATCGTAGCATTCGAAGATGTTCTGGTGCGACAGTTCAATAAATAAGGCATAGATGGTGCCCATTCCAATCACGAGCAGCGACTTGAATATAATCGGCAATCTGCATGAGACTCGGCATCAGTTAATCAGTTAATTTGAGTGGACAGACAGACAGACTCACCTGAGGAACACGGAGACGGAAAGGAAGGCAAAGGCTGCCGACAAGGATACGTATTGTGGCAATGAGCATTTGCGATGAGCATCGTTCTGTTTGCTTATAACCGGTGGCATATCCATGTCCAGTCCCTGAAAGTCCAAAGTGCTCACGTTGCCCGAGCAGGGATGATCTGTGACACATGTAAACTGAAAAAAAAAACAAGAGGATAAAGTAGGCTGTAGACTGTAGAAGAGAATAAACCTCTGTCACCCACAACTTACCACATTCACCTGGCCCACTGAGTAGATGAGTATAATTGTGAATATGGTGATGGCCATACGGAGTGAGAAGCTTTCGGAAATATCCCAGATGATCCATTTCAGGCGCACGGCCAGCAAGAGCATCAAAATGGCACTGACCCAGATGAAGGCCGTGAGGAAGAGGAGCAGCAGGATAAGGGTGCGTGGCAGGGCTGTCACTTGAAGAGCTGCCCCCAGGATTAATAGCAACAGAGAACAGCCCATGGCCGTGGTAAATCCCAAATCAAAGTCCTTGTGATATTCACGTTCCTTGTCATTCTGCCGGAAACGCAGTGTTAGTCGATCCACATGCTCCGACTTGTCACAGTCGACGGAACGAGCATTAATCGCCTGGGAGAGGAATCGATTGACCCGATTTGTCGGCTGATGGTGTGCGGCCACCGAGTGACGCTTGCGGAAGGGTCGCTTGAACTTGTCCGTGACTTTCGACTGTGACTGTACGGGATAGGCCAGGGAAGACAAAGAAAATTGGTTCAAGTTATTGCTCATAATTGATCTCGGTATTTATTGGAGTGTGGCTGTTGCAATTGCTAGCTATATTAGATATAGAGAGTACCAAATTCTTATGTATCTATATACATATGTACACTAAATGGAGCTGGAGCTGGAGCTGAGGCATGCAGTTGAGAGCAGAGCGGTGTGTTTGGTGGCATGCTGTATGATTGATTAATGACAAAACTTAACGAAATTGTTCGAAACATGACGAAATGAGTGCGTCACGACTGCACATGCGGCGAATGCAAGTTTTATTAAGCTCAAAGGAACTTAACAAAGATTTAGGTATTGCAACCCACCCATACAGATCCAAGTACAAACACAAAAGCATTACAGTTATTAAACAATAAAAAAAAAAAAAAAAAAATTAATAACAACAGCAACATAAAACATAACGTATAAACAAATTAATAACATTCTGTTAAAAGTACTCTCCGCACTACATTTATTCGTACACTCAGTTTTAATACCTTTACGGCTATTTTAAGTCAGGTTTTCAAAGTAAAGTTAATTTCTATTTTTGTCGATGATAATGAATGATAAAAACTAGCATGAATATTAAATAATTAGCACAATTCATCGAACAAACATTTTTCGTTCACCTTATTTAAACCATTATACCACCTTAATAAATTTAATTTTTTTCGTACGTATTATAATATTGCTGCCTTAGTTAACCTGTCATTACTCAAAAAACACTATGAGTTAAAGATGCAGACATATTGTTCCTATGCTGATCGATGTATTGTTAAAAAACTTCACAGTTATATATTTTATTCACGTAAAGCTCGAATGAATTATTCTTATATTGAATTAAAATACAATGAGTGATGTGTATTTTAAATATTTCTTAATCATGCTGGAGAGAAAAATAAGATTTATTAGTACTCCAAATTGGAGAGAAAATAAATAATTTCTGGTGTACGAATAAATGTTGGGCTGAGCTTATGATCGAACTGGTACAACACAAGACAATACGATACACGGTACGATACGAACACAATGCTGAACGATTGAAAGATTGAACGACTAAACGACTGAAATAACGATTGAACGGTTGAACGATTGAACGAATGTGAACGAAAATTAAAGAGAATTTGTTTGGTTGCTGCTCTGCTCACTTTATTATTCTTGTGATTGTGCCTATGTATGCGACTAATCGTACTCGCTGTTGAATTGGGACTTGTGCCTACGGTCACTTGAACACTGCCCCCCCCACCGCCACCGCCTCCGCCGCTGCCACCGCCACCGCCACTGCCGACGACGCTGCCATAGCCCATGCCGTGCGGTGGCGGGGTAGCATGCAAGATTTTTTGTAGACGTATTACCTAGATCAGAAAAGTATACACAGTATTTTCATATATATGTATATATATATATATATATATATATAGAGTTGGTTTACGTATGATGTATATATAGTACTTATATCGATAGGAAACTAAAATATATATATATAGCAAAATATACAAGGTATAATAATAAATATCATCAACGATAATCATGATTAAGGAAGTTAACGATTAAGATATAGATTAAAGATAGTAGATAATTAATAAAGAAGAGGACATAGTAGTAAGTGTGTATAACGAAACAAAGGGCAAAATATAGACGGGTAATCAATACAAGTCGAGCGAAAACTAAACAAAACTGAAACAGAACTAAAACTTTTTCAATAGAAACTTTGAGAAAATGTTTAATTTTGTTATGTGTGTATCTGTGTTTGTGTGTGTATAGTGTGAATCGGAGTAAGTATATTAACGGTATTTTCCATATATTTTGGAACATCAATCGATTCCAGACTATTGTGAGCATTACCTGATCATAGACTGAGTGTTTTTGGTCATTCAAATAGATTGATATCGAAAGTGTTCTTAAAATGTTCTTTTTCGGGTTTTTATTCGAAAGAAATGAGATCGAATTGATCAATCTTGCAATGAATCCAGTACAAGACTTTTACTCTTTACACAAAATACGAACAACATTGACACATACGCAAATAGATTTTTTTGATTGCTTTAGACTAGTTTTAGTAAGTAGTTACGGATAACACATTACTGATTATAGATTACAGATGATGATTATTGATCCTACTGTTCTACACATATTACAATAATATAATTATTTAACATATACATGTATATAAGTTGATAGTAAATATTTAGTATGCTCTAAGCAATATAATAATATTGCGTCTACGAAAAGAAAGAACCCACAAAGCCAAAAATAATATTGTATACTATATATTAGGAATATTCAAAAGAGAATGGAATTGTGGAAATTATTTTTGGGTTTCATATACTTAGAAGTAAGGTGAACTTACCGCATCCTGAAAGTAAACGAAAAGAAAGAAATCAACGAAAGAAATCATAAAGATTCGTCGCCGGCGACCACTCAATAATTGAGTGTATCTGTGAGATACTTTGAGAAACAGATCAAATCAAGAAAAACACAGAGAACGATAAATGAAAACATAACAGACCCATAACCAAGGCCCCCAGATATACCCGGACATGCACAGAATTGAGCAACGACTACGAAATTACAACGAGTCACTAACTCTTAACAATGGACTATGGTTTATATATGTACTATGTACTATAAACTATAAACAATAAACTATGGACTATAGAATATGAACAGTGGTCATTGGGTAGTGGACACTTACCTTACGCGAACCCTTCTCCGACACCTGGACGCTGGCAGTGGCTGCATCTGCGCTACTGCCACGAGGTGGACCTCCGCCAAGGGCGGCGGCAGCCGAAGGAAACGAGCCGGTAGCAATGTTGGAGAACGGCACTGGCTCTGAGAACTTGATGGTGTGCAGCAGCTGCATAACCACATTGGATACATTTCTAAACGACAATTTGCGCCGACTACCGATCGCCGAGCGTACACCAAGCGTGTTAAGCATAAGGGGCTGCAATAGAGATACCAAGACAGAATGACAGAATGATTGAATTGAGCTGAGTTGAGTTGAGTTGACATTGGAATATGTATGGTGAGAATAGTGCTACAAGCAGCAATAAATTGCATTGTGAACTGTAAAACTTACCTTGCGCCGATGCGGCGGTGGCACAATGAAAAACGTATCCACACCATGATCTCGCAAATATGAGGAACGCTCATCACCGTGACCCGCCTCTACCTCATATTCGCCCGACAGTGAATCGAGCGTAGCACGTGTCACGTGCACCCGACCTGGCTCGCCGCCCGACTCCATGTGATTGGCCAAGGTCACGTCATTGGACCACACATCAAATTGCCACTTTCGAAGGCCCAGAACACCGCAAAGTACGCGGCCAGTGTGAATGCCCACACGCATGTTTAGGATAACATCGGTGGCCTCCACAACGGTGCTAAAAGTGAAATGAGAATGATATAAGAAAAGGTTTCAATGCGAGTCTGAATTCGAGACTCCTCCTTTTGCTCCCAGTGAGCCGTATTGTTTCTGAACTAGAGGCACAAAAGCACTCGATCGTACAGGCACCACATAAGCGCAGGGGAAAATCATAATCAATAATAACTTGCAATAACAAAATACAAACATTTGCATTTCTTTATTTGTTGCTCGCTCATTTGTTGGTTTCTTATTATAGATGTTGTTGCTGTACACCAGAGAACTGCAACGGGTATGTTCGAGTATGATCGAAGATCAGTGCGAAAAATTAAATCAAATCAACTCAGATCGAGTCACGGGTATGATTTTTTTGCTTTCGAACAATTCGGGTCGAGTAACGCTCGAGTCATACGATCGTACCCGATCGTGATCATTTGTGAGCGTTCGTTTCGATCGTGTCACGATCGAGTAGCAATGATCGAAATGATTTTTGAGCGTTCGTGATCGTTCGAGTATGATCGAAAGCGACAGTGTTGTTTTTATAATTTTTTGTATTAAACGGGTATACATCAAATCAAATTAGCCAAGACGATAGTTGCTACTCGAACGTGATTGGATCGAAACGAACGCTCACAACGGGTACGAGTCAGCGTTCGAGCCTGATCGAACATCTCTTACCCGTTGCAGTTTTTTGCTGTACAACCGATTGTATATTTTGTGCCCAAGATCAAAGTCTATGAATTATCTGTACTTACGCAATGGCATCGATCATATCGAGTCCCATTTCCACGGCGCATTTGGCATGATCCTTGCGTGGCTCAGGCAGTCCAGAGACGCAATAATAGCAGTCACCCAAAATCTTGATACGCAAGCAATGGTTGTCCTAAGTAAAAGTGTTTTGATAAAAAGTAAATCACAAAAGACAATGCACGGCACTAAAGAGACTCACATGGGCCAGCTGATCAAAACGTCCGAAGAGCTCGTTGAGCAAACGCACCAGTTCCTGGGCACTGCACTGTGAGGAGAGCACTGTGAAGCCGACGATGTCCGCAAATAAGATGCTGACGTTTTCATGTTTCTGAATGTAGATACGATGGAACTGACCAGCCACCGGCGACAGAATGTCATTCTTCATCTGCATGGCCACGTGTTGCGGCAGCACTGAGAGAAGTAGTCTCTCCAACTTCTCATTCTCATCCTGTATCTCAAGACGGGCGGCGATGCAATTCCGTGTGTCTAAAAAGGCTCGACGTTGGGCTCGCTCCATCATGATGTTCACCACCAAGCCAGCGACATTGACTCCAATAAAGATGACAATATTAGCAATGAGCTGATTATACTCCAAATACTGCAGCGTATCCGTGAAGATCTTATAGACCGTCAGACTTATGTGCACTGAGGGCAGAGCAATGCCAAAGGCCACTGCCTCCCAGATCTGTAGCGGAATCATAGCGTACGCTAAAAATACCACAAAGACAATCTGCCAGACGCCCTCGGCCATCACCTCCTTGGTGTCCACTGGGAAAACGCTACCCAGTGTCGGCATGGACACTATGCAAATACTGGCCGTAAACAATAGAATGCCATAGCACAATGTGGGCAAATGATGATCCTTGATCACCGAGCATTGCAGAAGCACCAGCACAATGGCAAACAGTACGCATACTATTGAGTTGAAGATGTTCTGAAATGAATTCCATATTCAAATATACAAATATTCAATATATTTATAAATCGAAACTACAAAAACCTAGTTTTTACTTTTTAAAATTCAAAAATATTAAAAACAATGCTAGCCTTAAAAATACACATAATTTATATAATAATGAGTCGTGGGCTGCGCAATGATCAGTGAGTGAGTGAATGAATAAGGACAAAGAATTTTATACACTGAAAAAAAGACCAACTTCTAAATTTTGAATATTATTTTCTTCTTAAAATAAGAACAATACTAATACCAATACTAATTTAAAGACCATTTATCTACAAAATCAAAGTTCGTTATGCAAGAATAATAATCTTAAATGGTTCGGAAATTATAAATACTACCTTATTACCACCACCTACTACTACTATTACCACCGTTTGGCACTCTCAGTCAACCGTTTTTCGTTTTTTTTTTTCTAGGTTGCCACATCACTGTGAAAGGTTAATATTTAAAAAAGTTGCGCTGTACTAAGTACATATACTTTGTGCGTGCCTCGATTTTTTATTTTGCATCACGATAACGCTCCTTCACACATTGCAGTCGTTATTCGTGAACATTTGGCTAAAAACTAACCGAATGCCATTCCGAAGCCACTGATTTACCGAATTACTACACGCCCATATTATAAAATTAATCAACCTAAAAAATGTATTTATACATTTTCCAAAAATAACGTGCCTCCTTCATATATTGCACACATACCAAAAGAATATACTGCATCATATTGGGGAGATTTTAACCAATTTTACTATTTTAAAAAATTCTATGTTTTTTATCTGATCTAAACAGTCGACATCGTTTTTGAAGGTAAACACTTAGGGCTTATACAGTTAGAAAGATATTAACTTTTTTTAAAATGGTGTTTATTCATAATTTTGTCGGATTTTTATTGTTTTTGCGACTGATTTCTAAAATCATCATCATCGATGCGCCACCTCAGGATTTTGACAAATGTGGCTTTTCTATCGTGTCATTTTGAAAATAAAAAATAGGAATTTTCGCTCCACCCTACTCTGGATACTTATGAGTTTGTGTACTTACATGAAAGGTAGCGGCATTGTTAAAGGCGAGCGAGAGGGCGGCCATTACACCACATAGAACCACCACCAATGCAACAACGCCCAGCACCGAGAAGCGCTGCAATTTTAGGGTATACCGCTGATAGAGGCATTCTAGCTCGTCGTTCTCAAAGCGTAGGGTATTGAGCGGCCGGCCGCGCGTCGCTTTGACGGCATGATCCATGCGGCTGCCGTCGCCGCTGCCGCCAAGCGGCTGCTCTTCAACGGTGTGCCAAGTTCAAGGGCTGCAATAATAACATGTGAAAGTTTTGTTAGTTGAAGTGCTTTATTTACTTAGTTTTATATGGTTGTATTTTAAGTTGATTGGTTGGTTGCGTTGACGACCTTGAAATGTTGCATGTCCGTTAGGCAAAATGTTTTGGCATTTTTCGTGGCACGCAATCATTGGGTAGGAAATTCTGAATGTGTTGTGTTGTGTTGTGTTGTGCTGTGCTGTGATGTGATGTGCTGCCCGGCCGCGTGCCTGCCCTCTATCCTCTGTCACACCACTTAAAATAACATTTTAAGTCTCCTGGCCCCACCCTTTGCCGCTTTGAAAATAACCGCTAAAAATAAACATCTAGCAGCCGGCAGCCGGCAGCAGAGGCTGTTGGCTGGCGTGAAATCAATCAATGTTCATGTTCATTCGGTCAGTTTTCCGTGTGTCTTGGCGTTCATATTTGCGTACACGGACATGGCCACGCCCCCTCCCAGCTAAGTGTCCAAAGCGCCCACTTTGTGGCGACAGTCAACCAGACAAGATAAATGGCGATTAATATGCGACAATACTTTAAATTCGTGAAAATATTATGCACAAATTCATTTTTCCGCCGCTTTTAAAGATGCTCAGACAATCAAATAAGATCTGACGAAGCAAAATTAAATATGAAAAATATAAACCAATCGAATATGATAAATAATTTCTTCTATTGTACACCCGTTACCTAACATATATGTAAGTAAACTGGTATATTGTATTAGTTTAAATGTATGTAACAGGGAGAAGAAGGCATCTTCGACCATATAAAGCAAACAACGATATTTATAGTAATTAAAGTTGTCTATTATTATTATTATCTCTAAATCTACTTAATCGCAAAAAGATCGGTAAAACAGAATGTCTTTAAGGACTGTAATGCGTATTTCTATAGTGACAACTGAGTTATGGTGAATAAAATTGTCTCCGAAAATGAGGCTGTGGAATGTGAATGTTCTACCTATAATAATTTCATCCTGGTCTCGACTACAGCCTTTTCGACTAGTTTTCATAAATAAAATTTCAAAGTTCCAATATTTGCAACACTTGAGAGAGCTAGACTCGAAAAAGCGACATGATCAATAGAAATAGGTTCATTGACGTTGACAATGGAAACATTTCAACAACAGAACTACTTATAGTAAAATATGCAAATAATTGTTCATAAACAAAACAATATATTTACTTAACGCAAATTTATGACTGCAGTGTTAATTATTTACACTTGCATAACTCAGAATAATAATCAACAAAAAAACAATTCGGGCAATGCCGCAAATAGAATATTTTGGATAATCTCACACACACTCACACACGCATTCACTTAGAATTTGTGTAAAGCGGGGGAGGGAATGGGGTTAAACATTAAATATGTGCATAAAAATTAAAATTGCTCACGTCTTATAATTATAATTATGAATGTCGTTGCGAAATGCAAAATGCGCACATCAAAACTATTAAACCTGCCAAATAGGCAAAGAAACAGTGAGACAGACAGGCAAGCAAACTAAAGAAACTGACAAAAAGTCATCATAGTACGTACATTGTATCGTTATCGTTCACTTCTGACATGGGTGGAGTGGAATGGTGAAGGGGTAAAATATCTGTTGACAGAACTTTGGCCATCAATTTTGACACTAGATCTGCACAACTGTGCAAACATCAACAAACATGTGGCGTTAAATATGGCGAATAACTACAGTTCTACAACGAGGGCTGTCCGAGAATTAGAAGATAATAATTATTGTTATAGTTATTATAATCAAATTATTTACTTTGCGAACCCGAACCTAAACCAAACCGCTTTCTAAAATAAAAGGTTCGGTTCGAAAAAAAAAATAATTACATAAATTTTATGGCATTCTAATATTACGTAATTATTTGAGACTTCGGATTAATATAAGTCATATTTAAATAAATTTAAATTGTCATCAAAATTAAAATACCGATAACGAGAGAGACCGAGAATCAGTCGCAAGACGACACGAGAGCTAAAGCGAGAAGCAATGATGCGCGAAGAGAGAAACGAGAAACAACGCATTAAGCTCAAAGAAGCTGTTGACAAATACATCTGGAAGCGAGCGAAATGTAAAGCATAAAGCTATTTGCAAAGTCAATCAACCGAAAGGCGACTTAATTGGCACAGCGTTAAACAAAGTCGATTACTTAATCGAAGCGATAAGAGAATACCAATATAAGAAGTTTTTTCAGTCAAATTCTTGTTGATATGCTTACGTTAGATTTTTCAAAATATTAGTTTTTCAATCAAATATTTATTTCACTTCAGAAGAATTTAATATTATTGAGAAAATTACTATATATATTGCAAGTTTTTCAACTTTGTGCTTAGAGGTCCTGATTCCCATAAAAATCCCAGTATTTATTGTAATTGTGCAGTTGACGAAATGCCCTATCATTGAGAATAAGAAAGATTGGCCATTTCGAAAAGAGAAATCATAATTGCTCTATCATCAATACCATTTTTAGACCCAATACTTAAAAAAAGTACAGGGGTCTATTAGTTTGCTTTAACGAAAATGTGCGTAACAGGCAGAAGGAGGCGTGGCATACCCTATAAAGTATATATATTCTTGATCAGCATCAATAGCCGAGTCGATAAAGCAATGTCCGTCTTTCCTGACGTCTGTATGAGCACCTAGAACTCGGTCTTTATAAGAGCTTAAGACACCAAACTAGGTATGTAGGTTCCTTTATAGTGCAAGCATATCAAGTTTGTTTCAAAATTCGGCCACGCCCCATTTATTGCCCACAAATCGAAAAACAAAACTTCATATCCAAATTATAAGAACAATTTAAAAGCTAGTGTAGTTTGTTAGGCTTATCAAGTTTGTTTCTTTTTTGGATCGTACCACTATATTATATAGCGCTCATAGGAAGAGTCGGTCGAGAATCAAGTTTTTGTAAGAAAAACTTTTTTGTTTTATGAGATATCTCAACCAAACAAATATAATATGCATACAACTTGGTTTTATACATCCTGACCGAAGTTGGTTAAAATCGGACCACTATATCATATAGCTGTCATAGGACCGATCGGGCGAAAATCTAGTCTTAATAGGAGAATTTTATTTAAATAGATCCCATTGTTTCTCATACAATTCGCCTTTTTAACGTTACCTGGAACTTGCATGTCTTAAAGAAAATAATTTAGCAAACCATTTAGACAAGTTATAATTGGAAATAGGTTTCCAAATGTCGTCATTTAGTGATTGTGACTGTTTAGACTCTAAATTTTAAAGCGTCATTATGAAATGATGTGAGTGCCAATTTAAGCAAATTGAATCTAATCACAGGCCATATAACCATGTCCCTAAATAAGTAACAGCGTTTAACCAACGCAAATCTATAAGACACGCGCAATTTGACTGCCCATTCGATTCTTAGCATCTGACTCGACCATCCACCCACACATCAACCACAGCAGCGGCAACAACAAAAGCAATTTTAAAATTTGCTTTGATTTTTCTAATGTCACTACGAAAAAAAATAAACAAGAATATTTTTTGTGATTTTCGATGCTTCCCCTTAACAGATGCATGCGGTCCACTGACGAGCAGACTGTTTCCCATGAGTTCATTGCAAAGAAACGAGACGATGGCAAAGGGAGCAGGTACTTAATTAATAACCACACCCCCTTTGTCGGTACCCATTGTCAATCAGGGGCGACAAAATTGCGATTGCAGCTGGGGTAAGTGAAAGGTTTCAATTAGAATTTTTCTAATTTGTGATTTTTGATTTTAGATTTCCCTTTAGACTTCTAAATGTTTGCAATGACCCATCTAAATTGCATTAATTGGCAGCCAAAAAGATTCACACAGCAGATTGCTTTTCTGCATTAATCATCATCATCGTCAGTTTGAGTCCGTGGCAGGGGCAAAGATAACACAAGGTTATACACAAAGAATTGGTAAGACTTTCCCTTTCAATTTTTACAACCTGTAACTTTTGCAAAATTTTAGCAGTAGAAATGGTAACAGTTTTGTTATTTTGCTGATATTAAGCTTTTAGCTATTTATTTGAATTACGTAAAAAATTCTATAAATATTCTAAGAGCAATTATAAAAATGTAAAAGCAAAAAAAGGCTTTTCAAATCTGTTAATGGGTGTTTCCACAGAAAATGACCTCTTACAACTCAAAAATAAAATAAGTATTTTTTATTTATTTTTCCGCTAATATTACACAAAATGAATGTATCTGTCCTTTTCCGAAGGATTAAATTTAATTTTCTTGATACTAACAAAAATATGCTGCTTTGAATTTCGTACACCATACCCGATTTTTTCCCGGCAAATTGCATGGCCTTTTGTAAGCTCTGGAAAAACTGTTCTAATGGTGGTTTACAAAGAAAACAAAAGCCACGTGACAGCTAAAAAATTTCTTCATGCTTAGGAACAATCCCGAAGGCGACAATTGAAAATTACAATTTTTGTGAATAAATCAAAAATAGCCTAAACGAGTGTAACGACCATTACCCTAAAAGCATAGAAGTTTGATTATTCTGTAAATGATTTAAGCAATATAATATTACTGTAGCGGATAGTAAGAAGGTAAGCAAGAAGAAGAATTTCGTAAGACCACATAAGCATCAAATGTCTCCTTTGATTTTTTAAACAATTTTTTATCGATGTAACGACCTATTTTTCGGCATTTAAAAAAAAAGTTTTGAAATTAGACTTTTTATGAATTCTTTCGGTTGCTACTGATGCTTGAACTTTCGTAGGTGTAAAATTAGGCAATCCTCGTGGCCTATTTGCTTAGGTTGGAATTTTATTAAAAAAATTTCCGAAAAAAAGTAACGACCGTGACTTTGGAAACACCCCTATCGAAAAAATTCAACAACTGCACTATTTTAAAAAAGACAACGTAAATTCTGTGCAATCGGGTTTAACAGGCGTATCAGTTTTAAAAATGAATATCCTAAAACGTTTACATTATAATGACGTTTATTCTTCATCTCAAGGCGAATAAAACAGCAATAAACTTAACACACTAATTGTACGCAACAGAATATAGCCTTTCGTTTATGTTTTTCTTTTTTTTTACTCATAATAAAGGGATGCAAACACAAAAATCGTTTAATTTTTTATAATGTAACGACCGTGACTTTCACCTGTAACGACCGTGACCTTTTTAAAACTTTTTTTTTTGGTAACTAATTTTCTATAGCTTGAAAATTAACTCATTCCTTAAACAAAACATTCCAAAGAATTTAATCAAATTTTTTTACCTATCACATCCTTTGCAAAATTTTACAGAAAACTATGTTTGTTGACAAAAATCAAAAAGAGCTCATTTGTAAGGTAACGACATGACTTTTTTAATGGTCAAAAAAAGTATTGAAATTAGACTTTTTATGAATGCTTTCGGTTGCTACTGATGCTTGAACTTTCGTAGGTGTAAAATTAGGCAATCCTCGAGGACTATTTGCTTAGGTTGGAATTTTATTTAAATAATCTCCGAAAAATGGTAACGACCGTGACTTTGGAAACACCCTAATACTCTTCGAGATATTATCAGAAATGGAGACTTGCCAAACAAAAAAAAAAAACGGACGGATCAGTCGAGCGCACCCGCTATATTAAATTTTTAGCTTATTGGTCTAATGACGGTGAATGGAAAATTCGTTCACACAAAAAAATTTATAATCTGCAAGTTTGATTGAAATATCTTCCGAAAAAACAACAATTTAAATAATAATCCTTACTTATTGACGAATCCTTCAGCTATAAAAAGGTATCAAAAGGTCAAAAGACCTACATTTTTAAAATTAAAAAAATAAAAAATGTTCCACAGACAAATATGTTTAAAAAGTTTTTTGGCCCATCTGTGGCTACTTATGAACCAGAACAATTGGGTTTTGTAAAAAAAAAAATAATATAATACAATTTTCTTGCTCAGTATAATCAATCAAATTAATAATTTAAAAATTTAAAAATACGAATTATCGACTAATCGAATTCATCGTCTGCTCAGCCAGGAAGCTATATAAACAAATTAAGCACAATTCGTACAAATGCCAACAATAACAAATGCAACAAAGCAACTATAATGAAACAACAAAATGACGCACAAGGAAAAATATTGAAGTACATATAAAAAAGGAAATCAGAAAAATTTCAGCACAAGTGCAGCCAAACAATTACAATAATTCATGGGTACCTCAGAAATCTCTAGAGATTTCGGCTCGAGCGGGTTTGGTTACACAGAAAATATATATATATATGCATTTTACTATGTTCTCTCCGTTTTAAGATTAAGTTCTTATGTTTGTCTTTGTCTCTAGAGCCGATCCCAAAGCATTGACGTTATATGTGTTAAGATGGAAAATAATTATATTTTTGAAAATTATCGCATAAGCTGGTATTCATGTGGTTAGGATCTCTGAGGCACACTTGCATTAATTTAAGAGTTTCTTTATTGATTTTGGAATTGCAGTGCATCAAAATCATAATAAAAGCAGTTCTTGGATATTGGATTAGATACAGAAATTCAATAGACCCCAACATACTTACAACCCATCAACAAGCCCACCTTGCCCAATCCGCTCAACCAAACTAATATTCGCACTAAAAAGCCATGTGGTCGCATCAATATTTATAATTAAGGCAGCTCTCGTTCACTTTGTTGTTGGTTTATCAAAGAAAATTGAATCAAACAATAGCTTTCAATTGCAATTTGATGATGGACAAAAATACACCATACCCACCAAACTCACACATACGCCAAATTTATAAAGTCTATATTACATTAACCAGTACCTTATACACAAACTGCCCCCGCCGAGATTGATCCTTTTTTTTTTGGTTTTATTAAATGACAAAGGCAATTCAATTAGCGAAGCAACATGAAACAGCGTTCAAAGGCAACACAAAATAATTTTATTACTGACAAAATTTTAAGGGCTACTCGTAATGCAGTCGGTCACTGCAAAGTTTTGCCTATCTTTTGGTCACTTTGATGTTAGATGTGGAGGCCGTATATGTGCCACCTCAACTTACCGAAACCCCATTGTGAACTAAAGCTAAAAGCGATTCATCCAGATGTTCTGGAACTATTTTGCATATGTTTTATTCGAGTTTCATTGCAAGCAAATACATAGATACATACGTACAAACTTATATATATATATATTTGTATGTAGATACATATATATATTTGTATGTAGATATATATATATATATATTTGTATGTAGATATATATATATATTTATATTTTCATATTTGAGTGTGCATTTGTGTGTTATTGTCGCTCGATTGGTTGTTTGTTCTCTTTGTGATGTCAGCATCTGCTTAGCTGGGGTTATTTATGAGCAAACAACGATTTTGCTATTACTTTTCTACATGGAAAATTAAAATGTGAAAGAATTTTACTTATGTGTCATTGAGTCATTGCTTGTCCAGCGTTGCCTCAGCCTAGAACAAAGTTTGATTCCCCAGTGAGAAAAATCGCTAAAATATCTGTTTTTAGTTAATATCGCCTGTCTGTTTTTCTATGTATTTCATGCAAATCAAAGATTATTTTCAATATAAAATTTCTCTTAGTGACTTTTTTAACTAATTTTTTATTTTGAAAAAAAAAAAAAATTAAACGAATTAAATCCAAAGATTTTATAAAATTATACATCACACTGTTCTATAAACTAGACCGAACTCCTTGTATCTTTTGGAAAAAGCGCATGTGCACAAAAAAAAAAATTGTTAAGAAAAAATGTAAAACGATGTGAAATTTTATTTTTTTTTTTTGCTTTTTTATATGGAGTTTTTGATTCCGCGAACGTGTTGCTTCCTAACTAACTAGCTCTATACGTACTTAAAATACAATCAATATTTAGTAATGAATAAGTATATATACTTTATAAACTTCACGACTAAGGCCAGAGCTCTCGATCTGTTTTGACTTAGACACTTATTTTTGTGTCTTTCGTATTTTTCTGTTTAAGGGTGTTTGGCGAGAAAGATTCACAAAGCCCTCTCACGAAAACAGTTTAAAGAAGACACTGTCGTTTGATGCTCAGTAACTGAGGCTCTCTTAGTGAGCATAACCTACTGAGCAAAACGAACCAAGGGGAAGTACAAAATCTGTTTGTTGTTGTTGTTGTTGTTGTGTTAGGCAACACATGGAAGGGGCGGAAGAAAGAGATAGGAATAATACGCGCAATCCACATTCGTGTTCATGCGCAAAAGACTCTTTTGGCTTATTTTGTGCAATGAAGTGTCTGAAATGATTATTTTTTGTTGACAAAGATTTAATAAATATCACAAAGAAAGAAACAGAAACTAAACTAAGCAAAGAGGGCGTTTAGAAAACCCGAAGTTGATGTGTCTTTTGATTCTGTTTTTAATCGTGTGTAAAAAGGGATCACTTCCTGCGAGCTCAGAGTAAAACACATTAAATAATCCATTTGTAAAGTAAAGAAAATTAACCACAATAACTGGATTCCTTCCTTTAAAACTGATCGATAGTTAATATAGTTCTATCGATAGTAACTAGCATCTAAAATTGTTTCACACTTCAATCTGAAAATTGTTTGTATACTCGTAAAAGTAACTAAGTGGGTACTTCTTGAATGTTACGCTTATCAGACAGAACTTGTCAGGTTCTCGTTCAGTGTGAGTTCAGTGTGGGTTTGAGGGACGCGACGACGCATCGTATCCGCAGTGTTTATTTACCGCTGGCTTAGCAGAGTTTCTATTTGCACACCCTTTATGTGCGATGCGAATGCAGTGCAATGCACTGGCCGCCAGCTGATACAACACAGACAATTGTCGCTTTAGATGCCAGCACTACTCAGTTACACCTGGTATTTCCTCGATGCATTCACCCCCATTCCCATTATATACATATATAACATATTTATTTATGTGTATTTACGTATGCTAATAGTAGGGATGGCTCTGCGACTGTCAGACTTTATTGTAGAGAAAACTGTACAGATTGAACAAAGTTAGCAACCTTTATTCACTTCAGCTGCAGTGGGATCAGCTGCAAATTCCGCGGAATCGCAGAAAGCGTCGCTGTTTGATTCTACACATAATTCAGATTCGTCATTGCTGTGAAAAATATAGGTAAACATTTCCCACAAAGTTATAAATTATGCAAAATCGAGCGATGACGGTTCCTACAGTACTGCGATATTAGTAGCTAACAATGTTGCAGGGGATTCGCACCATGAATTTGGTATACCAAATATTATGCACGGTTCGTGATGTGATTCCTTCTACATGAACGTTTCCTTACAAAAACGATATAACCTTGGTCTAATCCTGCGTTACGGACGTTACATTCGTACGCAAAATTTCATTGCTAAAATTGACAAAGCTGTCTTTCACATTTGTACATTATCATTACATTTTAGCAAAATTCAGTTCTTTGGGAGCTATTTTAAATTTATTTTAATATAAAATGTTAACAGTTTCTTAAAAAAAAAAAATTCCGTTGCGGACGTAACAAAAAAATGTTGACTTTAAGGCTTATGTGTACTTGCACATTTTATCTGCGAATTTTGCGTAATAAACAAAAAAAAAAGTCTGTACAATAAAAATAATGTGGAATATCTGAACATATAAGTTCACCTTAGAAAAGAAGGAAAAGTAGTCCCGTTAAAAAAATTATGGAAATAACTTTCCATCAAGCCAAATTGTGTAAGTACAAAATATTTATGTATTTAACAAATGTTTAAACCTTGTAATCATTAAATTCTTATTTACAAAAAACTATACAATATTTCATTATTCTAGCTTAGCTTATATTTATTTATTGTATCTTAATCTTAACAGACCCAGTTGTTTGAGCTACTTTTATAGTATTGCCATTAGAATAACCAGAATAAAATAGGAATAGTTTTTTTTTAACGTTTTTTCAAGTTTTTGATATTTCGTCAGATGTAGCTTTGACATAACTTTAACCAATGTAAATAACGAAACCTCCATTTATATATATGTTTATTTTTTTAAGCTAATTTGTGGAAATCTCGATCAGTTTTTCTCTAAATTTTACAACGCGTTGTTATTTATTTTATATTATTATATTTTAAGAGGATGTTATTAATTAGGATGTCTAGATCTTGAGTTGTGCAGCACTTTACACAACGCCATAAAAACCACCTCAATGATAAGCGAATGTGCAAAATGCGCATTGCAATTTTAGCTCGTGGAATGTGGAATAGGAATAGGAATTGGTATCGCTATCGTTGATTGCCATTTTGCTTTTATTTCGAATATTTTGCGGCTAATTAAACGCAATCGAAAACGCAAATGCAAACGCATTGAGCATATGTAAAACTGTCTGACGAAAGACGCCTCGAAACGTGGCTTTTGTCAAGGAGACGAGGAGGTGGGGCAAGCCGATTGGCAAACAGAGCCGACACAAGGCAAGGGCATGCAAATTACCCCAAAAGGCCATATCAGCACATCACAACACGATATAAAATCAATAAAAATTTATTTTTAACACAATATTTTTATTTTTATTTTTCCTTCTTTGAAAATTATGTTGTGGTAGCACCAGGCGAGAAATGGTTACGATAGCTGGATAGATTTGGCGTTAATCGCGTGTGAATGCATCCCTTTCGCTTTCGACTGCCCCACCATACCGTCCTCTTCATCTGTTCGTTGTTGGGTCAGGCGAAGCGAGTAAAAATAAAATTTATGAATAGTTAAGCAACATGAGGTGACCAGATGGACAGCAGCATAACACAAATGAGGTGTGATATGAGTATGTGTATGTGTATGTATATGTGTGTTTGGTTGTGGGCGAAGGTGTTCTTATTCCATCGTGGAGAAAGTTGCTTCAGACACTTTAAATCCGTTTCTGTCAAATCGATTTTTAGTCACATGACGCAAATAACATTTCTACATATTACAAGTACGAGCAACCAATTTGTCATCATTTCATTTCATTAAATTTTTGCTCAAAATATAATTATTGCAAAATGTATAATTGAGGCGTATCAACGTTTCGATTCACTCAAATTACTTGTGATCCAAATAAAAATATTTAAAATGTGTAATACTCAATTTCAAGAGTCTTTCTTGACGGATGAAAATTACAAAACCACAAAAATTGTATTTATTTTAATTTTTTTATTTGTAGCGTTTTCTTCTGTGGCTTTTTTTGACTTTTTGGCAAGAGTACAAGCGACTTGGACGAGCACACGTTTCTGCCTGAATTCTGAGATGTTTCTAATTAGACATGAGATTGACGGCCAACATTCACAATGATGCCCCATGCCCCACACCACCCCACATCCGCCCGTTTTGTAGGAGACTGACAACTGTTAGTGGCAGGCGAAAGTAAAGTGCTCGGATGCACGATGTGTTGGTGACTGGACGACTGACTGGTTGCCTGACCGACAAGCTGCTCTCTGTTCATGGAAACTGTCACGTCAATGTTTCAGGTGCTCATCCCACTCTCATAATCAGTGAAAGCGCTGTCAAAGTCGTAGAACGATCTGACAAAGGCCATTGCAGCTCCGCATTTGCAATCTTTAAACTGTTTCTAGACGAATTTGTGTGAGGGTGTGTGTGTCACTATTGTGCAGATTTGCTTGAGAATTGTAGATCAGTCTTTTAATTCAAATGCAATAAATATTTTAGCCTGTTATATTATTGTAAATCATAATTTAATTATCTTATTGCATATTCCAGAAAATATATATTCCACTTGTTTAAGATCGATATTAAATGATCAGCTAGAAATCAAAACAAATTAAAGACTCGAATTATTTAAAGTGCTTTTATTTTAACTCCATGATTAATATCATTTACTATTATTTGTATCTACTATTATTAAAATGATCACAAATATAAATTACGTGTATATTAGGGTGCATAGATATTTTATTTGTAAAGAACATGGTCACCCAAATTCGGTCAATACCAAGAAGTTTTTACCAAGATACATTTTTTGTGAAAGTTTTGGTCCTAGCAAGAGTGTTGATGCATCTTGTCTGAATCGGGCTAAAAACCACTAAAGACATGCTAAACATTAAAAAAAAATACATTTTTAACACAAAAATCGGGGACCAGGAATTGATTTTGGAACAATTTTGGGGAAACATTTTTGTTTTTGTTTTTTTTTGGACCATTTGAATCGATGTACCCTAATGTATAACCTTGTATACTTTTAGAATGAGTGTTTTATATCCAAGACTAGTTTTTTTTTTTAAATGCGATCAATCAAAATGTGAACTTAAGACCCATTACTAAGTGTGTGTGTGTGTGTGTGTAGCTGTGTGTGCAACAAATTGATAACTTCATTGCTAGACAATGGACTGAGAAATGCATACCTGACACGCAAGTCTCGTTGCATTTGGAGGCTGCAGCAAGTCTTATGTGGCTTTGTCTGAGACACCCGCTTAACGATGACAATCGACGCCAAATGTCTATAATTTTGTGGCAATTTGTGTGGAGGAGAGAAGTGCGAGAAACGGCAAGGGTATTTAACTGTTTGAGTAACAGCTTGCTATCATCACAATGTGTTTGTGTATGTGCTAAACATTACTTGAACTGCCCTCGTCGAGTGGACGTTTGGAGGAGAAATCGAGTAGCTGGGTCCGCACTTTGAGGGGCCCTGTTGACTATAGTCGATGACATAACGAGGCAAGTTAAATGGCATCACTTAACGACTATAGTGATTATCAGCAATCCATGTAGTTAACCGCTGCAGTTATGCAGCATTTGATTACATAAGATGAAAAGAAGACAGACAGACAGAAGAGAGGGAGCAGAGCAGAATCTTGAGAGCTGCACACTCACCACTTTGCCCTGACCTGCGCATGGAACATCAGGGTCTTGTATCTAATGTCTCATGCAGGGCACGAAATCGCAACGCAATCCAAAAAAGAGCAATTCACAGATAGTGACTGGACTTTGCCAGTGGCTAACCATTATGAATTTCAAATATTTGGGCAATGTGAGTGAAAAAGCGCGTAACAAGTGGTAAACATTGAACGGCCAAAAGGCAATGTCTGACAACTGACAAGCAATAAACGGCATTTAAGACGGCTCAAAGCAACCCAAAATGACCAAAAAAAACAAGAGGGCTCCGCCGCCTGCTCGTTTCGCTAGCCTAGCTCCGGCCCGCTTCGCTCGCGGTGAGGTGCGACTTCGGTTGAGCGCACTTGACAGTAGGATACCCTGCGCTGAGACACTTATAGCCTATTTCCACGACCACTCACATTTGGCTCATTCGAGCACATTCGGATGTGGCTCAATTTTGGCTTTCCACGACCAAATGTGACACATTCAAACCACTTGCCATGATAACCAATAACCAGAATAAATCAGCTGTTCGATTTCTGTGCAGATTAATAAAAAGCTGACAATAACAACAATTTAATATTTATATTGAAATTATAATTGGCGAAAATTAAATGCCTACTGTTTTTATTGATCAAAACAGCTGGGTTGGGTCATGATTGCATTTTTTTCACGAGTATATCGATAAACATCGGGTGTTCGATAAAAAAAATACTAAAAATACTGGTAAAAAATCGGCACAATCATTTTGGATGAGCCAAAAAGATCATTCGGATTTTGTACGGAAATGAAGTCCACATTCGGGCCGGATGATGAAAATGGCGTCGAATGTGCCGAATGTGCTGTCGTGGAAATAGGCTATTAGACGCCGTTCGGCATTATTACATTTTCGACTGATTGTTCCAATGACAGCTATATGATATGGTGAACCAATTAGAACCAGGAAGTATAAGAAAATTAAAATTCTTAATCTGCGAGATTAGTTGAGAAATCTCCAGCAGCAACAACCTTTTTTGTACTAATTCTTAATTATCGATAAATTAATCCTATGGAAGCTATACAACATATATAAGATTAACGCAGAAGCATATTCTGTAACTTTGGTTGAGATATTTAAAAAAAACAAGGCCATTTTTATACTTATACTTGATTTTCGACCAATCGTTCGTATGACTATATAAAACAATCCAGAAACCTACATATCAAGTTTGAGCTCTCTAGCTCTAATGGTCTATAAGATCGTTACGTTCAAACTGACAGATGGACGGACAGAAAGACGGGCCCGGCCAAAGAATATGTACTTACTTTACTCCTTCCTGTTACATACATTCTGCCACATAATACATTATACCCTTGCTTGCAAATTATAAATGGACATAGGGTATAAAAAACAAACCAATAACAACATGAAATTTAACCTAGTGCGTGTGTATGTGTATCTGTGTACGTGTATTTTCACGCATGCCATCAAAGAGACCGCAGAAATGGCCCAATAGGCAAATTGGCTGGCAATTGAGCCAATGTCACCCATTCGGTTACACAGTGTACCCGCACAGTGGTTTCAGATTGGGTATTGAGTCATGCTTGAAACTGCCTACTTGAAATTCAATGAACTTGTATACATGCGAGTCAATTAGAATCTCTAAATTGGATATTTGGAATTCCACTAAGTGCAGACAGCAACAATCAATAATAAATCATTAAAACTTAATTAAATTAACGCGTTTGTGAGGCAATCAATGAAACCAAACCATCTTTCAAACATTCTCATCATTTGATGGTGAATTATCTTATCGAAATAAAATTGTCGCAAGTCAATTATTGTAGTTAAGTATATTTTTATTGTGGAGATAAGCTTGTATTCTCACAGTACCCTACTTTTCCATTTGGCACATCTTTCCTCATCGTTAAGTTATTTTGTCATTGACGCGTTTTGATGGAAATCTCCTACGATAGATTTACACTAGTTGACACGGCGACAAATTTTGAGAAATACGTTGTACAGACATTTTTTCAGAGTTGACACTACTGTTTATTAAATTGACATCAACATTTCCTGCCTACTCAAATGAAATTGAATAGTTTCGAGCTAGTAGTTTGTCAACTAGTGTAAATCTAGCATTAAAGTGTTAAAATTTAAATGGGCTGCACGACAGTTGAAAATACCGAATTAATATTTTAAAAGCCAAGCAAACTGCACATTGTCATTAACTTTGTCCTCAGACATTTCTATTAAAAGTACACATAAAGTAGAGAAAAAGAAAAGTACGAAAATGACGTTGATCATCATAATAAGAAACCAAACGCCAAGCGAATGTTTTAAGCGAATGCTTTTGGGTTGTCTGTATCCGTTACCGTGTCCACTTTTGGTTGAAGGACCAGGGAGGTGAACAGAGGACAGGCGCAAGGACACACACAAATGAGACAGGGAGGCATATAAAAAGGATTTGCAGAATTTTGCATTTGACAGTTTCGCTGTTTGTCCGACTGCATTACTGTTGCCTGTTTTCAGTTTCTGGTCCTTGAACTTGACAGCGACAGTGATAGAAAACAGAAAATAAAACAACTGAAATTTAAATACATTTGTAGCTTTTAGACATATTTATTTGTGTACTACGAGTTGAAGTAAAATATGAATAAAAACTACCACCTAGACCGTGTCGCAGCAGACACTCCGCATATGACTAGGCCACAAAAATGTTTAGAATCCTTTATCCAAAGTGCCACTCTGATAATAGCCACAACTTTGCAACGGGTTGTTGAACCAAATATGCCAAATGAATTGCATTCGTTGTGCCATTCGTTGGGTGCATCGACCAACGCACAGGAAACAGCTGCAACTTGTGCCAACAAATGTGTCCATGTTGTTTGCCTGACGGCGATGCAGATCCCTATATCCCCCACTGCCACTTTAAGCACAGCAACTGTGCAACTGTGCAACTGTGCAACTCCCATAAGGAACAGGTGCCATTTAATACCTTTGAGAGAGGTTATACAATTAGGAAAAACACGTGAAAACTTCAGTTACTTAGCAAGCATTTTATTCAATTTTTAATCACAATCGAGTCTTCTTCGAGTCTTGTGATACCATTGTTTGAATGTCCTGCAGATTGATCACCAAAAGAAACATCAAATTCAAATAGTTCAAAATTGCTCTAGAAATCATAAATTTATCGATGTTTCCAATTTGCTATACATCCCTAGAGAAAGCCATTAAGTATACAAAGCAGTTATTAAAGACGTTTTAAAAATAAATTATAAGCAGCGTATATTTATAAATAATAAGAACAAGATCCGCATATCGGGTTGAATTAAGCAATAGAAACAAAAGGTATCAAAAAATGTTGTGGGTCCAATAAGCTGCAATTTGGAAGTATAATGGTCTAAAGTTAAGGCATCACAAAATCAATTAATTAAATTGTGTCAAATTTACTTTATTGCATTTGAGGCAAACTCTTGACCTTCACATGCCCTTAGTTCGTTTCCTGTGTCGTCACAGCTGTAAATCTTTAGCTATTTATCGCATTTTCTATATGACGGAGAATATAATAATATATCTTTTTAGGCTTACATTTGTATGCATATTCTCTGAGTGATGTCAGTTAGACGAATCGATAAAAGGTTTTCTATTTGGCGACCATAAAGAAAACAACGTATATAATAATAACAAAAACAGCAATAAGCTGAGTTGTCATATATGAAATATGGGAGATGGAAGACGAGGAGGTTCAAAATGAATGTCAAAGAATTTGGCAAATGCACAAGCAAATCTCACTCGACCCCTTGAATTATTGATATTGAAAATAAAACAATTATTTATACTAGTAAAATTGCAGTCAATATACAATCCACTTGAGGTTTATCAACACCACTTGAGAACTGATTACACCGTTCTCCGTCTGACCGCTGGTCCGACATCAAATTGTCGCAATTCAATCAACCGCACTGATTTTATGGGCATATGGTGTAGGTTTGTTTGTCTTTTCTTCATACTTCGATATACCCTGTATCAATCAATATACGCTATGAATTTGCACTTCTTTGGTATTATTACAATTATGTATGTATATGACATCATCTTAGGAGAATTCAGATTTTATTGTTATAATCCAGACTGCTAAGTTTCAAAGTTTGCTGAGAGATTCGGTTTAGAACTGTTATGCAGCCTATTTTGGAATCAAATATTGCTAAGGTATGAACTCTTCGATATTCCATTTGCAATTGCTTGTACTTGTTTTATTTTATTGCCAATGACACGCAATGAAAGATAAATTTGTGGTCATAAATTTAGCACGCATTATAATGATTAGGCATGGAGCTTCCCACCGGTAGTTGATAAACCGAAAACAGTTACCGGAAGTAACTTTGAACTCAGAACTTTGTGGGTGTGACAGGTGGATGTGGGTTTCCAGCAAGTTGTGTATGCATGTCCATGTCTCCTGCGACGGTCATTTTGCGTCATTGCACTGCAGTGTTATTATTTTACTCACACACACACACACACACACACACGTATATACAGTTATAGCACATGCATAAGGCATGGATATTTACTGTGGCATACAGTTTGCACCAATTCCTATGGAGCAGACGTCTCGACGGTACCAACTAAGACAAGGATTTCAGCTCAGCCGGAAGTCAACTGGCCGCCATTTTGATGCCAATGGGTTCACTGACATTGTCCAATCGATTGTCTCAACCACTGCTTTGTAGTCAGAAAGTCACATTATTCGATTTAAATAACTTGGTCTGTCCAAAACCAAATCTTTATACCTCCTTTGGTTAAAAACTACCAAAGAATACTAAGAAATCCATGTATTTGATCAGAATATATCCTGCACGCTTTAAGAAATAAAGGTAAAATTAAAATAAAGTAAATGATTTTAAAAAACTTATTGGGCTATGCGTGATAAATGTTCTAAAATTTTGGTAATATTTATTTTAAATTGAATTTTTTTGATTATTCATATAAAAGTTGCAAGTTTTATTTTTCAAATTAAATAAAATAATTTAAATATTTAGTGACGTTGGATAGCGTCAATAACACATTATTTGACTTTAAACAACATTTGATTATTTACACAATATGTACAGGGTTTCTCGCAATTGAGCTCGCTTGAATGTAGCCTTTTATATTTGTTTTTTTTTTTCATCATTGTCACTAATTTGTTGCGCATACAGAGTTCCCCTTATAACCCCAACTGACACCCCTGTATTTGTCCATACCACGGCTTCCCCTCTGCGTAGTTCATAAAAAAAATTACGTGAGAAGAGGACGGAACTCATTTTAATTAACCAATTTGTATGTGGCGTTAAGTGCGACGTTCGACGTTCGACGTGCTGATGTTGTTTGTTTATTATTTGCTTACTTCATAAACGCAATAAATTGACAACGATTCTTGTCAAAAACGATCTTTAGCTAACTTAAATGTCATAATTGTCATTACGGATTGAAACCGCAAATTTTCGATAAATTTGAGACCGAGTGGCTTATGAGATAATAACTTCCAAAATGTTTTTATGGATTTTAATGATGAATGAAATAAACCAGATCGCAGAAAGTATCACACATTAATATTTTTAAATAAAATATGATACTATAAACAAAAATTTAAGCATATATAGTCAGAAGACACACGGAGCCATATAAGGTGAAAATGCCGGTTGCGGAACGATACGATTGGAATTTTTGAAAAAAAGGCTCACGAATTTAAATGTATTTAATTTAAATGTGTAAGTGTCGGCTGCTTATAGCTTGACAATAAAAAAATAAAATTAAATAAATAAATAAATAAATAAAAAAGGAAATAACTATATTCCGGAGATGCACCGATATGATAATAAGCTGGTACAAACTTTGCACTACTTAAGTACAGGGCCTAAAAATTAATTTCTGTTTTTCACATGACATGGTAATCTTATGTTAATTTTTAAAGTGAAGCTTTAATTATCTTACGAATGATATATAAGATAAAAAGAGAACAATATGGTCATTAGTTTCGTTATTTTAAAATAAGAAATATTGTATTATATATATTTTAAGTAAGATACAAGATAAGCTATATGATAGCTACATCCAATATGCCCACAAATTATAAGTTTTCAATGCATTTGAGTATATTTAGAATGTTTTCAATGACAGCCAATCAATCATTTAAGAATAGATTCCCAAGCATTTTTCAAAAGTTTTATTTGCATTTGTGCACACTCAAATCCCTAAATCCATAATCAACTTGTGACGTATTCCATTTAAATCCCTGGAGTCCCTTTCTGCCGTAACTCTTAGCTGAAGTGACCTATATAGCTAATAAATGACTCACAATGCGGAAATGGAATGCCAGCAAGTGGCTGATAGCCACAACATGCCACATTCTCCAAAAGCCCTTGATGGAACGCACGTCATCGAACTTCTGATATTTTCACAATTAAAAGTGTTTAACAAACACCAGCAAAAGGGCAATCGCCAACAGGCTCAAGTATGAATAGTGCGCAGTGAGGCAAGTAAGCCAATTGTTTGATGAAGTGCATAAAAATTGGACACTGGAGTGGCCTCCGGACAAGAGTGACCGCCAGTTGTTCGGCAGTCAGTTGAGAGCTACTTCATAAAGCAAATTGCGTGTTAATTGTTTATCTACGAGCTGCTCCTATTTGATAACTGTCGGAGATGGCTGGAGAATCGCACTGAATGAGTTTATGTCCGTCATGAAAAAGCAACAGGAGATGGAGGTATTCAAATGTACAATACAATTCATATTATTGAGTGAACAACTCAACTAATCCATTCGAGCATCATTCGAGAGATGTTATGAATAAAGTTAAAGATGCTAAATCTATAGTATGTTTAAGAATTTTTACTAGAAAAAAAGAGATACCTGAAATATATGCTACTTTAAGGGAGATCTTCGGTTGGTTTCTGTTGCACTTCTGTATATGACTATTGGCTTTTCGCACCCTTCGTGATGCTCTCGTCACTAGCGTGAATTGCCGTGTCCACAGTGATAAATATTTTTACTTTTAATCTTATTATTTTGCCCACGTTTGTATAGCCACTATACACACTATAGACACTTGCTGTTGCGTTTGTTGTTGCTAATTGTGGCATTAACAAATACAATTTCTCTGCGTGTATTTGTGTGTCTGTCAAATGCCTCAAATGGCTGTCAGTTCATCGCATCTCCACCATATCTCTCCTCTCTCTCTCTCTCTCTTTCTCTTTCTCTCTCTTACTGTATCTGACTTGTATGCATGATGATTGATTGAGTGCTTTGATTGATCGCTGATCAGACGGGGCATGAGACAGTGCGGTGTGGTGCGATGAAAAGAGGCGACGATTTAGCGCTTTCAATTTCGAACCAGGCCATAATGAAGTTGATCATCATCAGATGATGATGTTAATCTTGTTAGTCACATTAGCACAAAAGATGAAGTACACACACACACACACACACACGCATGGCAAAACGGCATACAAAGGCAACGAAAGGCTGAAAGATATTGAAGTAATTGAAATATAGTTGTCAAAACAAACTCAAAACCACTCGAAAAATCTTTACTCAAGTTTTGACAGACACTTGACAAGTGGAATTCTCGACTGAAGTGAACTTGGTCAGAGAAATACCTAACAAACAAACTGGCTTCTGTAAAAAATATCGAATCTTTTCAGTTCGATATCTTCACATAAGTACCACAAGAAAAAAAACACGTTGTATTTATTTCATTTTTATACAATTTATAACATTTTACACAACTGTTCTATACTCCAAACACTAGTACAATTGCATTAACAAAAAAAATGATAATAATGATAATGATTTTTTTAAGTGTATTTTAGCGTCGACTTAGCGATATAAGCTTTTCTTTAAATTGTTTCCAGTCACAACAATCCAAGTTTCGTCAACGGCGCGAAAATTACAAATTTGTTACGCATGCGCAACAGCGACGCGTTAATGTTGCTACGCGTCGCTGCCTTCGCCGACGCCGACGGCGACGTCAACTGCGCACATTTTTAAATCGAAGCGCGCGCTTTGGTTGTTCGGTTGTTCGGTCGTTTGAGTCAGCGATTTTCTATTTCACTTTTCATTTTTATGTCGTCGACTTCGTTGTTGTTGCTGTTGTTACTCTTAACAGTTGCAGTTGCATTTTGAGTCCGTCAGTTCGTCTATCTGGCGGCACGTCTTTGTCAGGGTTGCCAGCGTGAGTTCATTTTAATTGCCAGCGCATTCCGCTGGAGTTGATCAAAGTTGAGTTAAATTGAGCCTGGCCCAAGGGGCATTC
This sequence comes from Drosophila phalerata, assembly GCA_951394115.2. NCBI lineage: Eukaryota > Metazoa > Arthropoda > Insecta > Diptera > Drosophilidae > Drosophila > Drosophila phalerata. Next base: position 21,952,577 of record OX596006.1, read on the forward strand.
AAACTTTGTTACGCTGTTTGCAACAAGCAGTTGAAGGTGTGTTCTATATACAGATATGTGTTACAAGTGGACATCAGTCTGATCCTATCAAATTTTATCGATACTTTTGATAACTGACAATGGTATTCACTGTCTACTAACTTATGCATAAATAAAGAATTTTTTTATAAAAATTGTTAATATACTTTTTAGATTACACATATAACTATCCTAATCTCAATATGTCATGATCTTCAATATCGAAAATTATATCAACTATACCCTGTACAGCCAATCTTTTATAGTTTTGTATTTTAGTACTACACGACTCCTCGATTCCTAAAATAAATAGCAAACCAGAAATTCTCTTTTTTATAATAGGTTATGATATCCAAATTAAATCATAATGAGTCTTACGCATTAAGCCAAAATGGGGGGAGGAAATATTGATATTATCGATTGTCATCATAAAAACCTTTTCCATTCGCATTACATAGTTTGAAAATGCATTCACGTCTGGAATTTAGGAAGCACCTGAGAAGAGCTATTTTGAAATAATATGTTTGTGTTTTATATTAATTACAAATGAATTTGGTTGAATGAGACGACGTGTGAGAGCTTTCATAAGAGACAATTAGTTTTCTGAGATTGAAATCCATACATTTTTTAATATTTTCTGAGATACATGTTATGGTGTACCATATAAAATTGATCGACTTACTAAATATCATAAATTTTTAGACACAACCGTTTTAGGGCGTCCTTTACGGAATTTGTTTTTCAGTTAAAACAGCAGTTACTTTTGTTTTTGTATGATGGCAAATTTTAGTTTGATCTCAAAAAGAAAATGAGTTTGTTTGTTTGTTTGAATCAAAGAGTTGATAGATATGTTCCGTATATCGTAGGTAAGGTAGTTTAATTCATAAAAATTTTTCTAAAGTACCCAGGTAAAATTTTACGGCTTAAAAAATGTTAACATCTCACACTTTTGCGATTCAAAAACTGACACTTCAAAAACATTAGAAATTTTTTCTTGGTTTCCAAGAATTTTAAATTTAAAAAAACTTAAAATTATCAGCAAAAAATCATAGTTTTCATAATTCAAAAATTAATGCTGTAAAACTATTAAAATAATGAAATATGCAAGCTCAGCTCCGAATAAACCGTACCACAGAAAACAAGCAGATCAGTCGAACAACCTTTACAGTAGGATACCCTAGGCTCTTAGATGCAATTCGGGACGCCGAAGATTTTATGCCTTTCATACTAAATTTAATGTTTCTATTCCTTATAGTCTATGATATGTAGACTATGATATGTTGTAGGTTCATTCCAATTACGCCTAAAGGGTCAAGATTTGAAAATAAACTAAATCTGCCTGACATTATAAGGACATTATGCCCGACATATCAAATTTGGTGTGGACAGCAGAAATAGCTAATTCGACTCGGCTGTTGATGTTGATCAAGAATATATATACCTTCATCTACACTGAAAAAAAAGACCAACTTCTAAAATCAAGAACATACATCTTGAATATTTGGTTCTTAAAATAAGATTATTTTAAGACCAAATAACTAAAACTAAGATTTTTAATCTAAAAAATCATAAAATCTTAATATAAGAATAAAAATCTTAACTTGATAGGAAGATATAAATATGTACAATTTCATATGTAATGAATGGTGGCTCCGTGGCGCTCTGGTTAGAGACGCTGCTTAGTTGTGAAGCAGTAGACGGCGGTTCGAACCCCACTGGTTACCAATTAAGAAAACATTTATTAAATTACCAAGTCAAGACAAAATAAAATAAATATAAATAAAAAAAACAAAAAAAAAATTATAAATATAAAAAATAATTTTTTAATGTTTTTATTTTTTGATTTTAATTTCAAGAACATTTATTCTTAAAATAAGAACTTGTTCTTATTTTAATTGTTCTTAATACCAAGATGTGTTCTGTTAAATTAAGAATTTTATGTTCTCGACGCATTTTTTAGACCAAAAATCTTAGTTCTGAGACCAAAATCTTGATTTTAGAACATTTTTTTTATCAGTGTACCTGTTATATACTTTGCACAAGCTAAATATATTGTTTCTTGTCATATAGGGCTTCATATGAAGTGGTTTTAGTACCCGATCATTTTTTCTGTTACCTAGTGTATTCAGTATATGACAGGAAAAGGGCATTAAAGCTTCGCTGTGAATAATAAATGTATTGTTTCTTTTATTTGCACAGCTGCTGTACATAAATGATTTTCGAAGCGCAGTTAGTTATTTGCAAGTGTGTGTGTGTGTGTGTGTCTGTGTCTATGTTTAAATTTTTTCTCTGTTTTTCTGGTCTGCCTATTTGAAGTCACTCTGCCACATTTGGCGGCAAACAAATTAATTTTTGCGCCTACATAAAGCTAATTGACTTAAATGGGCGTCTGTCCGTCTACCTGACTCTCAATCTTTTACTCTGTATCTGTCTCTGTCTGTTGGCGGCACTTAATTGTGGCCGCAATTAATAAAGCCAAAGCTGAAATGGCAGCTCAACATTATCTACATCTTGGAAACGCATACTGGCGCCACCTACAACAGCAACAGCAATGGAAAGCCGACAAAACGACGTTTGACCTACAAAATTACCGTGGCTATATACAAAACTGAACAAAGGGAGGTAGAAGAGACATAGCTGCACCCACGTGAGGCACACGATTGATTGGGTCAACTGAGGTGGCACCTTCAGCGGAAGCGGATCAAGTGCATGCCTGCCACACACAGACACGTCCGACGGCGAGGACAAAACTATGCCAAATGCTTTGGTTAATTAGAAATCAATTGAAACGCATAGATCGTATAAGTAACTTGCCAGCAGCAACAGCAACAACAACAACAGCAACAACAACATCAGTAACAGCAAATGCAACTGCAGCAACAATCTGGCGACCCAAATAAGATTCAAATTGCCCCCGCTGCGCCTTTGTCGTTGCCACCGTCGTCGTTGTTGCCGCTGTCGTCGTCTTTGGGTGGCATGCAAACCGAAAACTGTGCACTGAGAACCAGTCTGTCTGCTCCTTTCCCCCCAATTTACCGCTTGCTCCTCTTAGCTCGCTCGTTGTGTCAACTTGACTATCTTAAAATTGCTTAATTGCTCGCCTTGCATGCAAAATTGATAGCCGAAAGCAATAGCTGATGAATCCTTATCACAGGTGCCACAAGTGCCTCCAAGATCCACGATCAGAGCGGCAATTGATGCATTGCTTTGGCACTTAACAAGCAACAGTTAATCACATAATGGAGTACTACTAATAATTATATATATTATAATCAGGGAATAATACCGAAACCGGTACCGGAACCGTTAACCGAAATTAACCGTTTCGTTTCCGGAACCGAAACCGTAACCGAAATAAATTTGTTTATAAGAACCGAAAACCGAAACGTTTGTACCGGTACACCTTTCGAAAAAAAATTGTTTGTTTTCTGTATGTATATCATTAAGCTAATTTTGCTTTCTATTAACAAATAACTTTAAATTTAGGTTAGGTTTATCTCGATAAATATAAACATATAGTACGTAGGTATGTACAATTATATTTTTATTTTATAACATTTATTTATTTTTTTAATTTAATTGCTGTACCGGTACGTACCGAAAGGAAAAAACCGAAATAGAACCGTTTACCGAAATAGTTGTTTCGGGACGTACCGGAACCGAAACCGGAACCGATATTTGTTTCGGTTTGATTCCCTGATTATAATAATGATTATCGAGTGCAATGGCTGCCAGTACCCAATATTTTAGTGCGGCTTTAACTGTAATTACCTATCGTATCGTTGGACTCTTAAGATTTAAGTTCAGTTCAATTGTTATAAACTCAATAACATTAAAAAATTATTAGTAACTACAGATCATAAATTAATTCTAGTTATTAATAACATTTTTGCAGTTGACTTTTGAAATAAATTTTAATCTAATAGGGATTAATTAAAATTTTACTCTTCGATTCTATACATTTATCAACCGACTGTGCTTATTTTTTTAAACAGATAATGCATGTATTGGTTAATTTTTGACACCATCTTTAAAAAAAAAGAAGGAAATTTTGAGATTTAAACATGATTTCAATTCAGTGCTCAATGTGAAATTTTCTTAAGCCAAATAAAGAAATCAAAGATTATTTTTCATCTTGTTTTGTTGAATTTCAAACACATGGCCATGTTTTGTTCGAGCCGAAAAAACCAAAAAACCAAAATACTTTAATTAAAAATTCCGACCATTAAAGTCTTAAATTAGGTTTAGTACAAATTTTGTTCAATTTTGAAGCAAGACAAACCCGTGATCCATAAGGATACAATAAGAATCAATAAGACATAAAAAACTTTATTGAAGCATTATTGTCGAAACTAATTTAAAAAAGACTGGTAAATATGGACATGAATATGGTGAATAATAGATTGGCGGCTATCCGATCTTAAAGTGGAACCATACAAAGTCATTATTTTCATTTTCAATTGGCCCAACAGACAGTTAGACAGTTTATTTTAGGAACATATTTAAAATTTGACAAATTGGCTGTTGAATCGTAGAGATATTTAGTGTGCTTAAATATCGCACGTTTAATGCAAGACTATCATAACTCAAAACACAAGATATTAATAATCTCTTATGTTCTTTTTTACATTGTGTAAAGATTTAATATTCATATCATGTATACTTTTTAGGTGAGACTCAAGAAAACTCTTAGTTTCACTGCAAAATAGTACTGAATCAAAAACTTAAATAATATTAAAATATATTAATAACAAAATAATATTTCAAATTTTTTATATAGAATATATCCAGAAGACTTGAAATTTGTTTTTCTATTGAAAAGCGACAAAAATGCGAGTAATTCCTTTGTGATTCAATTCGCGCAAGTGACACGGACACCCTACCCATTACACACACACACACAACACACACACACACATAAAATGTCATTTTTGTTTACTTCAAGTTCCAGTTCAGGTGTTTCAATCATTGCATGCAATTTGCATGCATGTCACGTTCCTCGACTTTGACTTCAACTTCATCAGCTGTCGGTGATGCCCCTCTGCAGCCCTCATCGACGCCTCTCCACCACCCCACCCCCACCTCATAACTGAGTGAAGCAAATGAGAAAAATCAATTAAATAAAAGGCAAAGTCGATTAAAATCTTTGGCCATAATTGAGCTAGCGAACTGAATGAAATTCTTGGCAGCTGCCACTGGCGCCATTGATCCATAAATCTACAATATCTCGCTGCGTGGCATTCTTCAAGATGTTGCTACCGCTGTGGTTGTTGCAAATCTGCTGCGGTGGTATCTTAGTCACACACACACACACGGCTAATGTTGGAGTGTCAAGTTGCAGTCTGCGTGGGTTGTAGATGTTGTGTACGAGCTAAAAAAAAAAAAATGGGAAATTGGGTTTGGATGCATCGCATAAAAAGTTGCAATTACATTTTGCGCTTCATCATGATAAAGTTGTTGTTGCGTCTCTGCTAAACGTACAGATTTGTGTGAATTTGCAATGCTAGCAGCAACAACAACAACAACAGCAGCAACAACAAAGAATGCGGTCACAGTTCATTGAACTGCTAGAAATGCTTTGCAACATACACATCACGATGATGAAGATGATGAAGTTATTGTTGCTGATGCAGATGCACATGATAATGATAATGATGATGATAATGATGAAGTGGTTTCAGTGGCAACTGCCACTTAAGCGCGTCAGCAACTAGAAAAAAAAAAAAAGAATGCCTGCAGCGGCGCAAGTGTCGAAGAAGAAGACACAGCGATACTGCATCTGAAGCTTAACGAGTGTGACTTACATACAGATGTGTGCAGAATCATAAGAACTTGCATCATTTGCCCAATAACGTTGTTTCAATTATTATTTTCTAATATAATCTAATATTATCTAAATTTCGTTATTATTTCTATTCCGAATTGTCCATATTTCATAATACTGATCATTTTGTTGGGTTCACTCAAAAATATGATGTTTCTACCTTATTTTTAACATACATGTATACGTATATAAGTATATTAATTCCAATCATTTTGGTCCATCTGAACTTTATGGAAGCTATATAGAAGAGGCTTCTAAAAGAAGCACATTTTTCAGGTTTTTTTATTTCTTGCCATCGTGACTTGCACATCAATTAATATTTTTATACTTGTAGTGCTGAGAAACTCAATAAACAAATAGTATTAATAACAATTCTTAAGGATTTGTTAGTTCTTGACATCTTTAATTATGCTCCATTGAGTTAGCCGTTTTATCAATAACATCAATATTATGGGAAAGGGGGAATTGCTGGGGACATAACACTTTTCTAACGCCAACCTTTTTATGTACATATGAACATATACATGAATATTGCAAAAAATGGTCAGTTGCATATCTGATTAGCCGGTTACTTACACTAAATAGCACACTAATTTGGACATATGGAGCAATATCATGCGAATATCAGTGGACAATTAACAACAGTGAACATTTATTAAATGCAATTTAACTTTAATTATTGATATACGTAATTATATTTGTTAAGAGGCATTATTATTGCAAACCAGCGGGAAAGGCTTGAGTCGAAGGCCCGACTATGAGATATTCGTTATACTATTTAGACATTAGTTTTATCTCTTGACAGTTTGTCTCATAGTAAAACTTGATATTCGACCGATCGTTCCTATATGATATCCATGGTAACGAAAGAAATTCGATTCAAAGATGATTGACTGTACTATAAATATTATAATTAATACTGAATTAAATTGAAGAAACAAAATGTAGTGGTCAAATAAACTGTGAGCCACTACACTATGGACGATTTTTCGATTTGGGCGGCATAAACTCTAAGTATGAAGCTAAAAACTTGAAATGTTTTGTGTACGTTAGTTTGATTTATTAAATTTATTTGATTCATTAAATTTATTTGGAAATTGGACCACCCCTTCCCCAATCGTCTCTGTGCAAAAAATTTGACATATTGGCAAAAACACTAAAAGATAAGCTATGCACTGGAAATTTTGTACAAATATTACCAATATTAAACTCTGAAAGTGGAGCTATGCATTTGAAATTTTGTACAAATATTACCAATATTTACCAATATTAAAAAAAATTTGTCAATTGGGAGGAGGAGCAAAAAAGGATAATTACATTATAGACTATAGACTTTAACAAAAAACTTTTCATCTTTATTTGCTTGTACCGGCGTGAACCACAAAGGTATAGTCCACGGAATACAGCTTCTTTGGTGAGATTCTTGATAAATAATATAGTAACAATAACAGTGGACAACAACAACATAACACATATAAATTTACTTATGGCACCATATATATATTTTTAATACCTCAAGAATATTTATATTATATATATCAAACTTATTTAATTTTTAACTGTTTTGCTTATTTATTAGCTTTTAAAATTTATCATACATTGGGCGCCAAATTTCACAAGTACGTTTGATAAATACATCAGCTGACTTTTCAGAGCTGCCACACAAAAAAAGGTTGCCACTCAACCGAAAAGAACAAAAGAAAAATTAAATCTAACTGAAGTATCTACTTTTAATAAATTAAGTAATTTTTTGATTATGCTACCATGAAATCCTAAGCCGAAAAATCGGTGCACTGTACAAATGAGAGACTCATCCCGTGGCGAAAGTTCATTGAAAGCAGTGTGAAAAGCTTCTCGGACCATTGAACGAATAAGCGACCCAATTGCTTACCCTTGAACTCAATAGTGAAATGCACCATCGTGACCTTTGTGTACGCAATTTTGTGAATGCAATATTTGTGCACTTGTCCACAAACAGCAACAAAAATAGCACGAAGAAAAATCTTGCATGTATTACCAATTTTAACTCCCAAGTAACAGCGGAAAAAGTTATAGTCCTCTGAGTATATGTACAAGTAACTGAAGCTCACGAATCGAAGTTGTATGTTTGTAGTTTGTATGTGTGTGTGTGTGTTTGTGTAAGAAGTGCGTGTGAAAACTGTTGGATACAACAAACGTCATCCAAAGTCTATCTCCCTGTTTGTTAAAGTTCATTGAAATTCGCTGGAAGGAGGAATAAGGGGTTACTCAGTTTCAGATTCGCTTGCTTCCTTTGATCTATTTTGGGGCCTATGTCGCAGCGGAGACCGCAAGCAAATCAGCAGAAGCCCCTGGAGCAGGAAGCCATCGTCAACCATTTAAAAATAACAAACAAACATATAGAAGACACAGACACATTTCTACATTCACAACACACACACACATTTATACTGCACAAATACAAATGAAATGATCGCCTCTTCAAAGCAAAGGGAAACGAAGATGCCACCAAAGCTTCCAACTCGAAATAGTATGTATCTCCGTTAGGGTGCATCGGTGTTTTTGACTAAAATTTGTAATTCCCCAAATTCGTAATCGACGGTCAAGTTTAAGATGATTTCACAAAGAAACCATGGTTTTAAAATCAAATCTTAGTCCCCGTTTTTTGAGTTGATCAATTTTGTGTTTTAGTCCTAGCATGGACAAAAATTCGGTTTTAAGGACATCTCGTCTTTTGATTCTATAAAATTTTGAGAGTCCTGGTCCTAACAAGAGTTTTCATAAAAAATCTTGTCGGGACCAAACTAAGCACTAGAAATTTTCAAACTCAAAAAGCAGGGACCAGGAATTGATTTTGGAACCACGGTATCTTGGTAAAAAAAAAACATCTCATGACTGACCGTAGATAAAGAATTTGGCTAACAATTTTTTTATTTTTTTGAGACCATACAAATCGATACACCCTAATCCCCATGCACAGTTCGGGCAAATTCAAGAGCATAGCTTTATGCAAAAAGGGGTCAAAATGTTTTTTAATGAAATATTTTATATTGAATTAGCAATATTACCTGTCGCTCATACTTAATCTTTAAAAAAATAATGTTTTACAGAAATTTAACTTCCCCCGTCCCCGACCTGAACTCTTGCCTACGCCCTAGGATATACCCTAAGTTGTATGTCTCTTAATCAAGCTGCAAGGAAAGGGAAAAATAAATATCATGCTTAGTTTACTATATTTCAATCTCAAAAATCTATCCTAGGGATGCGAGATCAGATTGTATTTAACATAACTTTCTTAGAGTGTTTTAGGGTTAGTTTTAAGGGTAATACAAAGATTGAAAGTGATCCCAGAAAGTAATATGTACCTACGAATTGATCAAGTTTGCTAACTTTGTTATTCACTGTTAAAGTGAAGGGTGTTGAGGGCGAGAGTGAGTGGATGAAGAGACTATCCCATAAGAATCATACACTAAAAAAAAATAGGACCATTTTAAGACCAATTACTAATACAAAGAATATTAATCTAAAAAATTGTTAGAAAAGTCTACAGTCATATTTTATTTTAGCCTACATCAGTTGAAAACAAGCACGCGGTTTCGAATCCCACTCTATCTATGTAAATCACAGTAAAACAATGTTTATACAAATACCATGTTAAAATAAAATATTAAATTATTAAAATAGTAACATATTATATTAATTGTAATATATACTCCAAAAAAACATTTCTTATATTTATTGATTGTTTGCTTAAATATAAGAACATTTATGTTTATAATAAAAATATGGTCTTATTAGAAATGCTCTCAAAACCAAGATGTGTTTTCTAATACAAAAAATGCGTCTTGAATTTAGAATAAAATTTTATCAGTGTCTGATAAGAAGCTTATCAAATTATTAAAGTGAAAAGCCCAAACAAACGCCGCAACAATAAAAAGGGAAAACACAAAAAGATGAAGATAAAAGAAAATCAAAACGAATCAGTATAAAAATGACTTATGAAGGTATAGTATTAAAAACTTACCCAGAAGCAAACGAAGACCTTGCAACGAAAGTTAACGTTATGTTTTGATGTTTTCCTGTTTCAGATTTGTGGTTTGTTGTAGAACGGTAATTGCAGTGCTGCAAGAGGAAACTCGTATATAAAAAAAAAATAAAAAATAGCAGCAACAACAACAACAACAAGACAAGCGGCTTTTAAGACTGAATATCTGCGGATCGCATATATGTAGTTATCCTAACTGAAAGTTTAGTATTATATTTAAATACACACACACACACATAAGCAGTTGGTGTTGGTGTTGGTGATGATGGGGGGAGGGGTGTCTTATTTAGCCGCAGGGCGGGCTTTAAATGTTTGCGCTTGCGTCAGCGTCGACAGCGCTGCCTGCAACTAAAATCGAATTTTCAAAATAAGAAAATGAAAAAAAGAAATAAAACAAAAAACTAAACAGACAAAAAAAAAAGAAACAGAAACCAAAACCAAAACAGACACTGCGATAGAAGACGCAAACTAAGAGGAAAACGAGTTAAGACGCAGACAACAAGACAATACTCTGCCGGTGTCGCTGCCGTCGTCGCTGCTGCCGTTGCGTTGCTGCCGTCACTTGCTGCAGCAGGCAGATAAAACCAAAGCAGAGCCAGCAAAAGCATCAACAAGAACGGCAACAGCAGCAGCGTCGCAGCGTCGCGTCGGCGTCTGCCGATTACAGTTGTTGTTGCTGCTGCTGCTGCTGTTGTTGTTGTTGTTGTTGTCGTATGCTTGCATGTTTTTGTTTACGCGCAACTTGAAAATTTAACTTTGTTTTCTTTACATTTTTTGGATTTTCTACTGGTTGGCCAGGCTTACGTTTTAATATTATGACGCCTTTTTAGTTGCGCGCGCGCATCTCCAAACAAAAAAAGAAAAAAAAACACAAAAAATGACAAAAAGCTAAGAAGCACCACAAACTACACACACGACACAAAAACTGAAAAAAAAAATAGAGTGAACGAACAAGAAAGGAAACCAAAACACTATGTTGAGTGTGCTCCTTACTTTCCACGAGTCTAAGCTATCACTTTGTTGCTTTAAAACAATTCATTTATGTTAATTATTTCATAATTATTTTGTTAGTGATTTGTTCTTCGGTTAAGACAACAACAGTACAGCACTAAAGCGTCACGACGACGACCGCGCGCAACAAAAACAAAATGAAGACTAACAGCTATAACGTTAGCAATATGATTGCCACTGTTGCCAACTAAGCTATTTTATAGCTAGCTCTGGCTATTTTCAGACTTTGTTTGCTAGAAACATTTTAAAACTGCTATTTGCTGCAAATCTGGCCATTTTTAATATATTTTCAGCTAAGTTTCGGTATTAACATTTTTGTTACAACAGTACCCACAAAAACAAATTTAAATGCTATCCGGCCAGCAATAGATTTTGTTCCCCTAGAAATTTGGCAAAACTGGTGTAGAAAATTGCCACTCGGTCCAACGGCGCCACCAGCTAAATCTTCCGATTTGGCAACATATACCATTTCAATTAAATGGCAAAAACAGTGCAACTAAGAAAATTCGACTTTATTTTGAAATCATTTTAAAATTGAAAAAAAGATTTTTAAATTTATGCATAATTTTTTTGCATCCCTTTTGGGTTACGAATTTCAAACATTCATACAAATTTTTTCCATAATTTTATCTAATTTCAAATTTGAAATTTTCACAAAATTATTAATTTATTGCAAAGTTATTGCATTTTGAAATTTGCATTAACTTATATTACCATTAATCAGTGTGGCCACACGCGGCCAATAACGCTTTCTTATTATTAATACTGATTCAGTATTTTTATAAATTACCAGATTACGTTAGAAATGTAATTACAACCACAACGCCCCATAATACCAAAAGTAGTAAAAAAAAAATACCCTGGTTGCATGGTTGCCAGAATTTGGCCGTTAAAAGAATAATGATGAGAAATACAGAAGCATGAAAAATTTGAAAGTCAAGTGTTCTTGATTAATTTATTAAATTTCTTTAAAATTAATCAATATATTTGAAATAAAGTAATGGCAACTGTGGAAAATACCATACACACATTTCGCACAATATTTTACTGTAAGCTAAATAGTAAATTTTTCTTATTAATCGAGAATTATTAAAACTACCAATGTACAGATACTTAAATATGTTGTACATTTAAAACTTAAATTAGTAAAACCAAATTCAGTAACAATTTGTTTGCAGTGATGCCAGACTATTGTAATTTGCTAAGAAGATTAAAAGTTCGAAAAGCTGCCACTAGCGGGCGCCACATTGTGAGCTCAATGGTTTTGTACAGGAGAAACAACAACAGACATAATAACAATGATTTAAAAGTGTGTTTGCAATAGTGAAAACCGCATACTCTACCAGAATGTTTTGTAATATGTGATTAAGAAATTTGTGTTTAATGCAAATTATGTTGTTAAGAGATGTGCTGTGGATAAAACGTATTCAAATTGGGTGAAAATTTCAAAGAGCATGGCAAAGTCAATATGCTTGATGACTTTCAGAGTATTAGATGTGCAGATACTCGGTCAGCTGGGACGCTTTTTTTTCTTCTAATTTATTTGTCTGTTTGCGTTTGGCAAAAGCTGCGTTCGCTCTGTTGTCATCGTTATGTGTACGCATTGTTGTATTTGTTGTTGTTGTTGTTGTTGTTGTTGATGTTGTTGCTGAGAAAGAAGCTTTTTCAGCTTACAACTGCTGTGCTTAATTTTCTATTTGGCAAATCGAATTGACACAGTTAAATCGGAACGGGAACGGATTAAAATCGTTAAATATATCGGTAGCTGCTGCACTGCATCCGCAATGACACTCAAGTGAATTGATTCACAATCGAATTCCCATTCGACTTTCATTCACAGTTTGAGTGAGAAGCAACGATTTAACGCGATTCTGACGCGGAGACGGAGACGGAGAAATGTCAACGGAAAGCAATACGCCCGTAGATCCGCGTGTCCAGGTAAGTGCATCCATATAAAGTACTGAGCATATACATATGTATATAAGTATCATCTATTGCTCCTGCTGTCACAGATTGAGCTGGAAAAACTGAACACGGCAACGGACAATATCAACAAATACGAAGTGGAGCTCGATGTGAGTTATTGATTTTTATTTTTTTGCTTACTATCCCATTTTTTTGAGTATCCAGTTTATATAACCATTTGTCGTTGCCAATTCAATTCCCTTTGACAGGAATCGAAATGCGAGTTCAAGCGACTCCTCGCCGAGAGCGTGGTCCGCATCAAGGCGGCTGCCCACAAGCTGGGCAACTCCATTGACGCCGCCAAGCCCTACTATGAGTCTCGGATCTATGCCGCCCAGCTGGCCAAGGAGACACAACAGGCGGCATCGAATCACGAGAAGGCCAAGTCCATACATGCGGCCGCCAAGGAAATGGTCTACCTGGCCGAGCAGGGACTTGGGGAGAAGTCCACGCTGGACACAGCCTGCCAAGAGATGCTTAGCCATGCGGCCAGCAAAGTCAATCAGTCTCAGCTGGAGGTCACCGACACTCGCAATGCCCTCAAGATGTGCCAACTGAAATTGGAGGTGGCCAACAATCGTGTGGGCAAGCTTCAGGGTCAACTCAAGCAGGCTTTACGTGCCTCCAGGTACGTACCGCCGTTTCAGGCTCAAGCACGTCCTTTCATTTAACGCATGTCCTGGCAGCGGATATTCGTAATCTTAATATTACTCTTACATTATTGTTATGTTGTGATTCGTTCCTTTCCATAAGACAATTCAAATCAATTCAAACCACATTGTAGGTACTTTCCATCCCAATATTCTGTTCGTATCACATGATCACTGATCCCGAGTCTGTAGGGAATTCTGAAGCTATTACTTTTTAATTCTACTATGAAATTATAAGCTTAGGAATACAATTGTCAATCAACGATTTAACAATATCCTATTCAAATGAAATTATCGCGGATCCCAATATTTCACAAATTCCAAATATATCCGAGAAATTTGTTGAGGACTGATAATGCTATTACAGATTAATATCGACCCCTTTTTGTAAAAGTATCGCATCATGTTATGTTACAAAAGTAAATTATTCAAGAGACGATTTTTTTTAGATTTTTCGTGCTATGGTGAAGACAGTGCTTTCAAAATGCAACTGCAAATTAATGTTGAATTTCTTGAATTTATTTTTTTTAATTTTCAGTTTTCGTACAACAAATGATTTTCTACACATCCAATACTTTTATGCACATTGTAGGTATTCCTGAAAGCGATACTGATTTGGTTTCGTTACGAATTTGATTTCGCCGATCAGCTGTTCACAGCTGCTCCATACAAAATCTGTAGGGTTGCCAGGCAAATTAAAAAAAATACGGAAAGTGCGGGCTTGAGGCTAATTTCGTTTTGATTTCTTTTCGATAACATGTGAGACCGAGCATTTCGATAACATTATTTTTCCACACTTGGTGTTTGTTTACATTTTGTGGTGATTTTAATTCGGATAATGTCAAAAGCTTCTTGCATTTTAAGAATGGATAATTTAATGACTATATTTTTAATTCAGAATAATTAGTTAAAATGTCCCAGATGGATGACAGCTAAGAAAGGGCTGTTAGAATTGAAACTAATGCACTAAAATAGTTAAAAAAAAAAAAAGACGCAGATAATAAAGATGCTGTTAATGTGTAAAATTGCAACTTAAGCATGATAAACAAATTTACTATTATTCTAATTATACTATTCTGTAACCAAAATATTAATAAAAAGTCAAAGAAAACAGTTTTCACACTTTCATTAGTCAATTTGTGTTTACAACTAGCTAGGGAAATTATTTAACTTTCAAAACTAACAATATTAAACATTTATTTCAAAAAGTAAATTTAAGTATATTTTCAATTCAACTATCTTCGACCGTTTCGGCTAAAATTTGAAACAAACTTGATCTGCGTGGGGTGTATAAAAAACGGTGTGTCAAATTTGGTTACTCTCTTTTAGTCTCTGAGATCCTTTTGTTCATACGGACAGACATACACACATGGCTTTATAAACTCGGCTGTTAATGCTGATCAAGAATATATATACTTTATAGGGTCGGAGATAAATTCCAACGAACACAATATACCCTTCTACTTATTTTTTAAAATTTTTTTAAAAAAGTACCAGTAGTTTAATTTCAATTTAATATTTTGTATGGTTAAATTTTAATATAATTTCCAAATTTAAATATCTGTATAATTAAATTTTATGAAGTTTTTGCCCCATGAAATTTAATCTTTACAAAAATGGGTAGATATTTAAAAGAATTGATGTCTCGGAAAAGGATGAAGCAAATTTAATAAGATAAGTTTACATTATCTGCCAGGATATGTGGATTATATCGGCCATATATAATTTGCCGATATAATTAGCTTTTAGATTTCTTGGCATTTTGGTTTTTTTTTTCAACTTTGGTTTCACTTTCGGTTCTATTTCGTTTCTTGTTTGGTTATTTAGATTGCAGCTGAGGCGCAATTTACTTTTGTTGAAATACTTTAGCATATTGCACGCTTTGTATTGTACCCTGTGCTCGTGAGTATGCCTCACCTGTCGCCTATTGTCACGCCCACTAATATGCGGTACCCCGCTCCGTCCTTGTCCAAATACAGGCCCTACTACGAGACGCGTGCGAACTACAATGGACTGTTAAAGGCGCAAAAGCTGCGCGTCAACGAGCTTGAGACGAAGGTCAGCGCCGCCAAATTGACCTACAATGAGGCGCTGAAGAATCTCGAACAGATCTCCGAGGATATACACAGGCAACGACAGCAGCGGAACAATCTGCTTAACTATGAGGCTATGCTCCGCCAAGTGGACGCCGTTGATGCTCTTACGGCGGGTGTAAAGCAACAATTGATGTTGCAATCAGAGCCACTGATGGAGCCGGAGTCGGTGACGGTGACGGAAACGGAACCGGATGAGTATCTAAGCATGCCGGATCGATTGAGCAGCGGCGCCAGCTCACCACGTCAGCGTCAGGCTGATCCGCACGACTGTCCGCATTTGTTGCATGATTTCGAGGCGGTGCTGACCTTTCCACAGAAATTGGCTGGTGGCATGCACAAATCGGCTAGTACCAGCGCCACCGATGGCGACAATAATCTGTTCGCCCAGGCGCAAGGTCTTCACGGCCCCTATGAGGTGAAACCGCGTTCCGAGTCAGGCAGCAGCTCACTGGCATCCGCATCCGCGTCAGCATCCGCATCAGCATCCGCATCAGCGTCTGCATCGATGTCGGTGCCGCCGGCGGACAATGATATTGATCAATGGACAGAGATTCGACTGTCGCACTCGGATAGCACCAGCTCGAGCTATTCGAATCAATCGCTGCTGGAGCAGCACGGCTTCGATGGTGCCGGCGGCATGGGTGGGGGAGGTCAGGGACTGGGCTACGGCTTGGGCAGCCTGGAACCGGATGCACAGTCACAGCACTCGACCTCATCATCGGATGAGCCGAAGCGAAAGGTGACCTGCACTACCATATTTCAGGATGACAGCAGCGGCGGCATCGGCATCGGTCTGTCCGGTCATCCGATCAGCCGCAAACAGAGCCTCAGCCAATGGTTGTCCCGATCTAACAGCTTTAAGAGCAGCGGTCGTCGTCAGAGTCTCGATCTCCTCATTGATGCCGGCGACAAGGTGAAGGATGTATTCAGCTATGGCTTTCAAAAGGTCGGACGTAGCCTGGAGCGGCGTAACAGTGAATCCGAAATGGCCAGCGATGGCAATGAGACGGATGCATTGCTGCCAACAAATACGACGACAACAACAGCAGCAGCAGCAGCAACAACAGCAGCAGCAGCAGCAACAACCGCAGCAGCAGCAACGGGCAATTTATTGGCCGGCAACAATAGCAACATGAACATCAATATCAACAGCAGCAGCGCCGGCGATTTCTTTTCATTTAGCAGGTCAGTAGACAACGGCAACGGTAACGGTCGCAGCAGCGGCAGCAGCGGTGGCAGCAGCAGCAGTGGCGGCAGCAGCCTCCTGTGCACGCTGCAGAATCGTCTAACCAAACTCATATGATCAAATCGACGTCACAGCGAACTACTTGATAAACCGATAATCCGATAATCCGATAATCTGATAATCTGATAACCTGCTTAAATGCAATTCAAAATTTAAACAGCACCCACATAAAAAAAAAACGAACTAAAAACTGAGCTACAACTAATATACAACTACAACAACTAATAAGCTACAGCACTTAACTAAATCCCTAATGCTCGAACAAAATGAATTGGCTGCTTTGATTTGGTCTCTTTGCTCTTTGAAAAAAGAAAAAAAAACACATTTCATCACAACCACCACAACAACAACAACATCAACATCAACTACAACAACTACAACTAACAGCATTGCACGCACGCACGCTTCTACTAAATACCAAAAAAAACCAAAAATAACAAATTTAAAAATCTACTCTCAAAATTTGTATGTACTGCAAATACTATTTAATGTATGTTGTGTGTATTTTGTGGCGCCATGAAATAACGGTCAATAGAAACCATTTCATATCATTGAGTTCCACAACTTCCACATTATCTGGAAGTTCTTTGATATGAAATTGTTTCCATTAATTTACTTAATATGTAGAATTTAAATCATTTTCGAATCTGCATTTTTTAAATTTAGTTTTTCATTTGCAATACTTAGGGCCGTTTTTTTTTTAATGTCTTTATAAATCCTATATATATATTCTCTTATTATGACATTGAAAAAACGGTCCATATTATAATTTGAATTTTCAACATGATTGACAGTTATTTCATGGAATCGTTTACATTAAGTGTGACCGTTTCTCATATTTCTTGTTCGATCCTTTTCCACATTAACACATTTTATTAGTTAGATCCGCTTTATTCCATTTCTTTTTTTCATACAACCTGTTTTAGACAGTACCATATTATTTTGTTTCTCCTTCATTCAAGTCAATTAACCTCCATCTTGCTTCTATCAGTACATGCATTCTATCTGTTACTTATCCTATCTCTTATGATATGACACTTAACAACTATGTACATAAACGGCAACTACTTTACAGATCTTCAGAGCCCAAAGAGTTACTATCCGATGAGCAGGTTGAGAATTTACTGTTGAACCATTCGGTAGATGAGCATGGCGTCATTATAGTCGAAGAACTAAAGTCACCAACTGCAGCAGCAGCCACACCAAGAAGGTCAACCACAAGCATGCACCACCCACAACAACAACCGCAACAACAACCACAACAGCAGCAACAACAGCAACAACAACGTGCCGCATTGATGTTTTAAATGCCACATTGACAACTGTACTTAATACTGGATCATGACCATTTCAAGCAATTTAGAAAGAGGCGTACATATCATTCGTCGTTATAGAACCCATTAAGCTTATGCAAAGGAGCAGCTGGAGCCGAGGGAATCTGTGCAATATTTTTGTTTATGTGCATAGTTTTTCACTATGTTTTAATCCTAACATGTGCAATAATGTTGTTTAGCGTACAAAACAAAAGTTAAATTTTATGCTATTCTGAAAAGCAATTAACTAACTTACGCATACAAATCAGTTAAATGGTTGAGTGTGTAAACATACAAAAAAAAAAAAAAAATATTAGCAAAAATCATTCTGAAGAGATAAACCACAAAATACAAAATAATTATAGTTATTATACAAAGTACGTTAAAAATATACATACATACTTATTGATATTGATCGCATCATATTTATTACTCTGGAATCATTTACAAGCAATTAATACTTGATTTATACAATTGCTGCCCGTCGAGGTTTTCCTTTATTATATACAATAATGTATTACATTCCGTGATACAATAAAATACCATTCAATTTGAATTTAACGATTTATTTGACCGAATTGTATTCATGCTGGCAGTCAGTATTTTTAAGTATTTTTATAAATACGGCGAGTCAGTGCTACATATCGATAGCTAGTACTATCGAAATGTTTTTAATGCGACCATTAGCATTAGGGCTATTCGTAAAAAAGATCACATTTGGTTCTGATTTGGTTTAAGTAAATCTAAATTTCAATTTGGTTTGAAAAATTTAATGAGTTGACGCTAAAAATACAAATTGACAAAGGAAAGTGTGAAAACGATTTTTCCAAATCAAGCCAAATCAAAATCTGTCTCTGGAATGTCTCATTGTAATGCAAAGCTTTTAAAATGTATTTTCATCATTGATTGTCATTCGGCATATGTAAATGAAAATTCCAATTTTTTCAAACAAAATTTTAAGTATTTTTCAGTATTTTAATTGCATATTGCACGTGCATGCTTATCGATAGCACTTGACATTGTAATTTGAATACTAATGGGATATCGATAGGATTGCAGCATTAACTATTACTGCAACAGAGCTCCAAGTATTTCCAAACAAAAGCAAAAGAAATCGACTGCCAATTTTAGCAAGATCAACGCAATTTAGTGCGGAAAATGAGCATGATTCCGTTGTTGTTATTGCTGTTACTGCAGCTGCTGGGCGCAGTAATGGGAGGAGCAAACGAGACGGCGACAGCGACAGCGACAGCACTGAATGCAACAGCAACTGGAATCGCTGCTGTCTCCAATGTGAATGCAACAATAGTGCAAAGCCCCGTCAAGAACAACAACAACGACAACAACAACAACAACAAGGCAACAAGCACAGGTAAAGGTATTCCTATCAAATCAGTGAGCACCGAAGGCAACAACGGAAATAGTTCTACGCTGTTAATCAAGGAACTTCCCAAGAAGTCCATGGACAGGTCGGAGAGCAAGGTCAACACGAAGATTGCAGTGCAAGCGGCCACATCAGCAAAACCGACGACAACAACAACAATACAGACACCGCAAGCAATAAATGCAACAGCAATATCAACAACGGCGATAACGAATGCACAATCAACAAAAACAACAGCAACTAAATTGGACAAGCCGCTGACCGAAGGCGGGGTATCACAGAGTGATGTCGTCAACAACAACAACAGCAGCAACAACAACAGCAGCAGCAACAACAACAACAGCAGCAGCAGCAGCAAACAAACGCCAGCAGGTATTGGCAATGGCAGTGCCAACAGCAACAGCTCCTCCACGACAACAACGACTCCAACACCAGCAGCAACATCAACAACAACAACAACAACAACAACAGCTTCAACAAGCACATCAACAACAACAACAACAACAACGACAACCACAACCACAATGCGTCCGTTAAAGCCCAACATTACCAGAAGCATGGACGTGCCAGTGGCTGGGGAAAAGGATCAACAATTGAATGCAGCAACAATTGATAGTGGCAGTGTGGATGCATCTATTATCAAATCAGATCCAATATCGCAATCCGTGCAGGAAATGGTCAGCAGCATACCCAATCGTGATGAGAATGAGTATCTGGTGCCAATTGTAACTGTCATGTTCACCGTGCCAGTTGCCATATTTGTATTCATTATCATGTATCGACGTTTTCGGGATCTGTGGACTACACGGCATTACAGGCGCATGGACTTTTTGGTTGATGGCATGTACAACGATTGACGAAGGCGTCAACAGCAACAACACCAGCAACAACAGCAACAGCAGCTGAAGAATAGCAGGGTATTAACAAGTGCTGTCATACGGCTGCCTTAGCGGAAAAGATGTTGATAAAGGCACAGCAATTAATATTGGAAAGATTATTAGTTATTTAAGTTGATATTGTTTTTATGTTGCATAAAATGCAACTAAAGAGATTGAAACAGACAGAGATAGAGGGAGAGAGAGATGGAGAAAGAGTGTAGTCATGCGAGAGAGATAGATAGACTCTCATGTTGATGCTGAACGGCAGGCTAAATATACACACATTGCTAAGTCAATTAAAAAAACATTGAGAAAACTTTATATATATATATATATATATATATATATATATATATACATATGTATGTGCGTACATTCAACATTAATACATAGATATTAGCTTTAAACGCAAGTAATTGCTACATACATATATATTCACAGTGGCCAAATTACATTTTTGATAAGATGCAATCGAAACGCATAAAATGAGAAATTTCAACTGATTTCACGAGAATAACAAATATCAAGCATTTCATTTAATGAATTTGAATTTTGTAAGCATTTTTGTTAGATCTTTTATATATACTATATTTCGAAAATCAACTACACTCACACACAAACACATCTAAAAGTTATTGCTGCAACCAAATTTTGTAGTAACTATCCCAAAAACACTTGAAGCGCAATTAGCAATCAAATGAAAACTCATATATGATTACTATACAATATATACACTGTCCTATAACCATAATGTGCCTTACTATCTTAGCTCTCAATAATGCTGTAACGAACATATACATACTTACATAGTACTATATCTATCATCATACATACTTACATATGTATCTGTATCTATATTTGTAACTGTTTGTAACTATAGCTATGCTATTGAAATTTCTGATAGACTTTCAAAGCTCGAAAGCATTTGATCTATGCCCCATTAAAATCGAAAAAAGAAAAAAACAAAAATACCAAAACAAAAACAACAACAACAACGCAGCTAACCAATAAGCAATTTTGGAATAGTCCGAAAACAAAAGCAAATTGCGCATTTATTGCATAATAATTTGTTATAAACAAAACAATTACAATAAAGCAAATGCAGTGTAACCAATAATAATCCAACCGTTTACTCTACTCGCTTTTTTTTTTTTTGTTAGCCATAATAAGGAACGTGAAACATGCGTAACACGAAACGAGCCTTAGATATGTAAACAATGTGTCCAAAACATCCAGAGGAAATATTTCAAAATTATTGCCGATACTTAGATTGTTCTCTTCTTTTAACATTGCCGAATATTGACTTGCATTGTATAGAAATGATTGAACTTACACAAATATGTTAAATCAGAACTACTTTTATTTCGGTGTTTGTGTTCTCTGACACTGAAGTTTCTGAACAGAAACAACTTAGAAAAACACTTTGCAGAAACTTGAAAAAAAAAAAAAACATCTCTTAAGAATTAAGTGGAATATGAAAGTGTTTAGTTTGTCAATTATGTTGTTTTATTTCCATTAAATCAACTTTAAAAATTAGTTTTTTTTAATTTTTAAAAGAATTAGTACCCTTTTTTGACTCGAGGCTTAAAGGCTTATAATAGTTTACTAACAAAAACAATGAAAAAGACTTTGGAAACAAGGGCGTGGGCGAAGCCAGAATATAACTTTGTGATCGGCACTATTGGGATCATATTGATGCTTCAACCATGTACCAATAAGCTTTTCTTCCAAAACAATGGTTTTTCAAAACTCAGACGGTATTTTTCCTGTTTTCGTAAGATTTTTGGCGAAGGGAACGTAACAATAATACTATATAATCAGGTTAGTCCTGTTGTGACATAAAATAATGTTGTTCTGTCTGCATTAAAAACACGGATCTCAAAGACTGTTTGCATACAAACAGAAAGACGGAAAGAAACTATATGGGGTCACAGCTAAAGCGTTACAAATTTCTTGACAAAATTATAGTACAATCTGTAAGGGTATAAAAATGTTGATTTTCAATCTGTTTTAAAATTATATTTTATACGGGTAACATCTCTATAAAGCTCCACTACGTCGCAAAACTTTGGGATATTTTGAACACTCTTTAATAATAGTTTCAATTCTTAAATACTATTCTGTCTTAAATATTTTTTTAGGATGTGTAAGAAAAATCAAGATAAGAACATAATTTTTTGAAATGTGAATAGTTTTACAATTGTGAAACCCCTATTTTGAAAATCGAGTATTTTAAAGCAGTAAGTACTGTAAATATCAATAAAATAAGCTCATTAGTAACGGTAAGACTAATCAATCCATGTTTTGCTTTCAAGGATCATGAATTTAGGCTAAAAATTAAAGATCTATTTACTTTATTTGTTTCAAATTATTTAAATCACTTGACCTTTTGTTGTTAATCACCAGCGGATGTTCCCTGATTAAGACAAATGTCTAACAAACTGCAAAATAAAGAACACCGCCTCCTCCTCCTCCTCCACCACCTACACCACTGACATATTCACCACCTCATGGCATCGCCCATCCCCATCGAGCAGCGGTGAACAAAGCAACTTTTTCTGTTTCTGAAGTGGTTTATAAATTATCTCCATCTCCATAGTTCGTTCGTTTCTAATAATCTAAACAACACAGAAGACAAACTGACAAGTAAGAATGGTCTAGTTCAGTCGCCGCTCCGACTATAAAATACCCGTTACTCAATTTAGATTTTATTTTACCCCTTACTAAAAAAGAAAGTAAAAGTGTAAATTGTATGTAACAGAGAGTAAAGGAATCTCCGAAACTATGGAGTATATATATTCTTGATCAACATCAATAGTGGAGTTGATATAGCATTGTTATATGACTAAAAGAGCTAGAGCAACTAATTTTTACACATATACTTTAAATGCGTTGGAGCAGAGCAATTCTTTTTCTATTAATTATGCTTCTGTCTCCACAAATCGCAAAAAATCACCACACATAAAGATTAACCGATTTTCATTGTGACTATTTATATAACTCCATTAATCGTTAAAAAGGAATTGAATAAAAGTAGTGAAAAATCGCTTTCGTAAAATCAGTTCGTCGATGTTTCCATACATATGTTAACGTGATTAGTTAAGTATTAAAAATGTGTGTGGTACGATGGTTTGGAGATATTTGTGGGCGCAAGGAGGCGTAGAAAATATTTATGGCAGACACTATGATGTCCTTTAGCTTTAAAACAGCGTTGCTCTAGCTCTCACAGTCCCTGAGATCTAGATGTTCATAAGAATATGCCGAAATCGTCTCTTAATGCTGATCAAGAATATATATATAGGTTACAGGGTCTGCTACATCTTCTTCTCATTATTACATACATTGCAACGAATAGAATACAACTTTGTACTCTACGCTTAACGGGTATATTAACAACAAAATGAAAAAAGAAAAGTTGCAGCCTCCGCGATCGACAATGATGATCAAATCTGTATGTGTGTGTTCATTTTCTTTAGCCGCCGAATTCGGAACAGAGGCGCCGTAATCGTGTGAAATGAGCCGAACAACTGCCTCGACGTTTGGGATCTGTTATACGGCTGATCACTTGGAAACGAGCACTGAACGCGATCAGTGCCCATCGTGTGTTTCATCATCGGTTCGTAACGGGCAAGGCAGCAGCAAAGCAGCAAAGCAGCATAGGCACCTATATAATTACAATTGTATAAACTATAATCGATAATCTAGAATACAAACAAACACAATGCATCCTGCATCGCCGCATCAACATCGTTCGCGTCTTAATATCAGCGGACCCGGAGCAACACCTGGCCAAACGCAAAGCACGCCGGATTCCTTTACATTGAGTCCACAACAGCATCATCCCCATCATTCGCAGCAGCAACAGCAGCACACGGTTCAAATCACTTCCAGTACACATCCTTATCAGGGGCTCAAAACCTGTAAGCACTATTACGTCTACAATTTATTTAAAACTTATCCCCAGCTGATAACAGTTAATTGATATAGATACATAAATATTTGATTTACTCTCCCTCATTATAAAAAAATCCATTAATCAAGATCCATAACTTTTTTAAAATTTGTTGTTATTCCTATTTTAAAAACTCACATCTTGTAGAACATCTCTTTCAGAAACATTTTCAAGTTACATATTACAACAATGAATCACCTTGTACCGACTGTCATTTTGCATAAATTAAGTATCTGAAAAATGACTAATTTCCACCAATGTTTCTTTCATAAGGACTCATTTTGCAATATGTTCTACCCGCAAGCCATAAATTGCAATTGATTTTTAAATTGAACAAATAAAGTATAATGATTACTGTTAGATTTTTTGACACACTTCAATTCTGATAATATAGCTTCTTAACACCTTAAGATGTTAATATATATGTCAATCAAAGTGAACAAAGAAAAAAAATATATAATGGAACAAAATGTCTCATGCGACAAGTAGCGTGCAACAGTGATTAAAATTAAATAAAAAAACTAATTCATATTTTTAAATAAAATACAAAAACATTATTAAGATGCATAACTGCATAATATTTGAAAATCAGTCTCTTTAAAATAAACCCTTAGGTTTCGCTAAAATCTGTGTTTGAACTGTTTGCCGTGAAAGCAAGTTCTGTCTTTTGTAGCATGCGAATGCCTTGCACAGAATTTAAATCTTCATAATATTGTTATGGACATAAATATGATTTAGTATTAGATGGTCAATTGGTTACCCTGGTCAAAAATTGTCTAGACTTGATCAAAGTTGGTGATCACAAAAACAACTCTAGTTTTCATCCAGCAGCTCTTGCATTCAATTTTTACGCATAAATTTTTAAATAATTAAATTATCACCTTAAAACACATTAAATTTGATTTAAATAACTTGAGAACAATTTATTAAATTGCAAATTGTAGAATTAAAAAGCTTAGTGAACTTGCTTATATCATAAAACTCTTTCTTAAAAAAGTTTATCTGATTTTTGGCATTTTATTAGTTTTTAGCAATTTTCCCAACTATTTGCCGTATTTGCTAGTTCATGCTGTTTGAATGATTAGTTCATAAAATATTCGCGCATGACTAAAGATACAAATACAAAAGATACAAATAGTTTTCGTTATGTGCGACCTCATACATAAATCTACAGCGTTTCCGTGCGTTTCATTATCCATAAATTTATATTTATGCGATTGAAAATCATAATTCAAGCACGAGGTAAATTGATAGGAATTTGGTTTGACCAGCAGAAGAAATGATTCAATAAATGTCGGACGGTAGTTTTATATTGAATTGTTTAGAACAGGCCCAGTCTGCGACCACCTATGAAGTATGCAATATAAACTGTGGACCGACAAGTAAAAATAAATAGTAGACGATCGTGGCGAAGTCGATACGTATCCGTGATATAAATCGTATTGTCTAAACTTATAAGATAAACAAAAGCTCAACTGAAAATAACCCTGCCTTCTATTCATCTACTATATAGACCAGCTACTGGTACTCGTACTCGTGTCTGTATATAAACATTCCATAAATGTTCCAATTGGCATAGCCCCCATGGAGATTGTTTAGTTTGCTGCTTGCCCCGAGATGCGGAATCAGTTGAACCTGCCGACCAACTCGTTAAAAACTATACAACAAATACACATCACAGGGGCCAAGACTTATGTATTTAGTATGAACATGAATGTACTTTGTATTTACGTCCATATAAATATGGGCCACGGGCTCATTTAGCAATTTACAAACGCCAAATAACGCACTAACTATTTATATACACAGTTAAACAGCATATGTATATAAATTTATATATACTCTTTATATATGTATATAGATCTCTGATATCCTTTCCACTTGCGCCTCAGTCTTTTTATGACCAGGAACTAGTGGACTTATCTGATTAAATAAGCTTGCCTACATAATACTATAATCAACTCATATTATTTTGTTTTAAATTACTATAACTCGACATTAGCATAATACATTGATGAATTTACTTAAAGTAAGCAATCTTAAATCTTGAGTTATGACAGTCTTAATTAATTACAAAATGTTTCCTATTGATCAAGTGCCTGTGTTATTCCCGTTTTTTTATACCTTCATAACTTCACAAAATTTTGTTAAAGGTTCGGTTCGGTGGTTCAAGCCATAGCAAGATATCAGTTCGGTTCGCGAATTGGTTTATATACCCCCTGAACCCAAGGTTTGTGTTCGAACCTTGGTCAATTTCATACAAAAAATATTATTATTGTTATACATTTTTCTCTACATTTTGATCAAATCAATTTTTTTTTAAAGAAATCAAATTTTGATGATAAATTAAATTTTTTTGAAGATTTAAATATGACTTATTTCAATCCAAAGTCTCAAATTGCGTAATATTAGAAAACCATAAAAATTATGTAATTATTTTTTTTTTTTTCAAACCGAACATTTTATTTTAGAAAGCAGTTCGGCTTAGGTTCGGGTTCACAAAGTAAATAATTTTAAGGGTTCGGATCATGTTTCGGATCAGGCTGCTTAAAAACCCGAACCGAATCGGT
Organism: Drosophila phalerata; assembly: GCA_951394115.2. Taxonomy (NCBI): domain Eukaryota; kingdom Metazoa; phylum Arthropoda; class Insecta; order Diptera; family Drosophilidae; genus Drosophila; species Drosophila phalerata. The sequence goes on from OX596006.1 coordinate 21,979,508, forward strand.
TCGACGAGGCTCGGTTCAGAACCGGTTTGCAGCCTTGGTAACAAGAGAGGGATAACAAAGCAGACCCACGCGAAATATGTGGGGCCAGATGTTGCCGAATCCAGAATAATATCGATTAGTTGTCAATCTTTGGTTGAAGAACAAACGGAAATCCGAAGCAGCATCAACAAGTGCCACAATATGGTACATGCCCATTGAACTCTCTCTTGCCCCCGAATGCCATTTGCCTTTAATTGCAATTCAATTGCTTGCGAAATTTTGTGATAAATACGTCAAACTTTCTCTCTCTCTTTCTCTCTCTCTCACTCTCAATTTCTGTATTTTTATAACAAGAGTATTTATTTGTGTCTTGCAGCTGAGAATGATGACATGGGCTGTGTGGAACTCCTGGCCACGGCCATATCGGTGCTGATCATGATTCTCACGTTTCCCATTTCGGTGTTCATCTGCTTTAAGGTGGTCTCCGAGTATGAGAGAGCGGTAATCTTTCGCATGGGTCGACTGCGCAGTGGAGGAGCACGAGGGCCGGGCGTCTTCTTTGTCCTGCCCTGCGTCGACGACTATTATCCGGTAGATTTACGAACTGTCTCCTTTGATGTTCCGCCGCAAGAGGTGCTGTCAAAGGATTCGGTAACAGTTACCGTCGATGCGGTCGTCTACTATCGCATCAGTGATCCGCTAAAGGCTGTTATTCAGGTGTCCAACTATAGCCATTCCACCCGTCTGTTGGCTGCCACCACGCTGCGTAATGTGCTCGGAACTCGCAATCTATCGGAGCTGCTCACCGAACGCGAGACCATCTCGCATACCATGCAAATGTCTCTCGACGAGGCTACCGATCCTTGGGGTGTCAAGGTGGAACGTGTGGAAATGTAAGTGGATATACGGTACTTTGTCTTATAGATCAAAAAACATATAGTTGGGGTGTCGATTTTTCCAAAAATTTATATTAAACATATGGCCTAGTGTATTTCATATATAAACAATGTAAAAGGCTCCATGATTGTTTGACGACAGCTATATGATATAGTGCACCAATTTGACCCAAATGTGGTCAGATATACTAAGGAGGAGCCACTCTGTTGGAAACAGTATTGTTCATTATACTTTTTCTTAAATATTCGAATTTTGTAGTATTAAGAAAATCAGTACCCTGTTGGTACTAGCATTCAAAAAAAAATTATTTTTATCCGTCCTTGTCAGGATAATCGACAGGACCATTTTTTTGACTGTTACCATATGAAAACGCTGGGACGTACAGGGTACAGTTTTACTTAATACCACAAAATACAAATATTTGAGAGAAAAAATCAAATAATCACAGCTTTATCCGATAGGGGGCTCCCCTTTGATATATATGACCAAATTTGGTTTTATTCGGTTCAACATATCTTATAGCTTTCACAGGAACAATCGGGGTCAAATTCACCTTTAGTATGGAAAATCTTTTGTTTTCTGATATAGCTCAACCAAAATCTTAGAATGTGTATTTAGTATGTTCCTATACATCCTGACCAAATTTTGGTTTAAATCGGACCACTATTTCAAATAGCTCCCTTTGGAGCAATCATATTTTATGAACAAAACAGTACCGAAATGAGAATAAAATGTATGGATAAAACCTGTTCCCTGTCGGTACTACCGTTACCATATGGTAACAAGAAAAAGAAAAGCTTAAATTTACCAAAAAAAAAGGTGTTTTTAAACCAAATTAAAAAGAGCAATCTTATACCTTTCTAATGATCTGTGCATTGTATATAGTTTAGTACTAAAATTAGTTAAACGATTTAAATTTACTTGCGACGAATTGCCAAATGCATTTTTTTGCACTACAAAATAAAGGGAGCAACTTAATGCGCATTATTCGATCACCTAACTTCAAAAAATTGTTTCAATAAACATTTGATCGGTTAGAGACAAAAATTTCTCCTAGAATATCATATTTAAGTTAATCTAAGGGTAATATGTTGTCTAAAAATGAAATTTTAGTAAATGCCTAATGCCTGTTAGCATATGGTACTACTATAACTATTTGGGTTAACATTAACCATACTATATGTAAAGATTTTCATCCGCTTGTAAGGATTCAAATAAGCTTTTCCAGTTTGCAGAGCTGTTTGAGTTATGTTTTGGAAAATGGCGCCAGAGAGTCGCACAAGCTTACAATAATAAATACATGGATTTGAATTTGTAGCTTGCGCTGACGTCGATTTTTTTTATTTGGTGCTTGAATCTTTGGATTGAACCATGAATCTAGCGGTGCCTTACGATGTTTTTGTAGTGCTGCCGATTGAAAATTACGTAATTAACTAAATGAATGTGATCCTCAAAAGTGCAAATAAATATTGTTTATAACCCAAGAATTATGAAACACATCCTAATTTGTATGAATTGGAATTCTCTCATTAGCAAATTATACGAATCGATTTTAAGCTCAAAGTTCAGTTCAGTAATAAATGCTTTTATCTAATTACAAGTATATGTAAGTTCTCTCAGTGTAGTAATTGTTTCTGTATTTTGTTTTGTAGTAAGGACGTTTCGCTACCCACAGCGTTGCAACGCGCGATGGCTGCCGAGGCAGAAGCGGCACGTGAGGCACGAGCTAAGGTTATTGCTGCAGAGGGAGAGATGAAATCATCGCGTGCATTGAAGGAGGCGTCGGAGATTATATCGGCCAGTCCGTCAGCATTACAGCTGCGGTATTTGCAAACGCTAAGCAGCATTTCGGCGGAAAAGAACTCGACAATAATATTTCCGTTGCCCATGGAGCTGCTAACGCCATTTCTAAACTCATCCGCCCAGTATGCTGCCAATGCTCATGCAACGCCATCGCCACTTCATCGACATCAGCACCAGCACCAGCATCACCAGTGACGCTCAATGTCGGTGCTGCAGCCGTACCTGGAGGCGTTGGGTCGCTGCGAGCTGCGTCGGCAAATTGCTGGGCACGACGACGCTCACGATGATGACGACATTGTTGGCTATCTACTGTGAATGGCACTGCACAGGTCTGCCGTTGATTCAGAGTTGTAGCTGATGTCGTCGACGCAGGTCACAGGAACTTACCTGCACAAAGGAAAACACGATTCATCTTATAGCCTATTTCCACGACAGCACATTCGGCACATCCGACGCCATTTTCATCATCCGGCCCGAATGTGGACTTCATTTCAGTCCAAAATCCGAATGATCTTTTTGGCTCATCCAAAATGAATGTGCCGATTTTTTGCCAGTATTTTCAATATATTTTTTATCGAACACCCGATGCTTATCGATATACTCGTGAAAAAAGGCAATTATCACCTAACCCAGCTTTTTTGTTCAATAATAAAAGAAGGCATTTAATTTTCGCCAATTATAATTTAAATATAAATATTAAATTGTTGTTATTGTCAGCTTTATATTATATGTGCACAGAAACCGAACTGCTAATTTATTCTGGTTACATGGCAAGTGATTTGAATGTGTCACATTTGGTCGTGGAATGCCAAAATTGAGCCACATCCGAATGTGCGCGAATGAGCCAAATGTGAGTGCTCGTGAAAATAGGCTATTACACCTATGTGTTCGCTTAATCTCAACGGATGTTCCTTTTCAGACTGATGTGTGAGGAAAATTTCGCAAATGACGATATCAAAACCTGTATTTTATTAGGAGCTGAAAAGTATTTTTTTATTTATTTAGGTGTGTTCTACATAAAAACTAAAACCAAGCAAAAATTTTATAGATATTTGACGGAATGTAAATTGAATAAAAATGTATAAAATAAATAAAAAGGATTATAAATTATTTAAAGAATAAAATAATATTACTAAAATGATTGATTTTTGTGAATTCGACTTAAGTTCGATAAAATGTATTCTCTGAAATTTAGGGATGTTATAACATTTCAACATCAATTTATATATATAAAAAAGTATATATGTATATTAGAGGGCAATAAAAGGGTAGCCCAAATTCGTAATCCACGCACAGTTCTAAGATGTTTCAACAAGAAACTATAGTTCGTAAATCAATTCCTAGTTCCTGCTTTTTGTGTTAAAATGTGAAATATGATCTGTGGTCATTAACTAATTTCAAATATTGACAATTTATTATTTATTGGAATATTTGGTACAAAAAAATTGATTACAAAATTTAATTTAGTTTATTAGTTTTTACATTCGACAAAGGCCCTATTTCCTTTTGTGTTGTAGATCATGCCCGTACACGTATAAATATTGTTTTTAAGTATTATGTATGCTGAGAGCGTAAAAGTAATTTTAATTTATATAAAATTGCAAAATATCCACAAACACTAACTAGTAAGTTTTATTGCTAATACTATTATTTACGTCTGATTTACAAAGCTCTAAGCTCTAGAGTCTAAAGCAATCTAATGTTTTTAAATGTCAAAAAAATAATCGAGGGACTCAAAAGTTTTCAAACTTATTAAATTGAAGTATATTTTAAATGTTAAAGTGCTGACTGAAATTTATGAATTATAATTATATAAAATTATTTATTATATATAAAACATACCCAAATTAAGAATTTAATTGAACTTGAAAATAAATTTATGGCAGTAGACTTTACTAACTTTGAATATATTTTCGAAAAAAATGAAATTTCTGACATTTAAAAAACAAGGACATTTGCAAAACGATGCTTTTAAAATAAGTTCTCATAAAAATCACTCGAGATTTGTGTTGTGTTATATAACTATTAAAATTAAAGTTGCCTAAGCAATAGCTCAATAGAAAAGTAATTTAGAAGCTATTATAAAAAATTTAAATTATTATTAAAAACGAATTATTATAAACAAAAATGTTTAATTCGAAATAAAAACCAGGACCAAGACCGCAAAAGTTAAGTACTGGTGGTCTGCTTACAACTTGAATGTTACCTGGGAAATGTTCTAAAAGTTCTACATAGCTGCTCTACAAATCTGTAGAATTAGTTTATTCTGGCGTCAAATTGGTCACTGTAAATTGGAGTACTTTTTCCTCGTAGAGAGGAGTGCAGGAGGAGGACTCACCGGAGCCGTATCAACAGAGTATTCCATGTGAAGGGCTGCAGACACAAGGAAGATGAAGAAACTGCAGAGCATTATAACGTACAGCATAACGTTAAACATTAATAATGAATTGCAATCACAAAAAAATTTATTCATAAATATTTTATAATTTTAATAAAATACATGTATTATGTATAAGTAATATAATATGTATGTGTATATGTATATTTATTTAAAATGGCTTTTATAAAATGTATAAAAATTATTTCTAACTTAAGAATACATATATATATATATACATTTAATTTCTCGTAAATTAACTGAACTCAACTCATGGTTTATTCCATCTAAAGTTGAAAATATACATAGGTATGTAAACCTTAACAAGAACCACACGATTAAAATAGATTTTAATATACATTTTGCATAATACATATATCAACTACCTTATAATGCATGCACAAGAGCGTGGGCAGCTTTGTACAAAGGATGGGGACCAAATCATTCTAATTACTTTTATTGCCGATGCCCTTGAATCCAAAAAAGAGTGTCCAAATTCTTGAATTAAATTAAATTAATTTATTTAATGCATTCCTTATTAATATTGGGCTTTGGCCCCTTCCTTTGACCTTGTACATGCATGTATGTACTATGTATCAGGTTGTTTAGGTAGGTATGATGAAATATGTAAATACTTTTTGGAATATGCAGCGTTAACAACTGTCGAGTGTAAATGTTTTGTAAATAATAACAGAAGTTTCGAGTTCTATTTGGGTACTGAAATGATATTCCACAGATAACTGATTGTTGCTATTTATGCACTTTTAATTCGCATTCTTGTAGATATTTTCCATGCTGGCGGAAAATAAATGGAATTCAGAGGAGCATAAGTGAATGATTACACTAAGTAGCAGCACTAAGCAAATAACCTTAGTGGTAGCAGCCAGATTGTAGCCTTTACCGAACAAAATTTTTTTTTAATACATATGGGACATTGGGTGATAAAAACATAATTCAATAATTGGTTTAAGACTTATAAAATCGGTTGTGACACTCTCGAGAAAAGATAAAAAGAAAGTTAACCTCTTCAAAAGAGTTAAAACCAAATATATTGATAGCTTTAACAAACGTCCCCAAAAATATATATTACAGTGTTTTTCTTCATACGTATTAGAAAAAATGAGTTTGGTAAGGGTTAAAAAACATTTTCAATATTGTTGAGTAGTGTTATTTAAGTGCGGCCTCGGGATATAGATACATAGCTATTTATACATATATATAAAAGAAAATAAACTTTGCTTTTAAACAGAATAATGGCCACTGCAACGTAAGTTAAAACATAACTTAATATAAGTAATCGCTCGTGCTACTAATGAGTAACACTCAGAAAATCTTCGCTAAGCTCGGCGTGCGGCGAAACGGATTCCATGAACTGGAAGACACGCTGCCCACGAAGCGCGTCTTGGCGGATGTCTTGAGACGCAGTTTGGGTTTTGTTGTTGTGCTGGTGGGGCTGGATGAGCCAGACGAAACGCCTGACGAACTGGCAGCCGATAATGTTGATATTGAGCCCTTTGATGAAAGTGGCTGCAAATTGAAAAACAATGATGATTAAACAGGTTCTCAACATTATCAAAAGTATAAACACTACCTTTAAATAGTTGCGATCCATTGGCGTTATGACCTTAAGTTCAAGTGCTGCGCCACAGGATTGAATAAGCCTAACAACCTGCTGATGTGAATACCATTTCACATCCATTCCTGCGATTTCCACTATGAAGTCACCCTCTTTGATGCCACCCAGCTGTTAATGTGAGTAGAGTAGATTAATAATTGATTATTTTAGCGAGCGAGTGTATAGGGCATACTCACATCTGCCAGGGAATTAATTTCGACATGTGCAATTATTACAGGCGCATCGCCACGCACATGAAAGCCAAAGTTCTCGAGCTCCTCCTTGTACTGACTGCAACCGGCCTCGTGACTCTCATCAGTCGTCGGACAGTGACAGTGATAGTTGCCGGGGTCGTGGTACATAGCCGAGCCTTTCTGCAGTCGCACACAACGCGGTGCAGTCCAGTGGCGACGTGCAGAGAATATTGCAATTGGACCGAGTCGCTTGAATGGATCCTCCACTTTATAAGATGTAAAATCGGGGCCCGTCAAAGAGAGCGTGAACTTTGAGGATGCTACAATCGAAATGGCGATGGGGTTATTAGACATATTATGGTTTGTTCAGATAATCACCTTCAACAGTGCGCTCAACCAGATCATAGCACTCGTCAATGTTCTTGACCGGCGCTTGCAGGCTAAATCTTTCGTACTCCTCGTGAGTTTTGTAGTGTGCCTCCTTTATGACCTGCGTTAGTGATGTTTTGTTCTACAACAAAAGAAAAAAAAAGAGAATCTCTGTAGCATGAAAAAGGTTGATCAATAGAAGTGACAAGTCTGACTCACTTTTAGATATCGGCACATGCGTTGCAATCGTTGTGCCTCCTCATGACTAGCCAGAGCTTCTTTCAAGTGGGTGCGCTTGATGGCAACAACACTGGCGCTCTCCTCCTCACTTTCACTGCTGGCCTCTGTGGCACGCAGTGCCTCTCGCGCATTGCCAATGAACGACTCGTTCGATGACACCGTCTGACTCTTTTTGGTGCCCAGCGATACATTGTCACCATCGCCCACAGTCGCATCAATGCTCCGCGCCTCATAGTGATGTGCCAACGCTGCAAATGCAAATAAGTATTGTTCAATAATAACAACAATTTCATGGCCAACAAATTTCAGCGACTCACCTTTGTACAATTCGGCCTTAAGCGGCACCAGACCCGCCCAGCATTCGGGCAAGTAGGTGTGCGTGTCATTCACTTGGATGTTCTTGTGCATCTCATTGTACTCCACCGACAGCTGTGCGGCTTCACCAGCCAAGTCCCGAAAGAGCTGCAATACATGCGAATTATTATTACAATTTAGTGAAAAAAATTAATGTCAATCTACTTTTTCAATTAACATACAGTTTATCAATTAATTGTTTGGAAAGAAATTTAATCTGACAAACTTAGCTAGATAAAAATTTGTATGGATTTCACATTCAGCGCACAGCTTTTTTTTTATGTTCATACCCAGCTTTAGAAGCAAATGATGAGATAAACCTAGGCGTACTTATTTAAGGTGACGTTTTCGATACAGTTGCCCTCCTTGAGGTACCCATTTTGACAGTTCGAATACAAATTTCGTTCGAACGCCTTTGACAATTTAACTACCTCAGCTGTCAACGAAGACGTCACCTTAAATAAGTACACCTTGAGATAAACTATCTGAACTGCTGGTTAAAAATAAAATTGGCTTGAGATCTAAGGTCACAGATAAATATGGTGATTAGGGACACTCACATGACTGGACTCGATTAGTCCCAGCGCCTCGATCTGTAGCTGGAGTTTTTCGAAAAGACATTCGCGTGCCTGGGACAACATTAGGGAGACAAGAACATCGAGCACCTGCGGCTTTAGGTCCATCGATGGTGCATTGGTGAATGTGTCGTAGATGTGACGAAAAATGCCAGCGGCACGCAGAAAGCTGTCAACGGCCGCGTCCAAGCCACGTTCCGTACGTCTATCGTGGCGTGCTCCAATTTGTGTGTATATTGCGCCTAGGTTGAACAGTGTACATGCCTTCTCGAAGGCAATGGTTCGCTGGCAGGAGGGCACACCGGTTAGCGAGTCATACCATTCAAAGTACACGCCTAGGTTACGATCGGGTGGAAAGAAGCGCCGCTCTACATAATATAACAGATTGTAGTATCGAAACAGTAGCGCCACTCCAAGATCATCGCGCGATGGCGTCTTAGATGCCTGCAATCGATAATCGATGCAACAAAATTAAATCACAATAGAATAATAATAATAAAAAGCTTACCTGTCTGGTGTCCGTCATATCCGCTATGGCATCCATATATATTGACGGCTCTTCGCTGTAGTGCTCTAATATAAAGTCTGAAAACGGTTCCATGAAATTGATTTCCTTGGTCTCCTTGAGACCCAACGGTATCATTGGCATTATTCCTTCATGACTGCGAAATGATAAGAAAAAAAAAAATGTTGAGTTTTAACCAACTACTTTAACTTTGCAAATATGATACTAAGGGCGAAATGTGAAATGAGAAAGGCAGATTAATGCTCATTTTTTATACGGAATATCCAAAAAACGTTAAATCTTCTAAGAAAAATTGATTCTTTTATATATCACTTATACGTTAGTTATCAGAGAAATCTTCGGAAGCTCCATTAAAAAAAAAAAAAAACAAATTAATTTCTGAGTTGAAAACAATCGTAATATCCGAATAATTTTATAAAACTACATATTCTTTACGAATTCTACAATACTTCCTATACTCTGCCTAATACAATACAATAGATGACGGGAATCGGGTGATGAGCAAAGTCCACGGTTCCGCTTGGTAATCAATAACTTACATACATACTGAATTCGTGCTAATACTTACGGGCTCAGATCCGATCAACCTGACAAGCTGAATTATTTCCTAAAAACAAATACGAACCTCACAAAGTAAATGTTTATCTACATTTATTATTACCAATTGTCTCGTTGATCTATCTATGTATGTGTCGGTAAATCCGACTTTGTGTAATAAAAATGTACAAAAATAGTATTTCATATTTGTACATTTGTCCGTTTGTTCATTTAATGACGCTTTTTCACTTTCTTTGTTGTTTGTTTGGCGCTGTGCTGGGATATCGTTCCACTTGAGGGCGCAAAAAGGCGCTTGACCAGAAACTGATGCGCAAAAATTTACAGCTGCCCAGCTGGATAGTTGCATGCCCCAACTACTATAGTTGGGAACTGCCAAAACTACAAATTTCAGCATTTGCATGAAATCAAATAAGTAAAATGAGAAACAAGAAAATGCCAACAAATTTGTTGCCAGCCATGCGACTGAAATGGGTGCACAGATTGACTTGGACTCTAACGCTTACGCCTTTGGACCTCCCATACAACAAAAAAAAAAAAAAAAAGAAATCACTCACCTCTCGCTCTGATAGATCTCCACCGAAGAGTTCAGTTCGGCAAGCTGCTCTTTTAACAGCTGCAAATTAGAGTTGACGAAGCTCAGCTCCAAGGCAACTGTGTCCCGCAGCTTGCGGTTTGTTGTTGCCTAAAAAGTCAAAGGAAAATGGTTAGTTATCAATTATAAATTATCTATAGATCTGTCTAACTGTACTCACCTTGTACAGATTCTCAGCACCAGCGCGTAAACGAAGCTCTTTGTTGATTTCCTGATTCAGTTTACATCGGCGACTTTGCAATTTGCCGCGACAGGTTGCTGCTCGAGGATCAGACCCCTGTAATGAAGAATAAGAATTCGACTTTTATTAGATTACAAAAGTTACATTTATTAGTAACAGTAAGATAAGCCAAATATATAATTTATATTATTCGAAAATAATGATTAATAAATTAAATAGGTGTATTTATTTCATACTTGTAGAATGTCAGTTATTAAAAGTACTATTATAAATGGCACACAATAACTAATATTTATCACTTTTATGATCTCATACCTATCTTAACAATATACTCAGACGAGGGTGGGCTGATAACTCATTAGACAAAGTAAGGCAACTTTTTGGATTGAAAGTTATTTTTATTTTGAACTTAATCTCCATTAAGACCAATAGAGTTTATCTACAAACTTTATTTTACCATCCTAATAATGTTATTTTTGGCAAATAGCATTAACTATTATTATTGTCTATCATCCAACTTATATCAACATTGATGACTGTTTTAAAATTTTAAGCAATATTAGAGCCTTAAAGTATGAAAAGGGTATCCAATAGTCGGGGTCTCGACTATATCCTTTCAGGCTTGTTTTTTTTTTTAAGTTAAAGCGTGACAAATACTGCACGGAAAGAATATTTTTTGAAAGCATAAAATTAAATAGTTTCATAACTAAAAGTGTGTATTAAAGAATAATATTTGTATTCATTGACTTTAAGGATCAAGTCTAAACTAGTAACGCAAGTCCAAATTTTAAATAGATTTTTTCAAAATGTAAGATCGACAAAAACAATATATAATCGATTTGCCGGTAAATAATATATCGAGTTACAAATATCTAGTTTTCTTACAATCCATATGTTTTCAATCAAAAACCCAAATGTAATTTAAATCCTACTTCAAACTTTTGTAGGTAAATAATAGCGGTCATTTATCACAGAACGACTTCAGTACTTTTTCATGAAAATCGATTTAATTAACTTAATAGATCATCAAAATAAATAAATATTAAATATCGCTTCCGCGAAAATCGAGATTTCGATAATTCGATGTGTTTTTTGTCATATGTGTCAGATATATTAAGTTTAGTAATATATCTAATTGAGCTGTTGTCAAATTAAGTTTTGATTTTAACGTTTAGTTTTTATTTTTAAAACCATGATCTAATGACCCCATGATACTTTAATTTAACTATTTTTGACATCACATAATAGCTTGCTTTCGGCAACAAAATTGAAATTTGATTCAAAAGAGTTTGCATTTTCAGACATAGGGCAACGACGTATTACCCTGTTCTCGTACACCTTTGATTTAGAATTTTAAAAGAGGGTACAAATGAAGGTTTTCTTTAGGAATAATTTACTTTTGAGACGTGCCAAGCAAACGCAACTAAGTTGTTAGACTTTTTACGGCAGCAAACAAAAAAAAATATAAAACGCAAAAGAAAAAGAATAACAACTACCACAATGAGACACAACCTGGCATACAAATTGTGGATCAGCCAAGTGCAAAACATATATGTATAACAAGAAGGGTTATTCAGAAACAGAAGGAGAAGTATTTAGTAGACCCTGAACCCCAAATACTAGTAAGTAAATGGAAATGGAGTTCTTTGTTCTTGGAATGGACGCCCGCATTTTATGCTTCAACTTCAAGTGCAACTGAAAGCTGATGTTACAAAAGACAGATACACGTAAAGAATTAGGAATAAAATCAAGAATGCTTAGGTTTTTTAAATTAATTGTTTTATTTCAGTTTAATTTTGTTTTTGAGTATCTGTAATATCAGCTGCAAATTGTATAGAAAAAATTTAACTTATGGCCTTTTATGGTTTATATTCCAAGCAAATATACTTTTTTTTAAATACACAGTACTGGTAAAATGGTAGATAAAATAAAATACATTTGTAGTGGAATGCGGCTATTAGGTATATTTTTCGTTCTGTGTAACTAAGTACATTAACGTAACTAGAATAACTGAAGTTAGTCGTGTTATCTAGTAGTTGCATAAATATATGTACTTCCTCACACACATATATTTTTGTGTGTGTGTGTGTGCGTGTCTGTGCACAAAAGCCCAGTGTGCTGGGTTAATATCAAGTAAAAAGACCAGTAAACTTGGCTAGACAATAATTATTATGCATCCATGTATTATGTATTCACGTATTTGTTCGCCAACACACCGTGACACGATTGGAATATGTACTCGAAAACGGAAGTAGGAAGTTACCGTCACGACGCTGTAAATTCTGGAAGTGGGATCTTTTTGATAGGGAGTCGTGTCTACTGTATCACATTATAACATTTAATTACCCCAATACTAACAGAAATTGGCATATAGTTTTGCGGCAATGTTTATAATAGTCAGAAGGACGCATCTCCGAACCCTTTAATGATTATACATATACTACTCTTCACTTGTGTGTCCATGTGAAACTCTGAGGTCTTTGAGATTTGAGACAATAAACGTAAAATTAACTAATTTTGTTGTCAACACTTCTATAATTTTCCAAATCGGATAATTACCTTGGAAGTGTCGATATCCAAAAATGCACACGGTGTACTTCATGCCCAATGTTTTGTAATATTAAAGTTAATCAACGAGCTCAAATAAAAGATTTGAGTTTTAAAAAAATAAATCTGAACAAAATGATCTGTCCGAAATTCTATTCTATGTTTATACAAACAGGATAAATTTTATTTCACATTTTTAGCAAAATAATTTTTTAAACTACAATTTATATTTGATCTATATTAATGAAGTTATAATTTGATATTTCTATTTAAAAATTAATGTAAACTAACACATTCAAAAAGTTTTATTTGAATTTAATCGAGTTTGAAAACGTCGTTGGAATAAATAGTACTTATCTTTCTGACATAATCTTTTCGACATTTTACGTGTATACACTCGAACCTTAGCATTTGTCTTAGTTTAAATAGAGATTGGTAAACTGATGAACATTACAAGTATATATAGTAAATTAGCTGTGACAGGCACAAGTTGCATGGCTTCGTGTGGAGATCAGAACCACCTCGGCATAGTGGCGACCCTTAAGATTGAGGCTGTAAATGCAAATGTCTTTAGACATGTGCAGCTGATGAGTTAAGGACAATTGACACTAAAACCTGACCCTGATCTGTTCTTATGTTGCCTGTTTAGTGTTTGCTCCTTCATAAGTCACCGACTCCAAGAGGCAGAAAGGCAAAGAGCCCAGGTGAATCCATTTTTAAGCAAACAATGCACTATCTTTGTATGTAATGTGTGTGACTTTGTGTGTTATGTGTTGTGTGTTTTGTTTTGAGTTGAGATGAGTTGAGTTGAGTTGTTTTGGCGTGTTCTGCATATTTAAAAGCGCCAGCTCTGAAGAGGCTACGAGGCCAGCAAACCCGACTCAACCAAGCGGATTTGGCAGCACAACGTTCACCACTGTCCACCTCAATAAATAGTGCCCTTTCAATGACCATCCAAGTAGCTGGGCAATGAACTCAACGTGTCGTTGAGGAGGGAGGATCACCAACGCCGTTGGCTTCACTCGATCGTTGGCTGACTCGCCGCCTGGCATTAGACATGCATCAGCATCGGTTGCACGTGCTTGAAAAGTCAATGAACCAAGTCAGGAGGCGGATGGATGGGCCGTTTGGCAGCTTTGCTGAGCAGAGGCAAGTCAAGTGTGCAAAATGATTGCATTCAAATAATGAACGTACACGTATATATTTGTATGTGCATGCATGTATACACATACTTTATACTACGTACATACTTTGACTAGATTAACTGATTATCTGCACAAATTGCATGGCTAATTTTGGCTGCGGTTCAGCTTAAGTTTCAATCTCGTTTACGCTTTCAATGTATCGCGCAATCCAAAATACACAAAATTCAAAGCAACGAATTGCCGTGAGTTGCATTTACAATCCGGAATTACTGAGACCCCGGAGCGCATGCAAATGACACAGCCAGAAATTCAACAAAAAGTAAAATAAACTAGTAGGAAATGCTACGGCGAGCAAGCTCAACTGATAGAAACCCTGTACCCTTTCTGTAAAATAAAAGCAAGTAAAAAAAAACTCTTGAAACAAAATTGTGACAGAGATCGGGCTCAAAATGAGTTCAGTTAACATACAATTTGAATAATACCACACACAGACAACAAATTCGGGATTTCGGGTTAAAATTAACCCAATGTAATATTGTTATTTCAGTTAGATTAAACAATTTAGACTTCTTTTTCTCTTTTAATGTCGATTTCTTAATATCGTTGGATTTTTATCTACGTTTTATCTTAATTTAGGAATAATATCCTCAATACATACTTAAAAAAGTCAAGCCAAACTCAAGTTTTTTAAACTTGATTTTTGGAATTGATTTCTTTTTTGTGTACAGATTTAGTTGTTTGTTATACAAATTTATTGAAAGTGTCAAGTTGACGACATGTCTTAATTCTAAATCAAAATGAATCTGATTTCGATAGAAATAATTTAACAAAAAAAAAATAGAGACCACAGATATGGGTGACATGGATACGAAATTCCAAAACAAACTTTATATACATGTGATATATTTACATACTGAAATACAACACAAGTTTTTCGTTTTTACAATTTCAATAAGCCCATTACTCTTCATTAGTACAGGGTCTCAAAAAGTTCAAGTATCAACCACATAAATACAAATCGTGGGCCAAATTTTTGGAATTATGCACGAAAGCGTCCGAAATGGCAATGGGAATTTCAGTTTCAATTTCTGAAAGCATTAAGAAATGAAAGTGTTTTTTGAGTGATAATACGATTACGACTGAAATATCGAATGTGAATTAAGCGAGGGCGTAGCTCTTGAAAATAATGGTTTCACTTCAAAGTGAGATAAGATGCATAGAACTTTCCACATTTGCAAAAAAAGACCTGTTCCGGTTTTCACTTTCGGCAAGATTTGTCGGAAGTGAAAATCTTTAGCCTGTTCTTATATCAATCTGGATAAATTTTGCGTATTGAATTCACTTTGAGTTGGTGAATTTAAGTCCAATAAAGTGATAGAATATAATATTAAAATGTTTAGACCAAATGCAAGGTGAAAAATTACATTTGATTAAATCCGATAAAAGTGGATGTGCAATTCGTATTTTAATTATTTCAACTTATTATTTTTTTTAATGACTTTTGTGTTGATGTTGCTTTTGATTTAGGTTAAAGGTTAATCGCTGGCTAGTGTTTAAAACGGGTTTCGTTTTATATTGACCACTGCTGGCCTATATTCAATACAAAAAAAAACCGTAAATTTGTAAAAATCAGTAGCTGGCATATGGCCACTAAAGACCCATTTCACAATCATATTCATAGCATTAATATATGCTTGGTACTATGTAACACTTTCTAGAGCTTGCCGCACATTCCGCCATCCCGAAAACCTGTTGCTGCCTCTTGTTGTTTTTGTTTTTGTTTTGTTTGTTGCTTGTTGTGTTTTGTTGTATTGTGTTGTGTTGTATCTCGCTGTGTTTGTATTTTGGCTAGTCGTACTTTCACCTGTTTTAAGGTTTTTGCGCTTTGGTTTAGTGTTATTTGGTTTTATTTTGTTTTACAAATCGGGTTAGAGTCATTAATTAAACACACACATAAAGAAGTTTTTTTTTTTTTTTGTATTTGTAGGGGGGAACGCATGTCCATCATCTATGAATACACATACCAATTTTTGTTTTGAGGGCATTCTGTAAGTCACAGTTGGGCGCCGATTATCCCAGCAAGCATCACAGCGGTTTGTATCTATCGTGTCCATTGTTGTTCCCAGTTAACCACGACCCACTGCCTCTGTTATATGACACAAAACCCATATATATGCTGAAGAATCTATGCAATTTGTAAACAAGTAACTTTTACACATAAGATACTTAAATTAAAAGATATCTGTAGCCATCGATATAGATGCCAAGGCAGAGTCAATATAGCCACATAAACTTTGTACAAAATATCGATCACCTGCGACCTTAACTAGACAATGGATGAAAACGCGAATCTCAAAGTAACAAGAATTCAAACTACCATATTATCAGACCAGTTCCGGTTTTCACATTCGGCAAGATTTATCGCAAGTGAAAATCTTTAACCTTAACCTGGAGTTGGTGAATTTGAGTCGGATATGGTGATAAAATATAGTTTTTAAATACTTAACCTAAAAATACCTTTTATTAAAATCCTATCAAATAGAAAGTGAAAATCAGAACTGGCCTGTACATCTTGAAACTCTATACCATTGGTTGAAATTTCTCTAATCTACACTGAATTACACACTACACTACGCAAATGTTTTATCATCAGAATTGCAATAGTACTTCGAAATAAGTTTGCTATAGAGAAGAAGAACTTAAGACAATCCCAATTTGCATTTTACAATATATATTGTAGTACTTACAAAATATAGTGCCTCTTATTCTTTTGATATTCTAATTTTATCTGAACAGACAAGAAATTTAAATATGCCCTTTAAAGATACGTACCTTAGCAGTATGAAATAATAATGTTATTCATTTTATTGGTACCAGATTAAGGGTTGCTCCTCTGCCAAGGTAAGATTGCCATGGTAGCCAAATCAATTGAAAATTAACTGGCAAAATAAATTAAAAGCGCTAATGGTTCCATGGCTATAAAGCTACGGCAGCTGCTGCCAAATGCCAAAGCCAATAGTAACATTAACATTAACATTAACATTAACGCAACCACATAAGCAGCAACAACACCAACAAAAAGAACCAATACCAGAAATAATAATAGCAACAAAAGCAACGGCAACAGCAACCTGTTGCACTAGTGGCTAAGTGACCCACATGCGGGCAGTCGCAAAACTTGTTCATATTCAATAATACAAATCGGCAAAGAGATATAGAAAGAGGGAAAGAAAAATGAGCAATAAAAATCAACGGCCACAAAAATGATTGTAAATATGCGTGTTGCGAGCTGCTGCTGCATATATGCAAACAGCAACAGGCAGAGGCAAGTGGCAAGTGGCAAGTGGCAAGCGTTAAGAGCCAACAGCTTAGAGCCAAGAGATGATAGCTGTAAGATATATCTATGCATTTAATCGTGCACAACTCGCCTAGGCCTTGCGTTGAGGAATGCTGAACACTTGACAGAAACAAAAAGCACCGCCAACAACAACAACTACCAACTACCAACTAGCAACAACAACAGTCGCAGCAGCAACAACAACTATTTTATCGCTGCTGCTTCGGCGTTCTGACTCTCAACTGGTTTTTTGAGGTCGTTAGGCATAAGCAGAGACAACCGCAGTCGGAGTCGCAGTCGGAGTCGCAGCAGCTGCCGACGAGGCAAGCCGTCAGCATCATCCGTTAGCTCCATAAAGCGGACGAGATGACAGTCCGTAGCCATTGACATGTTGTTGTTGTTGTTGTTGGTTTTGCTCGCTGCTCGCCCCGATAACTGTAAGCTGCAGCATTCAAGTTTTGGGAAATTGGAACACACATTTTGGCTCTTATTGATTTTGGTTTGGTTTGGTTCGGTTTTTTTTTTGTTTTTTGTGGCATAGTGAAAATATTTTTCGCCAAATGCCAACTTTGGCTATCTACCATGTTATGTGTCCGCCGTTAGGCTCGTTTGCTTGGCCCCAATGATGCTTCAATCATAAATGTGCTGAATTCACCGTTGCTGCTGCTGCCCATCGCAGTCGCACTCTCAATTCCAATTCCATTACCGAATTTTGGGGGTATCAAAACCACATTTGGGACACAACTATGGTATAAATTGATTGGCCCAATAGCCCTTAAAAAATTAGAACAAACAAATAAATTGTTTTTTTTTACAGTTTCTGTTATTTAGTATTGTTCAACATTGAATTCAAACTGTTGTAAAAAGTGTAAAAAACTATTGTATGTGTATTCACCAAGAAACTATAGGTCAATAACACTGTTGTCCAAAAGTTCACTGAAATAAAAGACCAACTTCTTAAATCAAGATCATTCATCTTATTTATTTTGTTCTTAAAATAGGACCATTCTAATATATTATAAGAATAAAAATCTTCCATTGCTAGGAAAACATGAATATGGCGCTCTGGTTAGAGTTAGTTTGAAAACATGCGCGGGTACAAATTCCACCCTTGCCTAGGAAAAAATCTTAAATCAATATTTATAAAAAATACCAAGTCAAAAAAAATCTATGAATGAATAAAAAAACAATCAAATTATAAAAAATATATTATTCTTAGTCTTATTTTAATATTCGTGGTCTTGAAATTTGATAATTTTTTATGGTTTTTGATAATAAGAAATGGGTTTATTGCAATCTTATAGGAATTCAGATGTGTTATTTTACTTAAAGAATCGTTCTCGACTCACTTTCTAGACTAAAATCTTAGTACTTAGACCAAAAGTTTGATTTAAAAAAAATTATTATTATCCTAATCCCCGCCGAGAAACATTAAAAGGTGTCGACCGATCGTTCTTATGGCAGCTTTACGATATAGTGGATCGATTTGAAAATAATTTGGTCAGCACATAAAAGACATACCTAAACCATAGTCTGCTATTTGGTTCAAATCAGTTTACTACGTATATCATATAGCTGCGTACGATCGATCGTAAGATTGATTTTCTAAGAATTCATCGTAGATTGCAAACTTTGTGCAGGCTTGCTACCTTTTTCTTATCCAAACAAATTCACCCAGCCTATTAACCATGCTTGGTAATCACTTTTCATTAAGAAAATATAATAATAAAAACATAATAAATAAATAAAAATTTTTGGCGATTGTGCTGAGAAAACATCGATGTATAATCGATTTTTATGGCAAAAAAGAGTGTTGTTTTTTCCCCCACTAAGAACTGATAACGGACAACATGTTAGTTCAAACAATTTATAGAAAAAATTGCAATGTACTTCTTCTAGTTTTGTTCCACAAATAATGTTTTTCATTGAAAAGATATTCATCAATGATTTCTCCAACAAATTGACACACAAAATTGGGCACACAAAAAAAAATGTCTTCAAATGTTAGGATTTCATATATATTCATTTTTCAGTTATGGATTTGCTGAGAGTTACATAATATTTAAGCCTAAAAATTTTGCTTTGTTTATTTCTTTTTCATTCGATTTTTTTCATAAAAATTTTATTAAATTTTCCTGATTAAAAATTGAAAACACAAGCAAAATTATGGACCGAAGATAATTTGCGTGCTTCGGTTCAGAAGCGACTAAGAGAC
Organism: Drosophila phalerata; assembly: GCA_951394115.2. Classification (NCBI taxonomy): domain Eukaryota; kingdom Metazoa; phylum Arthropoda; class Insecta; order Diptera; family Drosophilidae; genus Drosophila; species Drosophila phalerata. The sequence continues at coordinate 21,999,012 of OX596006.1, forward strand.
TTGCTTTAAAATAAATTCTAGAAACTTGAAACAATATACTACTTAGCTACTCGAATTTTAGTAAATTACGAAATAAATCACACAGTAATAGTTAGAGAAATTACAAAACAGATCGGTTGGTTAATGGTGGGCGCAACGCATCATTAAATAATTAACTGCTAATGACATTACATACTAGATAGCATTTTAATGGCTTAAATGGTCCACAATAATGGCGCAATTACCAAATCAAAGGCAAGCACACAACTCAATATCAGTAAAGTACAGCAGGAGCTTACACTTAAACTTATACAAATAAAAACCAATATATAGATACACAAAATTCGAATTGATATATACACAAGTCTTTTCGAATTGAATCAAAATTGCCAAAGGCAATTGTCAATGTTTTTTTTGTTGGTATTGCAGCTGTTCTGATCGCATGATAAACTAGTCAGAAAGGCTATCGTTTTAAAAAAAACCATGTATATACATTATATTCTGTAGTATTGTTTCTTAAAGACCTGTTTAGACGGGCATACAATAAATTGTGCCATTCACACAATTTACATCAAATGTCAAACAAAAATCCCAACGGTTTTTGTTTTCAAAAAGTCTGGTCACTTTTGAACAAATTCATACAAAAAAGGCTTTAACATAGTAGGCATTTGACCGACACCGATAAACCGATGAAAAAGGACGTGTTCTATTTCCATCGGTGAGCGTCGGTCAAAAAGTGTCGGTGAAAAAACGATCGTTTAACGCATGCTTTAATAACTATTTCAAGTTTATCAACCGATCGTAATAATATTTTCTATAAAAATAAAACTTTATCTGTTTAGGATTGGAAAGATTGGTGCGTTTAGCTCTTCAGATCTCTGTGATATAGGTATTTATACAGACGAATTAGGCTAAATATATCGGTTGGGTTGTTAATGCTAATCAAGAATACATATATTTCTATTTGGGATATTCCACGCCTCATTCTGAGTGTTACTCACAATCTTTTTGTCTTTTTTTTTTCAATTTATACACCCTTTTTATTTATAAAGTACGGGGTATAAAAACCAATTTGCTTAGAAAATGTACTGGAAAATTGACATTGCCGTAGAATGCGGTAAGTACGAGTGAGTTACTCATAAATAGGTTGGCATGTTTTATATCGCTGTTAATTTTCCCACATTTGAGTGGTAGTTACCCGCTTGGCTCATCAAATCACGTATTGAAATTGCTGTGGCCGATTCTCCTCCTCGCACATCACTCCCTTGCCCACATTAAAATTCCCACTCAACACTAGACTGTTGTGGGCGCCTAATAGCCGTAACAGCAATAACAACTACAATTGCTGCTTAGAATATGTTTAACTGGCAATTTAAGAGTCACAGTCGCACGACTATATAATACCCATGTAATACGTTGGAGTCGAGAGTGCTCAATTACGAGTTACCCTGTTTACAATGTTCTGGCGAACTATAATAAAAGTTGCAACAAAATTCATATGTATTCCTAGCACATTAGTATACAAAATACATACTAAGATACCTTTTAAAGTAAGCACAGTATTCATAGATTACACCTGCTTTGCTTCCCTTGAAATTTTAATCTTTGATTAATAACTTAGTAGAGCATGTGTCAGTGGAAGCCAAATTAACAGGCAATATCATATATCTGAAACTGCTGATTGCACAAAAATCGATGGGCAATTCTATTCAACTCAAAAATATATTTAAATACAAGTGTTGGCAACTTTTGAAATAACAGCAAAATGCCCTATAATTCTCCTATAATCTAAAAGCAATGTAAATGAAATTTTTGTTGTACCTGTTTCAACTTTAGTTGCTTCTAAATGTCTGAATGTTTGTTGATATTTGATCAATTTACCAATTTATTGAATTGGAATAAAAGCTTTACAGCGTGAGAAAAATATTACTAAATAACACTGTGTAAGTCAAAAAAGACATGAACAAACTCAACGGTTTTCCCTTATTTCGGGTCCTAGGAATCGAACTGATTCATTACTTTTTTGAGTTATAATCATGGTTTCATAAAACATTTTTTATTTAAGTTTTTTGGTGAAATAGTCACTTTTTAGAAAATTGGTAATTTTTCTTTGGTCTCTAACCTCGAAGGTATTGATTTATTTGGGAAATCTTCTTCAGCAAAGTTTCTTGGAATGTTACAAGCAACAAGTTTAATGAACAAGTCGATTCGCAAAAATGGCGTTTGGGGCTGTTTGTGCTCCATATATTCAGAAAACCAAATTTTTTCCAATTTTTTGTAAGGTTTTTTGACCTTGTTACCCAGCTATCGAATTTTAGTATACGATACATATACCAAAATGTTGATCGCGTTATGCCAAGTAGCCTTAGTCAAAAAAACTTCTTGAAAAAATTTAAGATTTTTAAATATATAGGTATCCAAAAAACGATTTTATTTAATTTTTTTTCAAGCAATACACTGAGTAATAACAACATTGTATCTTTTCCCAAACATACTTTTTCTGACATATATGTGATCCAGATGAGTAAAAATCCTGCTGAGTAAAAATCCACCTACTTCGTATTTTACAAATGCGTAAAAAAATCTATATTCGCTTTACTAAAAAATATATCAGTAGTAGGTACTTTGAGATACCGATAACAAAAGGCAAATTGCCTACTGGATGCGAAAAGTATTGATGACTATTGGTCAAAGCAACCTGCTGAATACTTCCATCGATTGTTGTCGATTTCTTCGGGCCTTGCATAAGATTATCAAGCTTGTTTATATTTTGATATACATACATTAATACAAATGCAAATATGTACATATGAATTTATTGGTCAGAACCAGGTAAAGTCAGCATTTTAAGTGGTATGCATTGCGGCCTTAAAGCGATGCGCCAACCAAGCATTCCAATGAGAGAATTCTTGTGTCTTGAACTTTAAATGTGAGCCAAGCACACACGCAAACACACACATACACACATTATTTGTATTGAAACTAATATTAAGAATGTGGCTTGCATGTTTATTTTCAATGGCGGCAAATTTCAAAATTCGCAACTGCCATATGCCAGAATTGTGTGGCGAGTACTCGACTCTCGAGTCTCGAGCTCAGCTCAAGTATTTGTCAGTTTATCACGTATATATGTAGGTGGTCACATTTGCAGTGTAGGTACACGTTCCACAGATTTAGACGGCTTGCCATACCCTCTACCGTCAGCCGTCTCAGTTACCTGTTTTGATCTGTTCATGGCAGTCCATAACTGTGCTCGGTGGCTAACTATTTAATTATGGGAAACTCTTGGAAGATCTTTTTAGCGCACGTGTGGCCTCTTGAGTTTAATCGAGTTGTGGGTGGACGCGATAATAACACTTATTCTAGCACTTATTTAAATTTTTAAAAACATGTACATTTTGTAGCTTACCATTAGCTCCAGTTTATGCAGATAACCCATTGGTGACTTGCAAGTCATTTTATTGTTTACGATCTATACGAATTACAGTTAACTACGAAAATAAGCTGGAATGGTTACTTTCGACACTTCGAAGATATGATAGTCAAGAATTTTCATATAGAACTTTAATTTTCGACAGATCGATTTAATTAACATTTGGAAAGGATTTGAAAGATAACACAAAATTCATGAGACATCTCAAAAGCAAAAACAAATTTAAATAATGCATTACACATTTCGTGACAAAAATTATTATACCCTATGCAAAGGAATAAAAAAAAATATCAATAAATATCTGTCGAAAGTATTCATGCTATTGATTCAAAGTGATTCAATTGAGTTTTTTCCATTGGAATTCGTTAGTAAACACGAATCAAACTATTGAATTTTAAATATATATATACAAAGAGAAAAAAATTGATATGCATGACAATAATAGAAAATTATTGAATATAGACAAATACAAAACTGAAGCACAAACTAAATTCACACTGAATTAATGAGCTGCCCTTGAGCTCTTCTATTTACATAGATCCAATTTGTTGATTCCTAAGTGGGTCAAATGGCATTGCCAAAGGCACTTGATTAGGTTCAGTCCTGATATCATTCAAAGCATACACTTTAAGTCACACAATCACAATCACAATCACAAAATATAAAAATAACCAAAAAAAAAAAATATGTATATATAAAAATATGTATATATATTTTTTTTTTTTAATAAAGAAAAGTCGCGAGCGACGGCAAAACACGTCCGCAATCCTCGAGATACAGAACAGTTCTTGGCCGCTCTCTGGAATTGCTAATAGTGCAAAGCCAAAGCTGAGCCACGATTCCAGTTGTCTCTGAGATAAACGCAAAGAGCCAAATGCAAGAACGTAGGAAAAGAGAAAGAGTTCTTGGTTCTGAAGCTGTCAGCTAGAAATGAGTAAACTTCTTCAATAGGCCGTGCAGTGTTTCGACCTGGTCAGGTGGCTTTTTCCAACTGCTGCCGCTGTTGGCCCCAAACTTGGCATACGCACACACTGGCATATAGAGACCCAAATAGAAATGTGTATTTTTATGCTAATGAAGTCACAAATGAAAGCCACTAAAAATGAGCACAAAACAAAAATGAAGGCGTTGAAATGCACGCCTCATTTGAATACCAAAAATGATGTGAAATTTACAAATCATTAATCGGTGCAGGAGCTGGCGCCTCACACACTTTCAATTCCTGAGCGGTAAGTTCAATGGCCAAGCAATCAACTGGCAATTGGTAACTGGCAACTGGCAACTGGCAACTGTCAGCCGGGAAACTTGGCAGTTAGCGGAAGTGCCAAGTCACAAGATTCACAAGAATCACAAGAGGAGAATGCACTGCGGCATTTTACAGTTAAAATGCTTTACACGCTGTCATCCAATGGCTAAAAGCAATGGCTTCCTTTTGCCATTGCATGTATGTATATATGTATGTATCTGTTAAAGCTGCCGCTGCCAAATCGCTGGCAATCATAATTCAATATAATTGAAAGCAGTTAATTTGTGCGCAATTTGGCAGCCTCGTAAGGGTCATTTGGAAATTGGCTAGAAACACGCACATTATGGACCAGTTATTACCTATATATAACCTACAGCATTTCGATCTATCACCAGTATACGAATCACATCAGTGTTTTGCCAATGTTTAATTTACGATTTGAGCGCCTTCTGGGTGTACTGCTGCCAGCAGTCCTGATCCTTCGGTCCGTTGATGCCCATCCGCCAGCAACAACAACATTGCCGGCAGCTCAGATGAACAGCAATGGCGATGCATATGATAGCAAATTTGATAATGTTGATTTGGATGAGATACTAAGCCAGGAACGTTTACTTAACAACTATATCAAGTGTCTGGAGAACGCTGGACCCTGTACACCCGATGCCAAGATGCTGAAGGGTATGTGTGTTCAATCACCTAGTGTCAATCAAATCTTATTCAATCTAGATTTAATATATATTATATAATATAGACATCTTGCCCGATGCCATGATGACCGATTGTGTTAAGTGCACCGAGAAACAAAAGTACGGCGCCGATAAGGTTACTCGCCATCTGATCGACAATCGCCCAGACGATTGGCAGCGCTTGGAAAAGATCTACGATCCGCAGGGTTCCTATCGCATCAAATACGAGGAATCCAAGACCTCAAACAACGGAGCAAAGGAAAAGATTGAAGCTGAAGCTCTCGATCAAGTCCAAGGCGATTCCTAGCCGTTTCAGCCACAATATTCCAAGTGCTTTATGCAATAATTATACAACTTAGCCAAATGCATCTACTACATGCATATATTTGTTTTTACATATCTCTTTGTCTCACACAGCACAATATCACGTAAATAAATCATAGAACGCATAACAAATTTTATAATGGTTATTATGTTTTTGTCATGGATGTGTAGCGCACCATACAGTATTTCGGATATATCTGCTTAACTAAACTGATAAAAAAAATTACAATATTAAATCAAGATTTTTGACTCGAAATTAAGAATTTTGGTCTAAAAAATACTTTGAGAACCTAAAATTCGTAAAGAAACAAATAACACCAAGTTCTTATTAAAACGATCAGAAGACCGAAAATGTAAGTATATGAATAAATGTTCTCAAATACTAAATCCAAAAAATATGAGAATAAGGCTGGTTTTCAAGCGTTAAATATTTTTATTTTTGTCTCATTTTATTTTGGCAGGAGTGGGATTCGAGCCTGCGCTTGTTTTAAGTCCTTGTTATAAGGCCAGTTGCTCCATGCATTTTGAAAGTCCTGGAACTGACAGGAGTTTTGTCAGCAACGGACTAAAAACACTAAAAATATGCTAATAATAATTTGATACTTAAAATACAACTTAAGACTCAGACTTGGAATTGATTTTAGAACTATGGTTTCTTGGTGAGAAACATTTTAGAATTTACCGTAGATTACGAGTTTGGGTTACCAATTTTTCTATTATCTATAGTACATGTGAAAAGTAAAACAAAACGAAACTTGTTTCATTCCAGATATTAAATGAATTTTTAATGATGAAAAAAAATTCTCTATTTGTGGAATGTGTCTGGAATATTTACATGAAAAATTGTATACATATATAAGTGCACATATATATGAATTCTGAGTATATAATATGGTTATCAGTGGCCGATCTTTAGTTTTTTATTATTGTGTCGCAAACGTTGTGTCATCATAATCATCGTCGTGATCATTATCAAAAATTCCATCAACACACCCACAACCAAGTCTCTGGCCTGGCCAATGTTGTTGCTCATCTCTGTTTGGCTTTTCAATCCAAATGCGACATCTGGCTAAAGGTGTGGCCCAATGGCAGTGGCAGTGCTAAAGCCAAAACCCAAAACCCAAACCAAAACCACAGCGACAGTGACACACACACACAGTGGTGCACTGCGTCGTCACAACAATTCGCATTCAGCGGATTTGTTGGTTGTGTTGTGTTGCAGCCTCCAGATATTCAATTGTCAGCGAACTGCAACAGTGGTAACTCAATTGTTCAAATGGTCAAGAGCCGACATAGAGTTGAACGAACCTGCTATTCGATTGGGTTCGGTGTAATGTGTGGATTGACTTGGTAAGACGGGCGGACGACCGTTGGGGACGTGCTCGTCGCCACAATGGTAGCCAAACTTCCGGTTTTGTTTCATTTAGTTGTAAACACAGCTATGGCAGCAATTTATACTATTCAAAGCTAGGCAAAACAGTTGAAATTGTTTCATTCATTTGTGTTGGCTGCCATCGAGTCGAGTCGCGTCGAGTCGCGTCGAGTCGCTTTGGTTTGCGGTGGGCTGCGCTCGGCTTTGACTGTCAATCAAATTCGTTGATGGTTTTCCGCTTGCCTTTGAATGCAATCCCATTTCCCATTTCCCATTCCCCATTCCCCATTCACATTTACACTGATGCTATTACTGCCCTGAAGAACTGAAATTCACTGTGATTGATTTTCCCTTACGTTTACCTGATGTTGTTTGACGTTTTATTGTTAGTGTTGTAATATTTCTACCGGCGTCAACTGGCCGCTGCTTTTTGAAACATAAAATTTGAACCAATTGGTACCTTATTGTTAGAATGAAAATTTCACCTCCCGTGGCTCAATGGTTAGAGTCACCAATAAACAGAACTTTTCAGTTCGGGGGCCCCGGTTCGAACACCACTAAGAGCAGCCATGATCAAAACAAAAATTGAATGCAACATAAATTAATTGGAAAAATAAACACAGTAAAAAAAAGTAATAATAAAACAAATTAAAAAAAAAAACAAAAACCAAGAAAAAAAAACTCAAAGTGAAAAAACAATACATTCGAAATAATTTTTTTTTTTACTTTAGTGCCTGGGGATTTCTTGCCAGAGTTTCCCGAGGAGTCCCCAACGTTTCTTGTTAGGTAAGCTTTGAGAAATGTATAGGGAAGCTTCCTCATTCCTCGTTCCAAGGAACTCTCAATGTTAAATTCCTCAATCATTTTCATACAAACGCCTCGATGTTTCCTCAATGACCAGGGATTGTTCCTCAACTATTCCTCAATATTTCTTTGAAGACCAGTTCTATTGGGTGCCTCTGCTGCTGTGAATGTGTCTGTGTCTCTGTCTGTTGCTGCAGTTGCTTAGAGCGAGGCCTACAATGCAAACCGAAGTACTCGCTAGCTTCTAAAATGGCTCAGACTTTCCGGCCATTGCACAGTGGTGCATGGGCAATTGCAAAGTGTTTGAAATTGTTATTATTAAATATGAACTTAATTTTAGTGATTTTATTCTAATAGCGTTAATTTTATGTAAAACAAGATTTAACATTGTTGTTTCAGTTATCTCAACCAAACATTAATCGTAGTTAATAATTTAAGACTTTTTTATAAGATTTGGTTGAAATCGGTCACTGAGAACTTAGAGCTTTCTGAGGTACGATTCTTTAAAGATCAATCTTTGTTATTTCTTAAAATATCTCATCGAATGTCACATCTTTCTTTCTAATCTTTCTTAAAATTATTTTAAAAATGTTTAAAAACTTTCTGTTAAAAGTCTATATAAATATAAATTATGTAAAAAGTGGTTAGAATAGTGTTGTCCAAAATTGGTTGAAAAACCAAATTCTGCCAGCGTCGCAGCCGACACACGTATAGAGAGAGAGAGAGAGAGAGAGAGAGAGAATATGTGTATTCGATATAAATATTTAAATAGGCAGACATATTCACAGCGTGTACTGTACATCACTGTACATTGTCAGTTAAAGAGAGCTAATTATGCATGGTACACAACCATTTAGTTCTATCTAACTTAAACAAACTCTATGCGTATATTTATTACTGCCATGATTGCTAACTTACGTACCATGTACCCAGGTTTCACCTGGGCCAGATTGGAGTTCAATGGCTTTTAGGGAGAGAGAGGGGACGGGGACTCTATGTTAGCTGCCAATAAGGGGCCTGTTGTTTTTTGAGTACTCGTAGAACATACAAGTTTTACTACCATCAACATGTATGGCCCTTGGTGCCTTTGGCTGTATGACCTCGACCCGATGGAGTTGCGACTTCAACGGCTTCACAATATGGTTAGACATTGCACGGAGAGCTTTCAAGTTCGTTGACTTGGGTAATAAATATGACAGCAAATAGAGACGCCCGTATTCATGTGTCAGTTTTTCAGTTTGTATCATAGACGCATTTACAACTATTTTTGTATATTTCATTTGTTGCGCTGTCCCTCGAGTGTTTTGCCATTTTCATGCCAACCTGCCACAACTTAAATTTAAATAAAAATAAAAAAAAAATAATAATTACGCGCCGCTCGTAACGCGCTAGGCAAAGAGGTAAATGTCAAAACCATAGACCTCCACTTACCATCATCTATGTACAGTGTACACGTACATATAGTACATACAACCCCAATCCCCTCTCTATTCCCATGGATTTCAGGTCGTTTAGCAAAATGTTACGAATGTCGTCGAAAAAGAAATGTCATTGTCATCGGGTCGCAGCGTTTAATAAATAAATTATATAATTACAACTTGGAAGATTTTTTCATTGTAATGTAACGCCTCGTAATCTTCCTCCGTCAGTTGCCACTTGCCATGGTCGAGTGAACGCCTCGAAGGCAGCTGCTAAGTGCTCGACTGGCGACACTTTGTTTCATTTGCATTTGGTTTCAAGTTCACTTCATGGCCAACTGCTTCTTAGCTGCATCAGTTGCTGCCAATCGACTGCAACTGATGATTACCTATCATCTGATGGCTGATTGGATTTCCTGTGAATCGCGCGCCTGGCTACTTATTAGCCATGGTTAAATTATTGATTTCCTTTCAACTGCATATCATTTGCCGGCCAATTGCGAATAGGAGAAGGAAAGCAAAAGTCAGCTCAAAATTACCATGGACTAGTTCAAGTAATCGAGTGTCCGGTACCGGTATTCCGGCAAAACTGCTGAAAAGTTAGCCTAGAATTTTAATGCTGTCTTAAGACAGTATATATGTGTGTGTATTACCTGTTAATATAAGGCAGAACTTGGCTAATTGCTGACATACTTCAGTTGAACAAATGTGGTCAAAACTAGAAGTACAAGGGGTATCAACAGAGTGTGTCGAGGCTCAAAAGGCAACTTGGCGATAATTACGAACCAATTTAAATTAATCTAAGCTCAAACCATTGATACATTACATTACCGTCCATTATTGTAGCGTCTTGAAAGCCGCCAACAGAATTCTAGAAACCAACAGCTAAAGTACAAGCAATAACTAAAAGCAAAGCCAACAACTTATAATAATGGAAGCATTGATCACCAATCATGATATCTGATTACTTCTATTTGCATTGCGCGCGTAATTTTTATAACAATTAAAAATGTCAAACTAAAACAAAATCTAATATTATAATTACAAGACAACCGTTGCTTAATTTAAGTAAACTCCGGCTTTGCTTAAAAAGTTTAAAGTTTAATAATAAAACCGATCTTGATGCAATTCAGTGAGACAGAGAAAATTAATAGGCATTGTTTATCTCTATTTTGAAAATGTTGTGTGTAGTGGGTTTTTTTTTAGAGGCCGGAAAAGAATGACAACATTTAAAAAAAACACTGTGATCTCCGTAAGGTTCTTCAAAGTCAAAATGGCCAATTTTAACTATCCACATCATTTAATCATTAAATTCTAATGTGAGCTTAAATTTTTTTATTTAATTTTCGGAACGGAAAAGGGCATACAAAAATCGACAACAAATTTGATCTACTCTGGTTACATAAAAGGTAGTAAGTTAAATTTGGTTCACCTGGCTCTGATAGTCTCTAAAATTCTAGGTCGACTTGGCTGCTGATCAGGAATAAACCTGTTACGTACACTACAACGAATACAATATACCCTTGCAATCTTCGAGTAGCGGCTATAATAATGTTAATAGCCAGTTTAATTGTTAATTGTCTGGCCATGCTCAACATTAAAAAACAAAACATTTACACTTGGAGACAATTACAATTACATTATGATTATGTTGAATACAGATGCAAAGAGTTCGTGTCATTCACGTTGACAAAAGCGAAACAAACCTGTTTAAATGGACGTTTATTCAAGAAAAATTTCGCATACCCTAATATACTATAGTGCAATGTTAAAGTTGTAGAAATAATATTACTTTATTGTTTTTTTTTTTTTTGTGTCTTTTTTGACATAATTCTGGATGCCGCATTTTAGCTGGGCTAAAAACCCACTGAGCGCTTTAATTTTGAGCAACTTCTGCTGGCACACTAATAAAACTTGAAACAATTGCAAGTATTTTAGCCAGTAATATTAAAATTGGCTGTGTCTGAATATTTTGTTTGTTTGTTTTTTCAAGTACTTCATTTTTGGTGACTGTGTAACTTTTGTGGCTGCTGCTTTGCCCAGCTGCTGAGATTTTAATGAGGGTTTTCGATTTTCAGCTTTGCCATGAATCCCTCAACTTTGACTTATGGCCAGCTACAGCAGCAGCAACAACAACAACAACAACAGCAGCGGCATCAACAACAGTTTCTCATGCACTCCAAGCTAATGAATCGTTACAAACAAAGGAAAATGCCGCTGTTAGTTTTGGAATTTTTCTTTATTTTTATTTTTATTGTTAATGTTATCGTGTTGTTTATGTAGGCTTTTAGATATTCACCTGTGTTAAGCATTTGGCCGCACATTTCCATATCAAATAGCTGCCAGGCCATTGCCGTCTATCTTTCAACGCTGTGCTATGCTATTTGCCATGACATTTTTTGGACAGACTTCGGTCATTTACTTCAAGATTATCATAAAACGACATTAACGTCAAATGTTCCAATCAAAGAATCAAACTGTCAATTCAACGATTTTTCCCTCCGAAATTTTAACCATTTTAAAAACTTGAATGCGGTATTAAATATGGAGTACACTCAGAAAAAATCTTGATTTTTATACTTAAACACGGGATAACTCCCAACAATGAGTGCAAAAATCTCATTTTTCGATTTTCATAGGTCCCGAAATCTTAAAATGAGATATTTCTGGGATACTGTAAGTATGTCTGGGCTTCATTCAAGTCTATAAAATATCTAATTTATTTTTGTCATTGTTTTATATATTCTGACTAAGTTTGGCTAATATCGTACTATTATTTCAGATAGATGCCATACACTCAGAAAAAAGCAGTTCGATTCGCCTTACGAAAATAATTTCTTAAATTAATCCTGTTTCGATCTACAAATTTTTTAGAACGATTCAGTTTCTAATTTTCTTATTTTCAGAGCGAATTATTCTTAATGCATAAATAGCCGCTAAAAATTAATAAATAAGAACAAAAATCTTAAATTATGAATAATGTATACTAAATAAAGACTGTTTCGCTTAAAAATATAAACATGCTTAATCCTGATCTACATATTTTGAATCTTTATTTTTAGATGTTTTTGCTCTCAGTTATAGAATTTTAAGGACTTGAATTAAGTATGAAATATACTTAAGTCTAGAACTTTTTGAAGTAAAGCGCTTAAAGTAAGTACAAAATGTTCTCAAACTTATAATTTTTTGGGATTATATCGAGACCATAATATTCTTAAATCAATCCAGAAACGTACTTGACTTATCCAAACGCTCTTAAAATCAAGAATTCTTAGAAATTTTTAAATTTAGAATTTCGTTCTTGAATCAAGAATATTCGGGCTTGGCTGACTTTTGACACCGGAAATTCTTGATTCAAATTCGGAAACTTTTGATTTTTCTCTCAATATAGGAATGGTCAATCCGAATTTGAAATTTACAATTGTTACATTCTTAATTTAAGATTTTTACACATACAAGGATGCAAACTGGTTCTGAACCGAACCTCGTCGAACCGGTTCGGTTCGGGTTTTTAAGCAGCCTGAACCGGATTATGAACCGAACCCGTGAAATTATTTACTTTGCGAACCCGAACCGTTTTCTAAAATAAAAGGTTCGGTTCGAAAAAAAAAGTACATAAATATTGTGATTTTCTAATATTACGCAATTATTTGAGACTTTGGATTAAAATAAGTCATATTTTAATCTTCAAATAAATTTAAATTAGATCAAAATGTAGAGAATAATGTTCAACAATAAAAGTATTTTTTTGTATGAAATTGTACCAAGGTTCGAACCCAAACTTTGGGTTCTGTGGGTATATAAACCAATTCGCGAACTGAACTAATGTCTTGCTCTATGGTTCGAACCGCCGAACCGAACCTTTAACCAAATTTTGGAGGTTTGCAGCCTCGTACACAACAATCTTCAAATTTCAAGAACAAAACGGTATAAATTCAAGTACGGTCGTATCTAATTTTAGGATTCGATTCACATTCTCTCACATCCACTTTATCAGACTGGGTGAAAAAAGAGTGTCACCTTATCGTGATGCCCATGTAGTAAGTAGGTACAATAGTTGCGTAAAAGGGTTAAGCAATCGATGCGTAACAATAACCCAAATTGCCTGTCACAAACAAACGGCAACAACCAACAAAACAACAGAACTGAACCATGTAACGAAACCACGATAAGAAAATGAAAATGTCAACAAATTAAAGTCGAACAATAAGTCGATCGCTCATGACTTTATTGCAGACTACTTGAGCAGATTCAGATATAAATATAAAAAACATATATATTGTATATATATTACATATATATAACTATAAGTACAGACACAGAGACAGGCAGCCCCACAGAATTTCATCCGCGGATCTGAAACCCAACTCTGTTTAAATATAGCATATAAACCCTACCATTGTGTCCATTTTCAGTTGCACTGTTCAACATCAGTGGAAGCAACACAAAAGGCTATATAAATTCTGATAAGGCTCAGTAATGGGACAAGTATTAAAAATGCATTTAAGCCGCGTTCCAAATAAACCATGATCACAAGATACAAAAAGACCCTTAATTCAGATTGAATTTTTGCTTATTAGCTAAGAACAAAGTCTGAAAAAGCAAAAAAAAAAAAAAAATACACATAGAATACATTTTGTTTTAAATTCCTGTGTATATGCGAAGTTGCATTAATAGTTTAAGAACTACAATTCAAACTCAACGATACAAAGATATTCTATTTTATCCAATAGTCTGAGTTTGATAATCTTTAGTCAATATATTAGATGTGCAATATTACCCATAACTGATTTGTTTGGACCGAATAGGCAATGTTAATAGAAAAAAAACTTGTATATATTTTGACAAGTTGATCAAGTTACAAGATACAGTAATTCGATTTTGATATCTGTTTGCCAAAGTTGTTACTAAATAATAACACCTTAAAGCTGCAAATGATGTCCGGATATTTTAAAAAATTGAAGGCATGAAAATTAAATAGTAGCTGATTTTGCCAGGATTTTCATTTAAGGCAACCTCAATAAAATATTTCCGACTCATATCCGTATTTTTTTACATAAGTTACACACACACACACACACACGGTCATCGCAAACACACACACACACGCAGATATGGACACGCATAATTCGTTTCACTTGCGCTTTTCTGGTTTGTTGTTGTTATTGCTGCATTTACACGGATAAGACTTTCAGACCGGGTCGAGCGTTAAACAACAACAATATTAAAGTTGTTGGGATACGCATTTTGGTTTTAAATACGACTTCACCTGTTCGGCCAGTTTCAGGCGGTACACAAACACTCACACACACACACATAGGCTTACATATATACAATTTTATGGATGTATTTTGACATGACACAAGATCATACAATGTGCACAGTTTCCAACTGCTTTCTATACTCAGAGCCCAGGGGGACTCATGAATCGAGCGTGGAAAACCAGAGTGAAATTCCTTGACCAATCTACTTTGTTTCCGTCCCCATTCGTTGCACCTCTCCTCAATCAGCCACAAGACCGGACAAAACTCAATGGGAAGTTTTAAAAGGAGTGCAAATTGCGGCGATGCGGAATCGGAATTGGAATCTCAGTGTCGGCTCAGTGTGAATCTGGTTCATGATCGGCACCATTTACAGGTTGGGCCAAATTGGTTTCCTCACTGCTTACAGTAAACTAGGCTAACCTGTCGTGCCACCACTGTCTTCTTTTCTTCCACTCTGTTTCTTTTCACACACACACACATACGTGAACTATCTTTTGGCTACCTTTTGAGGTGTCTGCCCGAATGTCTTTGGGCGTTGTGTGTTGCGCAACGCATCAAAAGTCGAAAAATGTTGAACGCTGTCTGGTCGCAACAATTTTCCCTCAAAAGTTGTCAAATTTGCATAACATTTTGCTGGGCTACCAAATCGGTTATTGTACAATAGGAAATGGAAAATGTTGTAAGACAACCTAGAAAATGAGATCCCTATCAAACAAGCAGCAAAACAAGAAAGTAATTTGCATTAATAAGCTTAACTTTTTTTTTTTAATTTTCAAACCCTGGTTTATAATCGTACAAAGGGTCTTTTAAGTTTGTCATAACAGATAGAAGAAAAAGGAGTGGCAGTCCCAAGACTTTGATTGATCTTTCTGTATATCCTAAACAGTCAAGTTTGTGCTAAATTAAGCAATTAACTACAGCAATTTTGAAGCAAAAGGCCAGTTTTTATTAAGGCTGCAAGACATGGGTGTAAGGGTTCGGTTCGGCGGCTTGAACCATAAATTAGGAAATCTGCATACATACCCGCTGAACCCAAGGTTTGGGTTTGAGCCTTTGCTAAATTTAATTCAAAAAACATTTTTATAGTTTCAATTTTGTCATCGATTTTTAAACCAATCAAACTTTTTATGAAATAAACAAAAAATCTCGTTTTGATACTAATTTAAATAGATTGGAGGACTTAAAACCGTAGTTTGAATTAGTTGAGTAATAATAGAAATAAAAAAAATTAGAATTATTTTATTTTCGAAGCAAACCTTTTACTTAAGAAAGTGGTTTGGTCCTGGTTTGAGCTCTCGGGTTAAATCATTTCAAGGGTTTGGTTGATGATTCAAACCGAATCGGTTCTGGGAGGTTCGGTTCAGAACCTAACAATAATTTTTTATTTATTTTTTAATTTAGAATAATCCCAGGGTCTCCCACAGTCGGGTTTACTCGATTGTAGTCTCTCCTAAAAAGTTTTCTTTATTATTCTTATTTTCTCTTCATTGCAACTGGCGATGAAACAGAAAAGTTGCGTGTGACTTTTGGCCAGATCTTTTTATCTTTCTATGTATATACAGGTATGAAAACAGGTAACATTCAAATTATATTACAACTATCTCACGATCTTTGCCCACGCAGCGGAACATGAACTGAAGCTTTATTACACCTTCCAGTTAGCCCACTTTTCAATGATCATAGTTATTTCATGCAGATTCTATCAAAACTTCTCACTTTAAATACAAATATTTTATTTTTAAATTAAATTCAAAGTTTATTTTTTTGCTGGTATGGTATAGGTATGCTGTGAAATTTAATAATTAAATTTTTTTTTAACAAACATTAAGTGTTTTGCTTAAAGAACACAGGATAATCGCCAAAGCCTTCAACTCGATCATACTTGTCAATAACAATGCAGTTTTGTTCCGTGAAATGTATATAATATGGTGTTATTAATGTTGTTTGCACATTTGTCTTTGAAGCAAGAACTTTCGCAAACAGTATGAGATACATTTTTCGCAAATTAGTAAAGTTTAAATGATATTCATGCTAAATTTAAAGCTTTCCTTAAAAAAAACACAACCTTTCCGGTCACTGTGCGCTAACTCAGCTAATCTTATCATATCAAACAATTTTCAGAGTTTCAGGTTTGGTTTCAATTCGAGTTCGTGATATACGAGAAATTTAGCCCCAACTCCAATACGCATATTTCGCTTCAAGGCATTAAGTATGTCACAAAAGAGTGTGACCATGAGTATGTTGGCCCAGTTAGCAACAATGTACCAGATTGGATGTAATGCAGCACAGTTAAGTACGCATTTATAGCACAAACAGGCAAGTAATTGTTAAGACGTTTACACGGTACATAACATATCACAATATCGTAAGATATTGAAATTTATTATAATTCGCAGCTGGCGAATTTATTAATTTTTAAGAATAATGACACAGTTACCATTAAATGTTAACTATTATTATTCTAAGTCAGTAGATCTGCTCACATAGCTTAAATTTGCTATAATTATACCGTGAACCAGGTATATACGTATATTAGATTGAGAAAAAAGTATGTAACAGGCAAAAGGAGGCGTGGTATACATCATAAAGTATGCACGTAGATTTTGGATACCTTTGAATGCTCCCAGTACTCTTTCCGTTATGCTGTTGTCTGAAGCGCCACAGATATTAAAAAACACTGGCCATAAAGTCGAAGCTTGCGGCAAGTTTGTTCGATATATATATCACAAAAAAAACCTCTACACGAGGTAAAACTTTAGTGACGAAAGCATATTCTAGCCCCAAAATTTCTCATATCCAATTTTGTGACGAACGAATTTAAAATAATACGCATAAAAATTTTAAATAAAAATATTAATTATTAAAAAAAAAATTGACATTTTGCACTGAGCACAAAAATTAATTAATATTTTTAGCTGCAATCATTTAAATTTTTCCCCTCCCACTTACACCCCCTTATCTCATGAACCAGGTAGGTTAGCAAGAGTTTGAGTATATAACTCGATATGATCGGAAAGTCGTGCTGCTTTCGTCACTAGCGCGAACTGTCGTTCGCAGTGATATATTAGGCTATCCAATGTGCTGGTCGCAGGGTATTTCGTATTCGTACACTTGCGACTAGAGATGTCTTTCTTGTTTTTTTTTTATTTTTCCAATTGCAATTAATTTCATTTTTTAATCGGTCTTTACATTTACGCACCTGCAACAACAAACGAAGTCTGCCAACAGGTGCTGCCCACCTGCAGCATTGCAAAGCTGGCAGCCAATTGACTGGACTTGACTGGAGTTAGAGAAATACCAGTCGCATGCATAACTTTCACCAATGTACCGCGAGTGAGGAGCAATGTGTGTATAACCACAAGATTCCCTACAGCCCCGGCCAGGATGGTTGGCAACCAGTTGATTTCTTTTGACTGTTGCAACAGCGTTGGGGTCACCATGAGGGTAAACTAAGGTTTACATTTTGAATTTACCCAGGCCATTAGCAAAGATTTTAAATCTCATCTGTGACAAAAAATAAAAAAAAACGGCAACTGGCAAAAAAAATGACGTAGTCATTGGTGCTGGGAAAGTGAAAAATCTCACACATTTAACGGCTGCAGTCGTAATGCAATTTAATTATGTTAAACAGTTTTTCCAGCACATAAAGAAAAATTTAGTAGGGACTGGGGGATTGGATGTTGACTCGTTGGATTGTTGCTTAACCTGGCCAACATTTTTGCACAGCAGCCAATGAAATTAATATTTACCACCCAACAAACAAGCAAACAATCAAAAGAACAAACAAAAAAAAACCAAAAGACAATCTAGCAAACAATCTAAGAAAACATGACCAGAGACATCCCTATAAACAACTCCGCATATTTTCTGTTGATGCTTTGTATTTGTATGTTTTCTTTTTTTTTGGCTAATCAGCATATGTACACAACGTAGGTATACATATTTATATATTCAAATTCAAATAATGCTAGGAGTGGTACAAGGGTATGTTATGGCCTGCTCCTCAGAATGTGGCTAGAAATGCTCTCATCAACATTGTCATTGATCGATTGTTTCTTAATGCATAGTGACAAATGAAAGTCGTCACAATTTCTCAGACCAAGAGAGAAGAGTCAAAACACGTTATTCGAATTCATATTCGAATCGGATTTGGTTAAGATAAAAATAAAGGAAAGATTCGTGTGTCTGTGCTTTCAATGCTTTTAATCTGCCGACAAATGGACATAAAAAAGGGCCACAAAAAAGGGGCCGCTCGAGCCAATGGCATTCGCAATGACAGTTAACGAATGTCATTATTTAGTTAATAATGTTCATGTCTAGATTTGCAAAAAATCAGTGTTGACGGAAAAGCGCTACATATTTTTTGTGTAGATTTGGCGAGGAAAATGCAATCTGTGAGCTTACTTATTTATACTTATACTTAGCTAAATAAATATGAATATTTTCCATACTAAGTTATTTACTGGTAGTGTGATCATCAACCCTCTTGCAACTCGAATTTCACAGAACGAACAATAAATTTGTCTTAGCTATGTTGTTAAAAATAAATTTTAGCCTCTTCGCTCTACAATGATTAGTCAGTTACATTCAGCATATTTGTACAACTAAATTTGCATCTGTTTTGTTTTTATTGCTTAAGCTTGCTATTATATATCATTCTTTTAAGAGATACGTTTAATTAAATAAACCGGAAGCCACATTAGATGACCTTTAATCAAAGAAAATAAAGTTTTTTAGCAGATATGTACTCGTACAACTATAATTTAGTCACAACTTTGAGTTTTACTCACAGTTGAATTTATAAAAGTTTCTGTCGAGATTTTCTCAATCAGAATGCACTTAGCAAATGGCATTCTATAGTATGTTGAGCCGTCGAACAATTTGACGCAACCTTTGATAGGGCACATCAAATGGAATAATAATGGAAATAAAACTGCAGAGCCGAAACAATTTTCCCAACAAATTATGACAGCAACAGAACGTCGGCGAAACGTAGAGCAAAGAAAGCACTCAAAAAGGGCCAATCATTCTTTGCCTGGCCAACAGGCAGAAGAAGCATGGGGACCGTGTTTTCTGAGCACCGGAGCAGGTCGTGAGTTCGCCGAGAGCCAAGCACGGAATTATACAAAAAAAAAACAAAACAAAACAAAAGCAACAAAAATTGCTTTACACATTCATTTTTTCTGTTGCTTTTTTTTTGTAGCAGCGAGGGGGAATTGCATGTACTCAGCAATTGCTGGGTCTTTAAAAGGTGCGGCCTGCGACCGAAAAGTCGGAACAACTCGACCCTGGCGACGGCAAACTGAAAAGGTTATAGAACAAACTAAAGCACAGAACAGATGGAAATTAACACTTGTAAATCTCTTGTAGTAATTCGTCCAAAATTTTAAGTCCACTAACCCAGACACTTCCATGTTTTTTGGGGTGGATGTGAAGAGGTAACAAGAACTCTACGAAATCAGCGTAGCGTACAAAACTAAATGCAGTTCCACTGGACGCCCAGTATAATGAGGTAGACCCGTGATACAACATGTGTGACCACAAATCTAATCATCGTCTTATCATCATTTAGAATTGTCCATTTACAATTTCCAACAAAAAATACATTACACTGACATTTTTACAACAAAATAAAAGAAATAATGGCAAGCCGAAGATTTAAGCCCTTGTAAAGTCGAGTATTTAATTATCGACTGAGCGTTCCTTTGACAGCTATATAATGTAATTGTCGGATTTTAACCAAGCTGGTTCACGATATGAAAGACAATACCAAATACACAATCAGTAAATTCTTAATTTTCGACCGATCGTAGTCTTCAATCGCCATATATAAACCAAGCACAAAAACCTAAAACACAATATATCCTTTTCATTTTTTTTTTCAAGTAACGGGCATATAAAAAAAAAACAATATATTAAGTAGTGTATCGGAGCTGAACGTGAATATTATTTAGGCGTAGGAGACATTTTTCATAACTTGGATGAAATGCTAATTAATAGATTGCCAACGAGCATAGCTGATTTAAAATAAAAATTAAAGACACACTTTTTTAATTTTTTAATTAAAATTTTTTTTTCTGTACTTCAAAATTATCATTACTGTTTTTTTAAGTGCGTTAAAAGTTGAGCACCAGCACAAAATAAAAAATGGATATAAAAAACGCTGTCAGTTTTTGTATTCCATGTACTATGTATTTTTAATACAATTTTTCGAATGATTGTTCGCTTATAGGGTAACAATTGGGATCCTACAGGTGGTTAAGATTCTGTTTCCGCTGGGTGCGGGTCACGGATGGTTAAATGTCGCGTGTGCATCACAGCGTTCAACTGTGACCAGATTTCGGAGGTGGCAGGTTGCAAGTTGGCCTGCCGGGTGCAGTGCCACATTTTCGACAAATAGCTAGACACGAGTGGGGACAACATTGCACTATGGCTGATTTTTCGATTTATGCGGCATTAACTCTATTTTTAAAGCTAGAGACTTCAAATTCTGTATATACGTTAGTTAGATTAAGATAGAATTTCATTTTTTTTCTTGCTTGACCATGCCGGCGTATTTTTGCTAGATCTACTCTACGAGACACAAGTTTGTTGAGTTTAGGTTTTGCATAAAACATGTGCCCACAAAAACACTAAATTCAACACGAAACAAAAGCATATCGAAATAAATCATTTTGAACTATATCATACATATTTTGAACAATATTCAGCATAATAATTATTCGGCAAATAGACAGAATTTTGCAAATTGCTGATATTCAAACATTCGCAAAGTTTTCAAGCAAAATTATGCCATACGCAGCTCAAAACGAACAGCTGACTTTAAAAGGCTGCCAAAAGCCAACGATTGGCGAAAAAAATCTTTGAAAAAGTATTTACAAGTTAGGTGGACATTTATTCATCGAAGTTCATAAAGATATATTTAAAATGTCAATAAATATTTGTGGGAATAATGCCGCATAAATCGAAAAATCGCCCATAGTGCATTGGGGAAGTATTCAACTTTTTAAAACTTTCTAGACCTGCCCCAAAATAAAAATGTACAAGTAAAAAAACTGAAATTTAATCATTTCAACTTACCCGTACGAAACAAAACGGCAGAGCCTGCGGCTCATCGTCATCATTATCCATACTGCCGTTTTGATTATGGTGGTTTGCTGTTGTCTCCTCTTTGGTGGCGACTCCAGGGGTAGTGGTGGTGGTGGTGTTGGTGCTGCTACTGACAGGAGCAGCATTCATTTCAAGAACAAACAGCACGTTGCGTTTCACGAGTCAATTATTTGTTGTTTTGATTGTAATTACCACACAACGGCTATTTTAATTGTAATTAACATGAGCATTAAACATTGACTTCAATCAGCGTAAAAAATACGAGTATGAGTTCGAATGTGAGTATTAATGTGGTTGCAAGTGCGAATATGAGTATGAGTATGGGTATGGGTATGGGTATGGGTATGGGTACGAGTACGAGTACAAGTAATTCAAATAATAACAAGAGTTATTTTTTTTTTCTCCTCTATTACACTCTCTCTCTCTCTCTCTCACTCTCTCTCTGTGCTTCACTCCTTTGCTGTTTGCTCGCTGTAAATTTCACTTTTCCGCGGGGAAGTTTTCAGTTTCAGTTGCCATTTTCATTGAATTGCCATTAAGCATCATTATGTTGCAGTTATAGAGAGACATACAGCAAACATACATACATACAAGCATACATACAAACATACATACAAACATACAACCACATCTTGGTAGGCTCTACTCTGTGCTCTATATGAAACACAGTTTCATTTAATTGCCAACAACAAAACATGCATGAACAAAAAAAAAGTATTTTTAAAAAAATCTCAATTGCTTTATAGTTGTGGCTAGTTGTTGTTGTATTTGTTTGTGATTGAACAAAGTATTGTATCGTGTGTTTCACTCGTTTTTGTTTCTTGAAATGGGAAAGTTTATCTTAGCTCGTCACTTCTCAATTACGTTCCGCTTTTCTGATCAATCTGATGCACAATTTGTAATCATAATAACGTTTCAGAAATTTATATAAATTATATATATATCAATGTTATTGATATCAAAATTTTCTATGAAGATGCAGTGATGAATCAAAAGTTTATTACAATAAATGTAGTCTAAAATGGGGAAAAATGCTATATCAAGTAAAGATATTGCCAGGCGGATAATCAAATCTAATATACACTTATCGTGCTGGGAGTATGTACAAATATATGTATTGCAACTATAGTCAGCCTTTATATTATTTAAACAATCTTATCTAAGATAACACAGACAAAAGACTGAATCATCATATTAATCATTCACAAATTCGCTAAATATCATTCAACAAGTGTAATAACCCTATTATCAGCAATTAAACCATAGGGTGGAGCAAAAAAAAAATTTTTTTTTCGAAACTTCTGTATAATTAAATGATGATTCTAATTTTATTACAGGAACTTGAACCTAGAATAGTTCCAGATCATTCCACACGCCCACATTATTGAATTGATCAACCCAACAAATTCAAAAATAACGTGCCAGCTTCATATATCGCACACATTCCAAAAGAAACGTGCCTTCTGCATATTCGATTTTTAATGAATTTTGTATTCTTAAAATTTTTTAAAGTCAGAATTTTCCTACCAAACATAACAGTCGCTATCGTTTGAAAAGAAAACATTCAGGGCTAATTAAAAAATATGATAATTGTATTTCAATTATTATCTTTGCGGAAAATCTTAGGATGACCTTGAAAAAATTTGTTTTTTTGTTGCAGATTTTTTTTATCATATCATCCATTATTGACAGGAGTTTCGAGATAGGTTGTTTTTTTCACTTCAGCCTATTAAATACATTATATTATGAAACAGACAAGTTTTAGTGTTTTTATTGTCTTGCATTTATTATTTCTGCCTAAAACAAAATCTAAATTGTAACCAGGAAAGATATATTAAATTCTCAGTTTTGCTAAACATAAACTCTATTGTGTATCTTAATAAAATGAAAAGTTCTGTGAAGAACAAAAATGAATACTGGTGTGTTCTACAAATCTCTAACAGAGCTGAAGAAACCTGAACGGTGTTTCTGTAGCCAAGTATTTAAGTGTTTTTAAATTTACGTTTGACAAAATGTAAAATTTATGGAAATCAATTAAATTATTTTTTAAGATGAAAATAAAGGCATAAAATAAATTTTTAATGAATTTGTTTATTGCATAAAACATAGGTAAAATTAGTAATTTTTAAACTAGAAATAAACTTGGGGCAGTCAATTTTTGAGACTCCAAAGGTATTTTTGAAAATATATAATCTATGACATTTAAGGAACACCGACATCTCAATTTAATTGAGACAGTATATTTAAAAAGTTTTCATAAATGCAATAAGTGAAGGTATTTTGTACATTTGTACCAAAAGTATGTATGTATATCGAATAGAGAGACTCTAATTCTGAGCGACCCTTTAACCCAATCCACTTTTGTATTGTATTTACGAGTAGATAGAGCTTATGTTTTTCTTCAAATGGAGACAAAAACGTTATTGTTGATGCTTTTATGTCTGGTTCGTCGCTTTCTACGCTGTGGCATTTAACAAATGATGTGCAGCTTTAAGAATCTTCAATATTAACAACAACAACAACAACAGCATTTGAAGAGTAAGTAAGTAAGTAAGAGCAACAATAGATTCCAAATTCAATGGCAACAGGGAGGAGTCTAGTTCTGGGGCGCGTGACTAAACTGGTTGGCATTTTTAATTATTTGTTATTCTCTAATGCCAACAATTGACACAAATACTTGGATAGGTATAGGTATACTCTATAGGTACATGCATGTGTATATTTACCTATGTGCATACACAGATACTCACATCCACACATATACATGTATGTGTGTAGCTTAGTCTCTACGTCTCGCTATGCAACGGAACTGATCTTTTGTTTCACTTGTTGCTTTTTGCTTTTTGGTCTGCTTCTTTGGATCGCGCTCTGCTTCATTTACTTTTCCACATCATCAGCGAACAACAGCCAACAACAAAAGTATCAGGCAGAACAACTTCATATGCACACGCCACATTCACCACCCACTAAAATGAATAGTTTGTTTGTTTTTGTTTGAGTATTCTCTGTTTTTTTTATTTTTATTTTTTGTTTTTGTTTTTTGCACCACCTATCTTTTCTTTAGAGTTAGCGTTAACAATATTTACCTTCCGCTATTCACAAGCTGCGACAGCAGAAGTAGCAGCAACACAAATAAAAAATCAACAACACTTGTTGCCCGTTACTTTTGTTTTTTTCTTTTTTTTTTTGCTTTTGCCGTATTGAATAAACAAAAGATTTCTAATTTGTACGGCAATCACACAACTCACACGCTATCTGTGTGGCTGCTGTATCGCCCAGCTCGGCAGGTGAGTTTATGTTTTAACTCGGTTTTATCTAACGCAGTCGTTGATATCGTTATTGCACTTTCCACAACCAAAACAAAACAAAACAAAAAAACGCAACAGGTTTACTATCTAAACCAACACTGCGGACAGATAATTATTGCGTGTGATGCGCACGCTCAACTCGAATAGTAAGGCACAACTGGTATTTCCTCGGCAAAGTGTGACCAGCAACTTGAAAAATATACCGCATTGGTATTTACATTTTCAGTAGTATCGATAACTTATAATCAGTGATGTCAGCTATCGATATTTCAGTGCTGCCAACTTCTTATTAGATGAATCTATGGGCTCAAGGAACACCACTTCTGTCAACACTGTTGCCAGAATTTGACCGTTAAAAATTGCTAGAATTGAAAAAAGTAATATAAATAGAAGAAGAAATATTATGTGAAAAATGCTATTATAGGTAAAACATAAAATCACCAAACACAAATAGAAAAATTATGATTTTGGTGGTTTACTTTAATTTACAAAACTTTTAAGCCTCCTGACAACTGCTACAAATTGCAAAAATGGCAGCAATGGCTGCCAAAGTCAGGGCTGAAAAACTTAAATTGTGGTATTCCTGAAACAGATTCGTCTTTCGTTTCGTTACAAATTTGGTTTCGTCTATCAACTATTGACAGCTTCTCCATACAATATGTGTAAAGTGACCAGCCAAATAAAAAATTAGGAAAATGTGGGGGCGGCTGGAGGTGTGCCAAAAACTTGAACCAAACTTGATCTGAATATGGTTGCTCTATCTCTTATGGTCCCTGAGATCCTTTTGTTCATACGGACGGACACACACACTACATCGACACGGCTGTCGATGCTGATATAGAATATATATACTTTATAGGTTCGGAGATTCCTTTTTCTCGGTTACATACATTTCAACGAACACAATATAGAGCCAATAAGTAAATGGTTATTTTGTCAAATAACTTTCTGGACTTACTGTATGTGTATTTATTTAGTAGAGAAGCCAAGTAATTGAAGATCGTAAATGTATATTTTAAGCTCGTTACCCAAAAAAAAAGGGTATTAAAATCTATTAGATTCTTGACAAATTATGGTACACGATTTTTAACAACTTGACTTCCGAGACTAATGGTGCGTTCTCACTGGCTCACAAAGCTTCGCAAAGCAGTGTCACAACGTCACAAAGCAATGTGAACGTCAAAATCTTTGCGATTACAATTTGGACTCACAAAATTGTGACGCATCAATGTGAACACCAGTGTCACATGGCGTCGCAAATTTTTTGTGACCGAAGCTCTCGCCATTTTGATAAACATTGTTTGAACAGATGTTTCAGTTGAATTGAAACAGTAGGACCCAATTTTCCTGAAATCGAAAAAAACTAAGTTCGATACTTCCAAGTTTAAGTACACAAGAATCTTAAACTTATCCCAAAACGAACTTGTTTCTAGTACAAAAAATGTTCATAAACAATTCATTTTAATCTTAAAACATACACAAGTATGTATACTAAAAATAAGAAAAATACCAAAATTAAATACCATTTAATAATGGTGTATTTTCTTGGTTAGCGACCTTTCGGAATTGGTGCTGATTTCACTAGCGATCCAAGCTTAACGTCATATTTGCGTCGCTAGAATCAATTGAGAATTCAAAGGTGCGACAATGAAAAAGAAATATTACAAAATGTACTTGATTTAAGTTCGAAACGTTCTCATTTTTAACTTTTTTTCAATCTTGAAAAAAAACTATTTTAAGTACAAAAATAGTTTAGTACAAATAACTCAGTTATTTCTGGAGGTATCTTAACGAGACTCACGTATTATATATTTGCCGTGGTCTTATATATTCTGACTAAGTTTAGTTAAAATCGGACTACTATTTCGAGCAGCTGCCATAGTAAAGGAAAGTCGGAATTCTAAATTTGAAATCGATTCATACTTTAAGACTTTAAGTACACAGCAATCTTAAAATTTTAAGTTCAAAAAGGTATAAATTCAAGTACGGTCGTTCCTAATTTTAATATGGCGTTTTTTTCTGAGTGTAGTTTACCATCTTAATGATGTATGCTGAAAGTTTCATTGCGATCGGATAATATATATATCAAGCAAATTAGTTTAGCTTTGCACACCGCCTGGAGGTGTGGGGGTAACAACAGGTTAACATGTTTGTTAATGTTAATGTTAATGTTATAGGAACATAATATAATTTCAGCTATACAAGGTATATCCATGCTAATACCATGTTCGGTTCAGAACCGGTTTGCAGCCTTGCTTTGTATGATATTTATTTTAACTTCTAAAGTCACTAAGAAGCTTTATTACTAGAATTAAGGTGTTTTTTTTAGCATTTTCATTATTTTTTTTCCTAAAAAAGATATCGTCAGGAAATCATTATAATATATACACTTAATTTTGGAAGTCATCTTTCGACAAAACAGGCAAAAATATAGAAAAACACAATTTATTCAAAAATGCAGTTTTTATGCTCAAACTAATGAACTAATGCTTAAAATGTTTAAACAAGTAGCTTGAAAATGTTGAAAACCTTAACCGATTTTAAGCCTTTTAGAATTTTAACCAAATACTAAACCCTAACCGCAAATATAACTTATTTATTTTACAAAAAAACCGATTAGTCACCGATTTATGTATAATGTTTAGTTTTGGTTCAATAAAGCACTGAATTTCATTAGGATTTTAAATGCCAGAGGTCCGAATAATACAAATTTTCAAATATTGTTTTTAAATCTGACTTTCAAAATAGCCAGAACTAGCTATAAAATAACTGCATTGCTAACAAAATTTAGTACACAATTTTGTTGTTGTCTTTGGAATTCCGTTGCTCAAGGGAGCTGGTCACACTGATCGTCGACAGCTGACAGCTCACAATAAAAATAAATATCGAATTTGTGTTTGTGTGTTAGAACCGAATTGTGATTTGTAATGTTTTTCGGCAGCATTAAATAGGTAACGCCCTCGTTAAAAAAACAAATCAATATTACTAAAAAAAAAAAAAACTATTCCACATTCGGTCTATTGAAAATGAATTTAAATTGTTAATGACAATTAAATTGAGTTCGGCGCTTTGTTTTGATTTTTTTTATATAATTGTTAGTATTAGTACACAAAGCAAAGCGAACGCGATCCCGGCCATACACCTACTTTCACACATACATATGTACATATGTATATGTACATGTATATAACACAGTTTTTGCTTAGTGCTTGTGTACCTTGTATACCCTTACAGAAGGTAGCATGATTTTGTCAGACAAAGTGTAACACATACATAGATTACATTTCTGACTATATCAGAAAATATAGTATTTTGATGAATCTTTTTTATATTGTTATATTTAAAAAAAAAAATGTATTTTAATATTATTTAATAGTTTATTCAAATATAGTGACGAAGGTGAAAACTTGAAATCTTTAGTGTTTATACAATTTTAGTTTGAAGATGTCGAGAAGAGTTTTAGTGTATTTTGATGAATCTTTTTTATATTGTTATTATATTTAAAAAACAAATTAATTTTAATATTATTTATTAGTTTATTAATATATTGACGAAGGTGGAAACTTGAGATCTTTAGTGTTTATAAAATTTTAGTTTAAAAATGTCGAGAAGAGTTTTAGTGTAAGATTTCATTTTAAATTGATAGTCCACTTAGGGTATTAAAAGTAGCGTAATAGTACGTGTATTTTTGTCTTTGTTATATTTTCGTTATTTCCCTGCTCATATCTTTGACGGGGCCATCAAATATATATGTACATATAGCAAGTACTCGTATCTAATAATACAAATGAACAATTATTTTAGTGAGGCACTCGAAGATGACCGACAGAGGACTACGCCGTAGTGTATACCAGTGCATCAATAATTATCCTTACGATGCGGCCAGCAACGGTTATGCTCAGGCCAATCTGCAGGCCAGTTGCAAGAGTGAGTAGACCAAATACACAACAGTCACAACAGCCACAAATCAATGGTTTATCTTTATGGGGTATGGGGTTTGATTTAGATTCTCTGGACTTTGTGCAACGAATGAACCTGCTAAACACCCTGAACGTGCACAACGGCTGTGTAAACACTGTGAACTGGAATGCCAGCGGAACGCTTATTGTGTCCGGCTCCGATGACAACCATCTGGTCATCACGGAGGCCAAAAGTGGTCGTGTGGCGGCTAAAACCAAAACGCTGCACAAACGTCACATATTCAGTGCACGCTTTATGCCGTTCACAAACGATCAGGCGGTCATATCATGCTCCGGCGAGGGAATTGTAATGCACACCGAATTTCTGGCACCATATGCATCCAACAGGGCCATGGATGAGGCTCTCATTGACGATAGCGGTCGGAATACCAACTTCTTCGATTGCCACGCCTTTGGCAGCACTTACGATGTCCAACCTCTGCCCGACAGTCCACGAACTTTCCTCAGCTGCGGCGAGGACGGAACCGTGCGCTGCATTGATCTACGGATCAGTAGCAGCTGTATAGATTCCGTCTGCGAAAAGCACATCTTTATTACGGCACCCTGTGCTGTGACGGCCATGGATGTGGCGCCCATTAATCATTATAATGTTGCCATTGGCTGCTCGGACTCAATTGTTCGACTTTACGATCGCCGTATGCTCTCAGGTGGTACTGATCAGGAGCGGATTACTTGGCCCCTAAAAGCCTATCCCATACCCATGGAGTATACACGTCGACACTACCGTCCCACCTGCGTCAAGTATAGCGCCGATGAGTCTGAGCTGCTGGTCAGCTACTCCATGGAGCAGTTGTATCTTTTCGATCTGCTGCATCCCGGCTATAATGATGCTGAGCTCCTCAAGAGTGGCTGCTACACACCCAAGCTGCGACGAGACGACGATCCAGAGCCGCAGATGCCACGTTTGCGTTTCCGAGGCGATTGGTCCGATACGGGTCCCAATTCGATGGCAACTGCCGAGCAGGGTATCAATCGACTCAATGTCGGCCAGGCGCGTCCGCCACTTGAGCCAGGTGTGCTGAGTCGCCTCAGTGATGAAATCTTTCGCATGCTCAACTCACAGACTCGTCAGTCGCGTTCCCTCCACACAACTAGCAGCAACAACAACAGCAACAGCAGTGGCAGTGGCAGCGGCAACGGCGCCAGGAGCACTGGACACATATCCTGGCAAGACGCCGTTATCCGCACCCTAGATAACCGAAGCGAGACGGCATCAAGTCGCAACAGCAACCAACTGTTATCCCGAGTTCGCAATGCAGCCGCCAATGATACTGAGCAGTCGCCGCCAGCTGTTAACTTGGCTAGCTTGACTGGTGATGGTAAGTGTGGTTAGCCAAGGCTGCAAGCCTCCAAAATGTTATTATAGGTTCGGTTCGGCGGTTCGAGCCATAGAACAAGACATCGGTTCGGTTCACGAATCGGTTTATATACCCCCTGAACCTAAGGTTAAGGTTCGAACCTTGGTTCAATTTCATACATTTTGATCCAATTAAATTTTTTTTTAAGAAATCAGATTTTGATGATAATTAAAATTTATTTGAAGATTTAAATATGACTTATTTTAATCTAAAGTCTCAAATAATTGCGTAATATTAGAAAACCATAAAATTTATTTAATTATTACTTTTTCGAACCAAACCTTTAATTTTAGAAAGCGGTTCGGTTTAGGTTCGGGTTCGTAAAGTAAATAATTTCAAGTGTTCTGTTCATGATCCGATTCGGGCTGCTTAAAAACCCGAACCGAACCGGTTCTACGAGGTGCGGCTCAGAACCGGTTTGCAGTCTTGGTGGTAATACTCTATCCATTACATACTCCCAAAAAACAAAAATATTGTATTTGTTTCATCTGCACAGCTATTTTGTACAATGTAATTTAAATGTTCTGGATTTTCCGTCAGCAAAATTACAGAGGAACCCAAGTTTATCTTGCATATTTGCTATGGATAAAGATCATTTATCAGATGCAAAATAAACCCATCAGAGTTCAAACAACAATTCATTTTGCATTTGTTTTAAATCAAATATGTTTGTTTTTCTTGAAAATATGAAAAGAAACCTATTTTAATGATTAAATTATTGAAATCAAAATAACAAGTTTTATTTTGTACACTTTTTTCGGAACATTTTTCTCTTATAAAGCTTGATTGAAAACTCCATACAAAATTAACCGTACACATTTTTTCGCTGCATTTTAAAATATGAACCTTTTTAATCCGCGATCGTTTCCAGTGTAACTTGGCCTCAAGGCTAATACAATACATTATCCTAAACACAGGTCAAGTCACGTATTATTTACAAAGCAAATTTAACAAATTCCTCAGTAAAATAGCTATATGTGCAAATATTCATTTCAGTACTGCTCGCAATTGAATAACCATATATTTATTTTGAGAATACAGTTTTTTTTCGCTTACATTTCGTGCTTTAAATATTGTGATTAATAAAAAAGAAATTATTACAAATTTGCCAAGTCTCTGAAACCCGTCTACATATGGAACAAATAGTTCCCATTCACTCTCGATTCCCGAGTCACACATACTTACACTTTTAAAGTCATTATTTAATATATATAATTATTTTATATATATTTCTCGATTATAATGACGAGCCCATATTTGAAAAAAATTTAAAACACTATCAGGGGTGCCACAAAAAACGAAAACAACCGAAATTCTTCCAAATTTCCATACATTTTTGGGAGATTTTCGGTTGGTTTCGGTTTCTGTGGCATCCCTGTATATGAATATTTTTGAAAACTCACTAATTTTCTTTTTAATCTGATTTATATTATTTCATTCAAGATTATTCACCTTTAGCTTGGCAGGATGGGAATTAAACCCAGTTAAAGCACGTTTATACTAAGAGATTCTCTTAGGGAGAATATACATTTAAATTCATCTGTTGTGTGAATATTTACTAAAGTTTTCAAATCACATTCGTTCTTTTTCTAGTTGCCATGAGTCCTGAAATGCCTGATGCTGAGCCGATAGATGTGAAAAGGGAAGCAGAGTCTGGTTCCGAAGATAGACAAAAGTATCCGCTTAGCAAATTTGACTATGTGAAAATGTCGTATAACGGACATCGCAACTCGCGGACAATGGTGAAGGGTGCGTGTTTCTGGGGCGATGACTTTATCATGTCCGGTTCGGATTGTGGCCACATCTTTGTTTGGCAACGACAGACGGGAAAAGTGGTCAAAACGCTGCTGGCCGATCATCGTGTTGTGAATCGTGTACAACCGCATCCCACACTGCCCTATCTGCTAAGCTCGGGCATCGATTACAATGTTAAACTGTGGGCACCTATAGCAGCAACTCCTACATTTGACGAGGCGGAAACAGCCGGGGTTCGTATTGGATATTGGATTGAATATTTAACCCAATATTTCAAATATTTGATTTGCTTCTGCTTGCAGCTAATAAAGAGCAATGAGATAATGCTGGTGGAGACACGCGATACAATAACAGTACCTGCACAGATCATGATACGCATATTGGCCAGTTTACATCAGTATCGTCGACTTATGCACGCATCTGGAGGGGAATCATCGACGGGGTCTGTCAATAGACAGAGACGGAACGAAACTGTGCAAGAAGAAGCTATGGAAACTGATTCAGAAGTTGTTGTTGTTGATGATGAGGAGGAGGAAGAAGATAATAATAATGATGGTGATAACAGTGATAACAATCACAGCAACAGCAACAGCAACAGTAATAGCAACAACTCTAATGTCACTTAAGTAAATCTAGTCAATATTTAACTTTACCAATGAAAATACCTATACAAATGAACATACTCACATGGAAATAGGCTACACACACTATCACCATATGACCCGATCCTTTTCTGGTTAGATTAACCATCACCCACATCAATCCACAAAGTCAAAACACATTCCCAATTCAATTCTTCTTCAGATGTAACCCGCATTTCCAAATTATGAATACAAATATGTTAAAAATTGTGAGACTAAAGAATATACAAGAATGTATGTGATACATTCAGATGTATAACGATAATTAAAACTTGTTCCTTTTAAGTTGTAACTCGCCATAAGGTGCCATTAAACAAAATACATAAACATAACAATTTTTTGTTTGTTTTATACTTAATTGCCAATTATTTTTATTGACATGATTGTTAATGCTGAATTGCCCATTATATAGTATATGATCAACAGCATTTCAAATTCGTTTGAGATGTCCTATGTTTCTGTATTTGTAGTATACACACTAAAATACAATACACAACAGTGGTTAAGTATTCTAAGCTTAAATGCTACACAACTATAATTAAAATGCTCTATTTACAAACACGTCAACTGATATTATTTACATTACATAGTCTAATACTATGTTTCTATGTCGTACTCCCATTGAACATTTAGGCGTTACATTGCATCAATAAATAGATAGATATATGTATATATATATATATACGATCTTATCAATATGTTGCACACGCTGATCCTTTAACAATATTTTGAATAAATATCTTTCTTAATTGTGAATAATTAATATACGTATATACTCTAATTACTTATTAAGTGCGACGAAGTCCCAAGCTATCAATGGTCTTTGTTATCGCCATGTCATTTATATCCGAGTCCTCTCGATCGTTGATGTTATTACTGTCGCTATTGCCATTGCCATTGACATTGGATGTTGCCGTGGACTCTGCTCGTGCCGTATATGTGTCGGAAAAGATGTGGGCCAATGCCACATAATGGCCATAACTAGCTGAAGTTGAACTGACATTGCCACTGTGCGCATCCGAATCATTTAGCTGCTCCGGCTGTTCCATGCGAGGACGACGCATTGGAGGCGGTTGCTCTTCCTCCTGGGCAGCGATACGTTCTGCTTGTGGTTGTGGTTGTTGTGGTGGTTCTGGGCAATGACTGTTCTCATTGCCGCTGGACACACAGAGACCATGGCGAGCAATTGCTGCGTCTATCGCGTTCCGTTCAATATCGAAGGCAGGTGCTCGAGAAATGGCTTCAGTTCGATAATGTCGCACTATCTCCAAATTGTGGTTCACATAATTCTCGCGCTGAGCCTCCGAAAGGAATGCTGTATGCCACTCCTGCAGCTGTTCATCTGTCATATTGTTGACTGCACATTATGCATATTTATATTAGTAATATATATAACGAAACATGCAAGTATTTGTAAGTATACATCCCCAAAAGTGACCATGAAACACACAAAACAAATGTGTATTAATTAAAGTTTATTTATATGT
Source organism: Drosophila phalerata (assembly GCA_951394115.2). Classification (NCBI taxonomy): domain Eukaryota; kingdom Metazoa; phylum Arthropoda; class Insecta; order Diptera; family Drosophilidae; genus Drosophila; species Drosophila phalerata. Next base: position 22,033,177 of record OX596006.1, read on the forward strand.
ATATGTATGTATCTCTGCTAGACTCAATTGAGGGTCAAACTTACAGTTAGAGTTTCCATTCGACCCTCGCTTCTCAATTGAGTTTTCCATCTTCGTTTTTGGCCAGCGAAATGGATGTAAATACTTTTGGCGTGCAGATGTGTGTGTATGTGTATGTTGCAGATACAAATATGCATTAGATAGAGTTGCAGTGTTGCCAAGTCAGCTATTTCCCCGTCAGATCTGACGTTATTCGAATGCCAAAAGCGGGAAAATTTGTGATCTAGCGGGTGACGGAAATTCAAGCTTTATTGAAAGTAACAATGTTTTTTTTTTTGTCTTCTGTCTTTATGGCATTACTTTAATCGATAGTTGTGGCAACATAACATAACATAAATCAATTTCACTTTACCATCTTCACAATACGATTCCATCACTGGCAAAGGATTTTACCATTGCGATTTGAGAGCGCATTAACTTAAGATGCCTAAAATATCGCGAAAGGCCTGGATATGTTTACGAACTGCCTATATCTTGATCCAGGAAATGAGGGAAAATATAACTATGTTAAAGTATTTAAAATTAATAGGAATAACCATTCTATATAGCTGAGAAAATGATGGTTAAGCTGAGATCGGCAATTGTCTTTCGTTACTGGAATAATCAGGCCTGTTCCGGTTTTCAGACAAATGCCGAAAGTGAAAACCGGAACAGGCCTGAATATTAAAAACAACTATAAAATCTAATTACATGTTATTTGGATTGTTTTGTACATTTTTTTTTAGCTTTTAATATGTTACTATAGCTTTTCCGACCCTGCCAACTGGCAGCACTGTAGAGCTGTGAATTTTCGTTCAGAACAAGCTCAGATGAACGAATAATTAAAGTGAACAACTGAACTTGTCTCGCAAATGTTATCGATGGCAACTCAGCTGCTTCTTTACAAAATATTGTTATTCGCGCCATATTTCAAACTGATCAGCTGTTAACTAAAATATATTCAATAACTCAAAATGTCAAAATAATATAAGGACATTGGATAACAGAGGAAAAATTAATATCAAAGACATTTGAAATTGAATTTGCTATTTTAATACCGAATAATACAAACAATTTTAATTTGTGTTGATGTTTTTGGTGATCATTGGGCCGCATTTATTTGGTCTGCTTAACAAAAAGATGTCCCACATGGAGAAGCTGCTCTCTCGTTTGGACCAAATGGTTGACTGTTCAAGGTTGCTACCATTCTGCTACGAAGTCGTTGCTGCCCTCACTAGCATCTCGCATGCCATGCTCCAATTCGAATTTCCCACCCTAATGGTGTTAATTGTTATGATTCCCAAAAAGAGCTTAAGCCATAACACGCCTGTCGCATTTCATCCCATAAGCCTGCTTCCAATTATTTCTAAAATGTTTGGAAGAATGCTCCTGCGAAGGCTGATGAGCATTGGCGCCTTTGAAGAAGCTCTTCCTAAACATCAGATTGGTTTTCATACTACACTCAGAAAAAAAATCAAGATTTCCGTACTTAAACAGGCGATTTTCAAGTACAAACGTTCTCAAAAGCTGGGTAAGTTCGGAATTCCTAAAACTGAGTACAAAAATCTTAATTCAAGTTCGGTTTTCGCAAGTACGGAAATCTTAAAATGAGATTTTCTCGGGGTACTTTAAGTACGTTTTGGGCTTAATTCAAGTCTGTAAAAATTTAAAACATACTACTTTAAGTACAAAACAATCTTGAACTTAATCCAAAATATACTTATTTCAAGTACAAAAAATTTTAATAAATAATTAATTGTAATTTTAAAACATACTTTAGTATGTATACTAAAATTAAGCAAAATACCAAAATTAAATACCATTTAATAATGGTGTATTTTTTTGGATAGCGACCTTTCGAAATAGGTGCTGATTTTACCAGCGAACCAAGCCTAACGTCATATTTGCGTTGCTAGAACCAGTTGAGAATTCTAAGGTACGACAATGCAAAAGAAATATTCCGAAATATACTTGATTTTAGTTCGAAACGTTCTCATTATACCCGTTACTTATAAAAAATAAGTATAAGGGTATATTCTGTTCGTTGGAATGTATGTAATAGGCAGAAGGAGGCATCTCCGACCACATAAAGTATATATATTCTTGATCAGCATCAATAGCCGAGTCGATATAGCCATGTGTGTCTGTCCGTCTGTCCGTCTGTCCGTCTGTGTGAGCGCCTAGATCTCAGAGACCATAAGAGATAGAGTAACCAAACTTTCACACGTAGATCAGAAATGCGTTGGAGCAGGTCAAGTTTGTTTTACATTTTGGACCGGCCTCCTTCCACGCCCGTAATTCGCGAAAAACTGGTCATCCGTCTGTATAAACACAAGGATCTCAGACACTATAAGAGATAGAATAACCAAATTTGTCACACAGATTTCCATATACCTCACGCAGATCAAGTTTGTTTCAAATTTAAGCCACGCCCACCTCCGCCCCCGCAAATCGCGAAAAACCACCTCACCCACAATTGTTCATATAATACGTATTTTTTGGTAATAACCGATATCTGTTATTATTATCTATTATCCCACTGAATCGCAACAAGATCGGACAAGTAGAACAGCAGTTATTGCGTGTCTAAGTTGTTTAATCAACAGGTTCCCCCTAAAGTATGCAATAGTTTTTGTATTGTTAAACCTTATTAGAATGCTTCAAATTCTCAAGTAATTCTGGCAACGCAAATATGACATTATGATTGAATCGCTAATGTATTGAAATAAGTAACGGGTATCCTATGGTCGGGATCTCGACTATAGCCTTTCCCACTTGTTTTTAACTTTCTTTCCATCTTGAAAATTCTAAATTTTAGATCGATTCATAATCAATTTAAGATTTTAGTACACAACAATCTTAAATTTTTAAAATAGTTGTTTAGTACTCAAAACTCTGTTGATTTTAAAGATATCTCAACCAAACTCACAGATTATGCTTTTGGCATGGTCTAATATATTCTGTCTAAGTTTGGTTGAAATCGGACTATTAAATCACATTATTGTCGGTAAAAAATTTAAAATTAAGATCGAATCATACTTAATTTAAGATTTTTAGTACACAGGAATCTTAAAATTTTAAGTACAAAATGGGATAAATTTAAGTGTGGTTGTACTTAATTCTAGGATGGCATTTTTTTCTGAGTGTAGTCATAGCGCCATTAAGCAGTGTCATCGTGTGGTCAACCACATTATAAAGACCTTCGATGGGAAGAAATACAGCTCTAATTCAAAAGAGTCAGCATGCGACCTTTTTCTTGATCCGTTGCAATACTCAAAATCTTTTCCAATTTTTCTTAACGGCACCAGAATTTACCATCTTTCGGAAGATGGCTCCTCAGGCCAGGTCCGGCTGTTCAAAGCCATTATTTCTCCCACCCTCACATGGGGCGTCAAATTTTTGGGGCACTGCTTGCAGTTCCTCCCTTAAGAAGATTGAATCTTGCCAGAGTCAAAATCATCAGCGTTTATTTAAATGCCCATCCTGCCAAGACCCTGTAAACAACCTGCAATTTTTAGCTCATGATCATGTCTCGAAACTGCTTTAGTTAGCACAAGCGTGTTCAATAGTAATTAAATAAATAATAATAAATTTATTTGGTTTTTTTTTAATAATTAAAATAAATTAGGTTAATAATGTCACACTATTCACGAACGTAAAACTCGTACCTAATACAAATTTATAACTTTATACTACAGAGCTTTTATCTTTAGCTCAGTGGAGCCAGAATTTTAGTTGCCATAGAAAACCACTTTAAAGTATTTCTTTATTTAAAGAATATTTTATTGTTTTTTTCGAATATAAATTTATATCAAATAATAAAACATCCAAAGTTAAAATATAGGTGGAATATGGAAAACAAGCCTTAATATTTGTTTGTATATAATTTAATATTACTATAGTTGCTTTCATAAAAGTAATTAAATCGATCAATTACATCAAGTAAAAAGTTTCATAAAACTAATGCAAAATAAAATGTACACGGAAAATAATTATTTAGGAAAGTAAGTGCTGTCTTTTGAAAGTCCAGTTTTATTTTTATCAATGAGGTATTGCATGTATATTACGTCAAAATATTTTTTTAATACAGGCTTCAATTCCCTTAGCTATACATTGAAACATTGGACGTTCTTAGAATGTGCAGTTTCAACACGATCGGAAAATAAACTCTTAAATTTTTTCTAGAAACAATATTTAGCAGTTTGAGCCCAAGGAAGATGAAGCGAACATATGTACGTGTATGTTTGAAATGAACTTTTAAATCGATTGACCTGAGTAGGGTACCTAACGGACTGGACCAGGATATCTCGAAGTCAAGCATTCTTTACTAAAGCTTTTGTAAAAGTTTAAAGTCTTATTTTGTTAATTTTTTTTTAATCTAACTGCTGCAATGAAACGGGTACTGAGCATCTAACAGACTTGTCTGCCTTGGTGCAGATCATTCACCAAGTAAGGGCATAACATTCGCCTACTCGGAATAATTTAGTGTTGATAGGTAAAACGCCAACCGGGATAATAATTATTACATACTCTTAGGCGCCTGAGTTGCTTAACAATGTTAAGACTAGGTGACACATTTTTAATGCGAAAAATGTATTTCCCGGTTTATTTAATGTACAACTTGTTAATGGGACAGGCGAGACTTAGCAGTCTCCATTTGTACGTGTATATAATAATATAATTGAATTTTTAAAGCTGAAAAAGGATGGAATCGAGTTTTTTTTTTAATTAATTAATTTTAGTTAACAATTTTGACAATTTTAACAAAAAAATTTTCTCACATAGTTAATCTTGAACTAAATCGTCTGGTTAAATGGTTTTTAAAAGCTGGGGCCGCAGCTTCAAAATTGTTTCTGTCTATAGATTTAGCCATCTCATTCAGCTAACTTTCAACTTTGATAGCAGCAATAGTCTTGAAATTGGCATGATATTACGCACAAGGACCTAACGACAAAAATTTGTTGTAGACGTTATGCCCTTTTCAATTCGAATATTACGCTTAAATTAAGCTTTTTGTCCGAAATGAAAATATCAGGGGTGCCACAGAAAGCGAAACCAACCGAAAATCTCTCAAAACTCCATACATTTTTGGGAGATTTTTGGTTGGTTTCGTTTTCTGTGACACCCCTGTATATGACAAAAGTTTTGTGTTTTATAATAATCGGGGTCCCGCTAAATAATGTTTGTAGGCATGGGGTCCAACTCCAATTCAATTGAATTTCGTTATTAGAATTTTAGCGAATTATTTAGGTAATTTAAGTTAAAGAATATAAAAAAATAATTAAAACATTTGATCTCCACTTTTCCCGCTTGAAGGAAAGTCATTTGAAGGTCCTCAAACGCGGGGCCCCTCAACCCCCGGGGCCCGGGGAAAATTGCCCCTTTTCCCCTTTGCTATAAAAAAGAAATAGTCGTGGCTTTGTTTACAGGCAGAATAAGGGCTTGGCAGTCCCCATAAAGTATTTATATTCTTGATCTGCATTAACAGCCGAGTCCGTCTGTCTGTATAAACACCGAGATCTCAAATACGGTACGAGCTGGAAGCACCTTAATTGGTACGTAGACTGATTTTAATGTCAGGCAGATTCAGTTTATTTTCAATTCGAATGAGCCTACTACCCCTCATAGTCTTTCAGATAGATAGCATACGCAGATCTAGTTTGTTTTTATTTTTGGATCGGACCACTATATTGTATAGCTGCAATTGGACCGATTGGTCTTACGTTACCCAGTAAAAACGTTTGTTTTCTAAATATCTGACCAAATGTGCTTCAAATCGGTTTACTATATGTTACAGCCGTCATCGCAAAAAATAGCCAACAATTTAATACAAAGTTCTGTAATTGCATTAAGTATTCGCCGTCCTAAACGGCATTCAAGAACCTAGGCACTGGGTATGCGACTGTCTAGTGTGCTCGACTCGATCCGCTTGTTTTTCTTATTTGTGATTAAATGACCAAAACTAAAAGATGATGTTTCGCCATGCTCGGTTACATTTAACCAATGCATTTGCAATTGCGATTGCAGGCTGCGTTAAGTTTCCGCTTTGTTTGAGGCCTGTCGATTGCATGTTGTAACAGGTTGGATTGTAGCAGCACCGACAGCAGTACCGACTGCAGTACCGACAGCCGTACCGACAGCAGCAGCAGCTGATAAAAGTATCTCGAATGTAAAATTCTTAACGTTTCGTTTTGGAATTTATTTGTTTTTGTTTTCTTGTTCTTGGTTGGGTCTGTGGCAACATTTCTGGTGGCTTAGTTCGGTCCAAGTCGAACGATTGGGGTTGGGACTCACTGCACACACGGGTTTTGTGTTTTGTGTTGGTTTCGGGTTCGAGTTCGGAATCGGGGTTCAGGGTTTGGGTCTGTTACTGCGCGGAATGCATTTACGTATTTCTTTTTTCCCATTTGCCCGGCCTGTTGTAATTGGCAATGAAAAATTCCAAGTGTTTTTCAAAGTGCTCTTTAGATGGCCTAATACAAGCCAGCAAACAAACAAAGAAAGCAATTTCACAACATGCACACCTACCTACCTACAAACACAAGCACACACACACACACACACACATGTAGTATATATGCATATTTGTAAGCACCTCCATATATAAGTAAAAATGTACTTTAGTTCAAAAAGTAATACAATAAAAACATGTGGAAACCAAACAATAGCAGAAAACTTGCAGCTTACATAGTTGTCCAAAGATGCCCCATACTTCCATGTCCACCTTGACGAGCTACAATACATATGTATGTATGTATGTACACACACATACATATGTACATACACCTATACAGATGAAAACCTTTCGTATTTCTGCTGTTGATGTGGTTATATCAAGGTACAAAAAACCAAAGCCATATTAAAAATTCCAAAGCGCAAACGAAAATATTAGTGCACAGTGCCTGCATTTTACTCATTTAATGTGAAATATTTTTGCCATTTACGTGAAAAACACGCACGATATTTATTTGATTTTATTTGTATCTGTACATTACGATAATTCATTTAAATATAACTTCAAATACTTGCAAAAATATTTTAAACATTCCGAAGAGCACCCCAAACGTAAACAATTTGTTATTCAAGCGAAAAGGTCGTGTTAATTAGTTCTCTCAGAAATTTGACAATGACACTTGACTTAAGTAAAAATTATCAAAGTCATAATCCCAAATACTGATCAAAGCTAGCCTAGATGTACAGAAGCTGAATTGAGACCTTATAATTCGTAGCACTTTAAAGTATTTTTTTTTTCAAAGACAACTTTATATAAATTTCTGAAGATATCTTTATCTTTTCAGATATTCTCACCTATGAAAATTAAACCTATTACTTAAAATAAAATTTTTCTTACCGACTTCTTAAAATACGATGTCCCCCAGGACCCCAATGACCAGGTGGATACCCCGTAATATTAAACTATATTTTTGAACGATCCTACGGCAGCTACAATACATTCGATACGTTAAAAAAAAAACAAAAAAACAACATTGATCTACGTCCAGTATCTACACAGGGAAAAATTAATCGTTCTTAGATTTATGTTTAAAATTATTGTTTGTAGCACGTATTATTGTTAGATTAAAACAATACATAGATATATGGCAACGATATTAAAAAGTCAACAATACAAAAATAAAATAAGCCCAAATTATTTGATCTAACTGAATCTTACAGAGCCCGGAAATTGATAGTATTGTTGAGAAAAATGGGGCTTGATTTAAGTGTTTTGTACTTGGTTTAAAATAATCCGGGATAACCGTATTTCTGACACTGCTTTGGATTAATTTTAGCCAGGAATCCGGGTTTTTTTCTGTGCAGAACACCACACGCCAAGTTTAAAGTCTCTAGCTCTTATAGACCCTGAGACTGACTGAATCCTTTTTGATTACGCAAGCTACTAGTCGATATTAATAAAAAGCTTGATATACAGAAATTATGAGTCCACATACGAAAGTAAAGTAACACAATATTGAGACAACGATGTCTCGTGGAAAAACAAGTCCATATATTTCTGCTATTAGGTTTTTATTTTAAAAAAACTCGATGGAAATAATTTACATATTGTATTAGCCATAGCATATGCAAATACATTTGTGAAAATTACTACAATTTTGCCGAATCTTATAAATATTCACACATAAGTATTTCCGATTGGCATGAACAGCCTGAGTCATCGTGCCATGTATGCCCGTGTGGAAAAAAATAATTTATGTATCTCTTGAGGGTCTGTGAACTATTAAGAAATTAGTAAAAAGTTTCCTATGAATAGTATAATATGTATTATTGTTTAATTTTGATCGGTAATGGGAAGATCACAGAGAATGTCATTCAAAAGTTGTAATATCTATTTTCGAAAATTGACCTCTATTTATTCACTGATTGATTTTATATCCTGTCGTACCTTATATTATAATGAAAAGGCCAATTTTTGGCGCAAAAAAATATATACAAATCTATGCATACACGTACACACATATATGTTTGAAAGATGTGTGTACTTAAAATTTGTACATATGTGTCTGTATGTGGAAATGAATGAATCGTTTATTTAAAATTTAAACTTTTAATACAAAAGTCTTATGGCTAGACTTTGATGCTGATGCTTAGTATAAGTATTCATTTGCACATATGTATGTAATAATATGTACATACATAGATATGTATAATATGGCTATGTATCGGAATATCTCATCTTGAATTGTACTCGTATTTTATTCGTTTTCTTTTTGTCTTGTCTGGTCTTGTTCTGCGTTTATATATAGAAAAAAATCCAACCGACTGCGGATCAACATAGACATAGACATCGACATCGACATAGACATCGACATCGACATCGACATCAACCGTCGGCACACATGCTGAGCTGTTTTGTTCACTTTCAACACACTAGCCTTAATGTCTAATGATGTTTTGCCCCTTACACGCGTGAAGTAGAAAATTATTTATTTTTAGTGCGCGCAGAGTCAAATCAAATAATGAACGAACCTTTCGAGAATAAATCGGCAAGTATTGAGTGTTCCAAAAGAACAGGTCACTGCCGTCCCAAGACATTTGCTATTTCTCTTACAGTAAGTAGAACATACATACATACATGTACATCTATACATATTTGCGTGTATTTACAGACTAGTGCAAAATAATAAGAACATCATAATTTATCGTTAATATGTTAAAATAATTATATTCTAATATTATCTCTTTTTATTAACAATTACAATTTTTTTTTTTATAAAATATAAAGAAAACAAATGTATTTTTTTATTGTATTAAAGAAACCATATTGAACCCTATAATACTTATAGGTGGCGTAGGACACTTATCCTTTTTAATACAATAACTAAAAATGTAATGAATTTTATTATTTTCAAATATTTTTGAACTGTTGCTTAATCATTTGAAAATACTCTCAGAAGCTTTTAAATTTAAATTGTATTTTGATTTGTACACACCATTGTCACCTTATAGGTAAACGAAATCTTCTACACAGTTTCTGAGGACCATATTGATCTTAGAAAAAAGTATTTGACTTATTTCTGTTCATAATTTTTTAAAGTGGCTCGTAGGTGCTTAATTACATATTAAAATTAATTTAATTAATAAAAAAAAAGTTTTAAATTTAAATTTTTTAATAACAATTTAATTTTAACTGTAATTTTTAAATTATATTTTAAAATTAAAAGTACATTTTATTTGTCAATAAAAATTGAATTTTTAAATTTAATATAAACCAGTAAATCTCTTTATCCTCTTTTTATTCTTTATTGATTTGATTGGGTTTTTTAATGCTTGGGTAACTTTAATTCTTATTTCAGTTAATAATTTAAACTTTATTTTAATATGAATTGTTAATTCATAATTTAGTTTGTAGTCTTATTTTATAATCTATAAATTTATTTTATTGTCAGCTGCTTTTAGTTGGGTATTGATAATAAAAAAAAATTAGACTTTTTCTTAATATATAATTTTTTAGCTGCTCCCAATTGTTTTAAGATCTGGCGGTTGAGCAGTTCACTTAATAACATCTATTTTTTGATTAGGTGTTCTTATTATTATGCACATGGCTGTATGTATTTACTAGTTTGCATGCAAGTGTATTTGTATGTGTATGTGTATGGACAGGCAAATGTAGGCATAGTGGGCGGGCTGGGTCAGCAGAGTAGGCATAAACATATAATACATAGATAGATAGAAGCACTGGCACACAATGAGTTACAACTGTCAAGTCGATTGCCGTTAAAACGCTCAATTGCTCAAGACTGCGACTTCGACTGCGACTGAGACTTCGACTGCGACTGCGACTGCGACTGAAAAGACGAAGGAAAAGTCGACCAAAACTGACGCTGCATAGCTTGCGCAGTTGGCATGGCAAAAGCACGAAACTAACTTGCCGAATGGAAGGCGCTCTGGGCGAGCAAACGACACAATCACAACCCCCAGGTGTCCACCACCAACAACAACAACAACAACCCTATCGTGCGGTTTAGAGAAGTGGTTGAGTTACATCCATTTAATTCTATCTCCATTCAATTAGTATATGAGTGTTTGTGTGTGATGCGTGTATCCACAATAATTATGGCCATTTCATAATTTGTAGTTGGGCATCAGGCGCAAATAGTGCATCTTTGATAAATTACCCCCCACAACGGCTACCGTACATTCTCTTTGCTCTCCGCTCTCAGTTTGGATTGTCACTCACACATCGAGTCGAAGAATTGAGTGAAATGGCGCGAACAGCTGTTTGGACGACTCAGCAACATGCAACACAAAGCGGCAAATAACGTAACGTACTCCGTCAATATGCGCAACAAGGTCGATGTTCACGCAATCCCCCAATCAACGTATTTTGTATATACAGTGGCTCTCAGCTTAATTGACCCACTACATTTTTAACTATGATTTGATGTTATTTTTTCTCCTTTAAAAAAATTTAAATCAAATATTAAACATTAATTTAAGCACAAACAAACAAAATATATTTTCAAAGTTGCTTATTTGGGCATTTCAAAAACTTACATCTAAAATTGACTTCCAAGAAAAACTACATGTTACTTATTTAACACATTCTTAAATAAAATGAGTTTTTCTTTATTTTTGCTTTGCTCTTTTCTTAAATTGACTTCTAAAATGGTAAGTATGTATATAATATATTTGACGAAATTTATTTTCTAACATTTAAATACATATAATGTAACGTAACGGGGATCTGGAACGCCCATATATGTACCTACCTGGAATGTTCTAATATTTCACTAATAAGAACGGTTGCCACTTCAAAAAATCAGATTGAGCCAAAAAAAAAAAGTGTCGAATCAACTAAAAAAGAACCAAATTTTTTGTATGCAATTCATTTTGCATTTAATTAAATTAATAATATTTTTTCACAAACCCTTTAAATCTCAAGTTTTCACTTTTAATCAACTCCTTATATCGTAATTAGTATAAAACAAAAATTTAAAATTTAATTCAGAGACGTTTCTTGTTAAAAATCATGGAAAATTGGACAAAAGTTTTGACTTGTAAAGTTGCTCGGTCAGAGGCTTGACCAAATTCTAACTGTCATAACTTTGGCAAAACTTAATCGATTTTCAAGCGGAATGTCATTTTAATCATGGTTTGGCCTCTAAATTCAATCCGTATTAAGATTTTCTTAAATTCGTGAAATTATTTTCCTCTAGATCATGGTTGCCACTTCAAAAAATCAGATTGAACAAAATATTCATTTTTAATCAACCTAAGACTATACAGAATAAATGAGTTTTCTTAAAGTATTATATATATAAATATATATATAAATATTTCATATATTAATTTCTTAACATTATAAAAACAAAATAGTAAATATTCAATATTCTTAAAGTTTACTAACAGAAGTTACACTCTGAGATCAGATGTTTCCCTATAGAAATCAAACTAAAATAATGTTTCATATAATAATTTCTTAGCACTACAAATACAAAATAGTTAAATATTCTTAAAGTTTATTAACATTAAATAAACTCTGAGATCAGATTTTTCCCTTTTTTTTTAAAGTCCTTTACTGGCCACACATAATGTGGGTCTGTAATTTTACAGAGCTCTTTACACAGCATTATGTTACCAACCGAATTAAATTCAAGCTTGTTCCATAATTTTGTTTTTATTAAACTTATTGCAAAAAATGTATGTGTCGATTTCATAATCTATAAAATCTAGAGAATTAAAAGTTGGTATGCAGGTTCCTAGATACCTTACACAGATCAATGATTCTTATTTTGATCGAAGCACTATATCATATGGCTGCCATAGGAAATGTGGGTGGTATTATTATGCAAATCGTTTAGTTTTTAAGGTTATCTCAACCATTTTGTCAAAATATTCATCTGTCTTGGTTCCATATATGTATATGTACATATATATAAATACGTTTGAATGATGACGTATGTTCCATCAATCTATAGCAATTAAAGCATACAAGGCATGCATTTTAAATTCTTGTGCTCAGTGACAATTTCATTGGGTTCAACAAACGCAAATTAACTGTACAATGCAATTTCTATATGTATGTATGTAAGTATGTATCTACATACTAGTGATCTTTAAGATCGATCATTTAGAGCATCTGATAAATCGGGAGACATTGATTCGAGGTATTGGATTACCCCATTCTTTTTTGATAAAATCCAAGTACGTGGTTAAGTTTATATAGCCTAAAAATTTATGTAAAACAAAGTGTTTCCCAAAATTAGGTCCTAAATATTTTCTGTGCGGGTGTAAGTGGGAGGAGAATGTGATCTATTTATCATTAGAAATGTATTTTTATTGGTTTTTCTATTATTTTTGAAGAAATAATTCGTATGGATATTTAATTTAATAACGCTCGTAAAAAAATTAGTTGTCAGAAATTGTAGGGCATAAAAAGGCTTTCGTCACTAGACTTTTGCCTCGTAATGAGATAATAAAAGTTACACATAGAGTAATGTGTGTGATATGCAAGTAAAATTATCATTATTAAGTTTTAATATATGGATCACAAATGAATCCTGGCATTGGGACGAAATCAAATTTGGTCAGGACCGGCGCCAAAATATCAAATGATGAAACCAAAATATAAATAAAATGATATGTGTTAAGTGTCTCGATGAGAGTCCGACAAACGGAGTATACTATATGTACGTACATATGTATGTACCTTTCAGTAGTCTTTCGCACACAACAACACACACATATACCCGTTTCTACGCACATGCACTCATTTGTCCCATTCCTTAGGATAAGTAGACACGGAGCCCATTTATGGTGACTCTCAAGTTTACACGAACATAGTTTTCGTCAACAAACATTTACAAGAATTAGGTAGTGAAATATGTGTTCAATTATGTGGAAAACAAAACCAGAAAGTATGGGATTTGAAAAAAAATTAAGAATCCAAAATTATCAATATTTTTGTTAAGAAACAATTCAAATGATGTATAAATTAAAAATATTTAGCTAAAGATCGCTGATTTTTTACTTTTTTCACCACTACGAAAATTTAGGTTAAGTTTCACAAATACTCGTACTCCAAAAAATCAATCAGAAACAAAACATTAATGTTTTTGTATAAAATATTACGTTTTTTTAATCATCTTAAACTATCTTCTAAAATAATGAACAGAAATATGTCAAATAATTTTTACTAATATGAATTTGGGCCTCTAAATTCAAAAATGAGATCAGAAACTGTGTAGAAGATTTCGTTTACCTGTAATGTGACAATATTTAAAAAAAATTTCAAAAAGTTTTTTTGTGTTGAAATGCTCAATTTCAATATTTTCACAAATATGCTGTTTAATTTGATTAGTAATTGAACGTATATTTTTCGGAAAAGAGAATTAGTTAAATTGATCGGTTATTTTTCGAGTGGTATTAATTTAAAAAACTCACATCTTAAAAGTTGGAATTTAACTAACGCACATTAAATCACATGTCATGTGTAAGACAAAAAAAAAACCTTTAAAAGCTTTTGAGAGATTATAAGCATATTTTTTTATTAAAAAATGAATAACTTTTTAAGTTATTGTAATTAAACGAATAAGTGTCTTGAGACACGCTTACGTGTTAGAGGGTTAAGTTTTTCAACAAACCCTGCGCCGAAAACTACGCATTAATAATTATAATACATTTATACATCCTGACCAAATTTGACTCAATTCTTTCTACTATATCATATTCTTAGCTGCATAAGAAGGATTGGTCGATATTTAAGGATTTGTATGAAAATGATTTTAGTTTCTGAAAATATCTTATTTAAAATCGCAAATTATAAATTTTCTGTTGTCTTATACTGATCAAATTTGTTTCTAACACTAGGCAACAGCCGAAATATTGCACGAACCGAAACAATTTTTTTTAATCAAATTTTTTGATTTCAAAATTTTGGGAAATCAACAAAAAAAATTAATTACATTTTCTTTTCATTTCTCTTTTATTTATTTTTTTTATAAAATTACACTTTATAAATTAAGCGTTTGATTGTGTTATTTGTCAATGTTGATTTTGATCGATCATTCTTTTGACAGCTATATAATATAGCTATTCCATTTTAGTAAAAACAGTTAAAAATTCTATTAGATTGGGTTAGATATCTCAAGATACACATTTCAAAATATTATATATTAAACGATGCCCCATTATTGCAACTATGTTAATAAATGTTTAAGACTTATGCAATTATTTATTTATAGTTTTCCTTCAAAACAATGATCAAACCAAATGACTTTTGGTTTTAATACTTAACTATGTATTGAATACATTGTATTCATTAATCATTGATATATTTATTATAATCATAAATATTTATGTAATGGTCAATGAGGCAAACTCACGTCTAAAAAGCCAATTTAAGGTGTGGTTTTATTTGTATCAAAAGCTGCAGGATTGTTTTAGTAAAAAAAAAGAAGCGAATTATATTATAAAATAATTGTTTTGATTTAATACTCCTAAAATATTTTTGTAAACCATAAATTACTTTTACTTGGTAATCTAATAAATCATAGTTTTCTAGAAAATTTATAGATATTTAAAATCCTTCGCCTTCGAAAAGCAACAAAAGTGGGTATCTTTATTACTGTCCACAGTTGTGAATTAATTTCCATTTTCTTTGAATCATTGTTTATTTTTTTAGCTTTATTAAAATTTTTGTAAACACGTAATGAATTTAATTCACCATTTACCATTTATTAGCTAAGGGTCCTAGCTCTCAAATGGAATGCTTAAATCCCCATATTGTATATATATATATATATACATTTTAAATAATATAAAAAATTATATTCTAAGTGTTCTTGAAAATCTTGAAAGAGTTGTGATATAATTGTGGCAAGCGTAAAGCAATAATATTGCTAATGATTATCATAATATTGGTTACCGTATTAACATGGCTCACATGCGCCAAATGTGCGGATACTTATTGAGAACTGAGCTGCAGCAAGTGTTCTGCTTATGTATGCATTGAAGAAAAGCGCTCAACGTCAGACACGCCAGCAACAACACGTGTTTGAGCGCAACTCAATTCGGCAGCTAACCAGAACAAGAACAACATCAGCAAAAGCAACAACAATAGCAACAGCAACAACAACAGGAACAGTGAACAGTGAACACAGCAACAGCGGAAGCTGATTCATGCGCTGTGAGAGCACTTCACTCGCTCGCTCTTATGCAGTAGATAGCGGCAACATTCTCTCATTTTGCCATCTCTCGCTCTCTCTCTCTCTCTCTCTTCGTTCGCATCTGTCTCTGTCTCTGTCTCTCTCTCTCGCTCTCTGTATATTTTGCTCTCGTTGTGCACTCCATTCAGCTGATGGGGACCAACTCGGTGAGTAAATTTGCTGTATCTGCCTTTAGGTGTTTGTGTGTGTGCTGTGCGTGTGTGTGCTGTGTGTGTGTGTGTGTGTGTGTGTGTGTGTGTGAGTGTTTGTGAGTGTGACTCTGTGTCGCGCGTATATCCAACAAACTGTTGGGGCTCGGTCTTCGGGCATGGTTCGTTCGTTTGTTCGTTTGTTAGTTCGTGTGTGCTCTGCGCTCTGTGCTGAGTGTGTGTGTGTGTGTGTGTGTGTGTGTTGTGTGCGCGTGTATTTGTACGCGTGTGTGGGTAGGTTGGCAGTTTTACTGCACGGCTCGCTCGCGCGCAATGAGCGCTTTTGCTGTTTTAATTTTTGCCTGAAATACATTTTGAGCTAATTTCGAATTGGTAGTTTTGTTTATACCGTCGGTTGGTTGGCGTCACATTTTGTATGCGAAAGCAAGCGCAGCACGTAGTTAACAAATTCAAATTAAATATCCAAATAGCCTTAGACAATATATACGCATAGAAAATTTCTTTTGGCTTATGTATCTACGTACGTACATACCTTGATAAGTATGTACATACATATGTATATTTTTTTTTCTTAATATGTACATACATAGTACATCTTTGACTCTCTGGCTAGAGAATTGAGCGGCGTGTTGTGTCTAAGAAAAACACTGAAAGAATGAAATGCTCAAAGAGAATCCATTCAAAAAGCAGAAGCCGCATTCGAAATACAATCATCTGTTAAGATACATGCAAAGTAAAGATACATTGAGGAGCGCATGCCGCCTACAAGGCGCAAAAACTAACAAATACAAAGTACAACAAATACAAATACAACTACAAATACAAGAACAACAGCAAAAAACATAATATATAGCAAAAGAAATTAAATTAAATTCACAACGGCAGCGACGGCGCGAAAAAGCAAATTATAAGTGCATATGTATGTATATGTACATACATACATACATACATACATCTAAGTATATGTATGTTCTTCATGTAATTTAACTGCGTGCTGTGCCTATAAGTATGTACATACGTGTGTGTGTGTGTGTTTTGGTGCTACAACATAAATAATAAAACTGTTGTGTTCTTCTTCTTGTTTTGGCACACACAACAATATTATTTGCTACATCAATTTTGTTGTTTTGTATGTACGTAATGTTTTTTTTGTTGTTGTGATTTTTTTTTTGTTGTGGTGCTTCGGTGTACAAGTTTACAACGCTAGCACAACTGTTGCACAAATTCAATCAGAGATTCAAAAAAAAAAAAAAATAAAAATAACAAACCCTCAACGCACAACACCAGCAATAACAAACACCCAGCAACAGCAGCAACAGCGACAACAACAACAGCAGCGATAGACGAAAAAAGCTTGCGCGCCTTTTTTTTGTTGAATGTATATGTATGTACAGACATACAGACATACATACATATGTACATATGAAGATTTATAAATGTTGTTGTTGTTTCTCCCCGTCTGTGTGCATAATAAATGAAACATCTAAAGCAACAACAATAACATCTCTACACATGTTGATGTTATTTAAATTTCAATTTAGTTAAAGAAAAGCAAAAGGCGCGCCCAGATAAGATACAGTTAAGCGGAAAAGCAACAACAAAAACACAGCAACAGCAACATCAACAACGGCAACGGCAACCACAGCAATCGTCAACAGCAACAACAATAACAACAGCAACAACAACTCCACCTGCAAACGAGAGTCAAAAGAAAAGCTTACAGAGCAACAAGAAGTTGAATCAGAATAAAAAGAAGCAGAAGACGAAGAAGAAGAAGGCAACAAATAAGAAGAGAAGAAGCATTGCAAGAATTGTGCGACAGTCGTTCAAGAATATGCGACTGTCACACATGTGTGCAATAACAACACCGACAACAACAACAACAATTGCAACATTCAGGTGTGTGTGTGTTACATATTTGCAGCTACAACAACAACAACATCAACATCAACAATTGCTCTGTAAATGAAAGCAAAACAAAAGCGAAAACATCAGCAGCAGCAGCAGCAACAACAACAACAACAACAACAACAGTAACAGTAACATCCAAAAAAAACTCACAATGTTATACATGCTTGTAAAGTGGCATTAAATTGCAACAATAACAAAAAATCAACAGCAACAATAATAATAATAATAATAATAATACATGGCAGATGCGCCCACCAAGTGTCAATAAAACAACAACTAAAGGAACAACAACAATAACATAACTACATAAGCAACAGAAGGTTGCACGGGCCGCGAGCTTCCAATTCGAACTCGAACTCGAATTCGAATTTCAATTTTCTTGCACCGCCGCCGGCGGCAATATTTCAATTTTTGTGTCAGCGCTGCAATTTTAGCCCCGTCCCCGGCTAACGGTATTTGTCATATATAATTATTTTTTTTTTATTTTTGTTTTTGTTTTGTTTTGGTTTTTGAATGTTTGGAATTATTGTTACGCGAATGGTGCAAGAGCAGAAATCCATGTTAATGCAGTGAATCAATTAAATATTTACATCAACAATCGCCGCATCCATTTAGCAATACTTTATGTTTATATCAAAACAAAACCAACAACAACAACAACAACAGCAGCAGCAACAGCAACAGCAGCAACAATAAACACTCCATACAACAGCAAGAACAACAATAACAACAGCAACAAGAATCAACACACAGCATGGATTGTGATTATTCAAAATTTCTATACAAAAGTAAGTCAAATTTATTCGCAATTCATAAACGTATTCATATGCAATTTGTTGTTCATCAGTTGAGTGTTTTGGGAAATTTGTAGTCCGAATCGAATATACCCAAAAGCCGTAAACGTTACTAATCAGAAACCCGTCGGATGATTCATATATAAGCAGTAGAGTGAACGACGCTATCGTATAACATCATCAGCAGCTATCGCTTAATCTGATGCGTGGCTTTTGTTATCGCACAATATATATATATATATATATATATATATACATATTTATAATCTTTTTGATATTGCACATATAACTATATTTATTTATATATGTATAAGAAAGTTTAATTGGAGTAAAGCACGACCAGCTTCAGCGTCAAGTGACTATTACCATCCATTCATGATATGAGTACTCGATATACTCAGATATTATCCGAATTTTTGGAAATAGATCTGCAGTCATTCTCGTATTCCGTATACCCAACTTTTTTAACATATGATTCGATGTCCTGTTCCTTCTCTCGAAACCAATTTGAATTTCACAATTTATATATTGTACCACATCCCGAAACCTGCTATTTAAAGAGTAGAACTTTCTTAACGTCATGAATCCATCGTATTCGAGGTCTTAGTCTTGGAACTTTGTTCTTAATATAAATATAGTACAATCAACCAAATACAGCTTCTTCGAATAACTGATAATTATATTCACGTTAACCTAACTGCTATTAAGACTCTAAACAAAAATCAAAAGGTGACAAACAGTCAATTTTTTAGAATAAAATAGATTAATTAATAAGTAGTTTAATTTATGTTTGTTGCATTTGTGTCATATTATGTTTAAAAAAATATTTAATGAAACATTAGTTCTTCATTTGAAATAAAATAAAATTGAAACGAAAATAATGGAATTCTAATTGAGAATCACTTCCATAAGTTTGTGGAATTATTTGATTCGCTTAGCTATATTTTTTTTAAATGATTGATAGTTTCTTTATTTGATTATAAAGAAACTATTTCCGCAAATTTTCAAATTTTGCATTTACAACAAATAACAAAATCTTCAAAAGAATTTACACTTTCAATAATATACAATTTTAGAAGGGTATTATCCGTGTTATTGGCTAGAAAATTCTTAAAGTGACTGATTTGCAAAATCCGCGGGTAATGTGATACCAAAAGACTAGTGACTGATAAGTAACTGCTATTTTCACATCAATGAAAACAAACAATATTTTTGGATATTTGATATTTATTTTGATGGACTTTTAAAACAGATTTCCATTAATACTTATAGTTATTTAGTTAGATGTTGGCAGAATGTCAGTATTTTTATGCGTCACATTGCCAGATCGTTCGGGAATTGTACAATTCAAGAAACACCAGTGTAGAAAGATGGAGAGAGTGAGAGAGTGAGAGAGATAGAGATATCGTATCTAAAGGGTTGGGCTTAGCTATTGCACAATTTGCAAGCTCAGCTCATTTATATTGGTATACGAAATTGAATCCCATGCCACTTTATCAGTATTATTCATTGGTCTCTGCTGTTCTGTTTGGATAATTAGTTTTGCATTTTGCAAAAAGTCGCCGCTGGCAACCACGACAATGACGCTGACGCTAACGGTGACGACACCTGTGACTGTGACTGCGACTGCGACTGGGACAGATACAGATAAAGATACAGATACAGATACAGCGATAGTGACAAATAAGTCAAAGCCGATGGAGAAGGATGAGATTGAGTTTAAATTTGAGGTTGAAACGAAACAGGAACAGTTAACGCCACGCGCCGTTAATCAATTTTGAAATTTTGTAGTATTACTGGAAATGGGAAATGATTCCGAATGCATTTGTTTACATTTACATTTGCTCATCGAATGAGACATTGGCATCGTCGTTGTCGTTGTCGTTGTCGTTGTCATTCTCATCGTCGTAGCTGTCATCATCGTCGAACTGCCATGCTAATCGGAAGGCGAATTGGAAGTGAGAGTCGCTAAGTCTAATCAGACTGTCAACCGCCTTTCTATCAATCAGTCTGACACTCAGTCAGTCTCTTCGCCAGTTTTGCATTTTATGTAGTTTCCTTTTTGCACATTTCTTGAGTCACACTCACAGACAGTCGGAGAAGAAGCTAATTGAATTTGTTTTACAAATTGCATGTTCGAGTATATTATGTAAGATGCATACGAGTATATGTATAGTTGTATTGTACATACATATACATATGTATGTACATACAGACGTGTACAAAATAGTAGGAACAGCCTAATTTGCCCATAACGTTTCTCAAATAATTATTTTCTAATGTAATATTTTTTAATACATTAAAAATTATTTTTTAATTTAATTAGTAAGTATTTATCTCCTGCTATGTTAATATTTTTATACCCGTTACTTATAAAAAATAAGTATAAGGGTATATTGTGTTCGTTGGAATGTGCGTAACAGGTAGAAGGAGGCATCTCCGACCCTATAAAGTATATATATTCTTGATCAGCATCAATAGCCGAGTCGATATAGCCATGTCCGTCTGTCCGTCTGTCCGTCTGTATGAACAAAAGGATCTCAGAGACCATAAGAGATAGAGATACCAAACTTTCACTAAAAGACTTCTATATACCCCACGCAGATCAAGTTTGTTTCAAATTTAAGCCACGCCCCCCTCCGCCCCCGCAAATAGCGAAAAACAGTCTGAACAAAGAAATCTCAGAAACTAAAAGAGATAGAGTAACCAAATTTGGCACACAGATTTATATATACCTCACGCAGATCAAGTTTGTTTCAAATTTAATCCACGCCCCCATCCGCCCCCGCAAATCGCGAAAAACCACCACACCCACAGTTTTTAAGATAATACGTTTTTTGTGATTATTACCGTTATCTATTAGCATTATCTATTATCCCACTAAATCGCATCAAGATCGGACATGTAGAACGACAGTTATGGCGAATTAAAGTTTTCAGAGAAAAACAAGTATTTTCTTTAAAGTACTTTTCAATATATTAAAGTAAGTAACGGGTATCATATAGTCGGGATCTCGACTATAGCCTTTCCCGCTTGTTTATTCCTTATAGCATTGTAGGGTTAACTCAAAATGCGGATTTTGAAAAATAAGTGCATGGTGACAAATCCACGTATCATTGCTTTCTACTGCTGTCTTAACCCTTTGTTGGTACACAGTTTGGTCAAAATATTTTGTAAAAAAAAGATTTTATCGTTATTTCGATCAATTGTGCCCCTCTAAATATTAAAAAAGCTTATCGAAGCGAATCCTGAATTTGGGATTTCTTTATTGGTTGTCATCATTCTTAAAAATTTATTCACTTTATTAATTTCGCTATAATAGTCAGGTGTTCTTATTATTTTGCACTTGTCTGTTTTTTAAATAGCTGCGGCTAAGTAATTTTGGGTTATAGGGCCAAGTCCAATGAAATGTACTACCACTTAAGACGCAAGCGAATGTACTTAGTTCTTAGTTAGTTAATTCTGCTGTCATATGTTGCAGCAATAATTCGCTTGACTGCATCGAGGTACGACTACTTGTGGGGTTTCCCAAACAAACTACATCACTAAAGTTGGGTTAACATCTCCCCCATTCCTGCACATATACCTACGATTATTGTTCTGTTTAGTTTCAAGTATGTTTACAGTATATTATTTTGGAGTTCTTTAAATTGCACCTCAACTAACCGAGACATAAAATAAAATGTATGTACTCGTATGTGGATATAGTCGAGCTCCATTGACAGTTTTGAATAACACGATCACATTGTAAGCTGATCGCATTGGCAGCTCAGTGCTGCTTCATTATAATCAGACCGATCACCGAACCGCAAACGTCAACGTCTCGCCAGTTTAGCGGGGCTCTCATATAACCAATTGTTATCATAGCATTCATGCATCATGTATGAGTACTCGTAGTCATGCTCGTACTCATACTCATACTCGTAAGCAAACTATCTACCTATGTTTATGTTTGCCACTGAAGGTGCTTTATTGAAGGTCGATATCGAGGATCTGTACTATCTACTATCAGAGCTTATTGACTCACCCACCGGCACATTATTATCAATATTTTTTTTGGAACTTAATACTATTCCCATTTCCCCTGTTTTATGTTCAAGCATTTATCGAATGGTTTTCAGAGACACCGTAACACAATCGCTGATAATAATTATGATAATAGCTGCTTTATAATTCCATGAAGTGGAGCGAAATTTCAATGCAATGTTAAATGATCTTAGCTCACGGCTCTCGACAACACATCTTTTATTTTTTTAAATTTGAAAACAATAAATTCGTAAAACTAAAGATATATCGTTTTACAACAAGTGTATAAATTAAGAATTAAAACTATTATTTTGTGAAAAAAAAATTAAAGTATTAATTCCTAGCTCTTAATTAAGCAGAATCATCTATTTAATTTGTTGTAAATGTTTTGACAATCCACTTATAAAATATTTGATCGACAATAATTTTTTAGCACTTAGTACCTCATTTGACAACTCTTTTTCACCTAAGTCACAATGGTCAAACTTATTGTATACTTTTTTAATCATACAAAAAAAACCTCTACACGAGGTAAAAGTCTAGTGAAGAAAGCATATTCTGTCCCAAAATTCCCGATATCCTATTTGCGACGAACGAAATTAAGTTTAATATAAAAATATTAAATATAAAAAAAAAATACCTGCACTGTTCGCAAAAAGGATGAGCTTCTTTGTACATAATAATTACTTTTTGCGCAGTGCCGAATTTCAATTTCCCGAATTCCCTGGTTTCCCACCAACGAAGTGTACTATACATCCTCTTATTTGTTAATATTTCAAGACTATAAAAATGTTTAATTCAACTGCGGATGCACATGTGCCAATACAAAATGCAACCTAACCTTTTAAGCTCTGATCCTTTTATTAATGGACAAAGAAAAATTACTTATGACCAAAAGTCAACGCTACTAGAGTCAACTATTTCTTTACCTAATGAAACAATTTAAAAAGTATATGATATTGTATTATTGTTCGTTTTGCACTTAAAAAACAAGTTAGAACAAGGGGGCTCTGCCCCCTGCTCGCTTCGCTCGCCTACCCCCGGCTCGCTTCGTTTGCGGTGAGGTGCGGCTACAGTCGAGCACGCTCGACAGTAGAATATCCTGAGCCCAGGTACTCTTTTATAAAAGTTGATTTTCGACCAATTGTTCCTGTGGCAGCTATATGATATATGGAACCGATTTGAACCAAATCTGGTCAGAGTGTACAAAACCAACCTAAATGCATATTCTATCAGTTTGGTTAAGATATCTCAAAAAACCAAAACATTTTTCATACTAACACTTACTTTTCGATTGTGGTCCGATCTGACCAAATTTTGCCAGAATATATGAGACGAACTTAAATGTTCATTTTATCAGTTTGGTTAGGCTATCTCTAAGAACAAAAAACTTTTTCTTACTTAAACTTGATTTTCGACTGAGCGTCTCTAGCTATATCATATAGTGGGCCGACTTTAACCAAATTTGGTCAGGATGTATAATAGCACCCCAAATGTATATCGTGTGAGATTTGTTGAGATATTTCAAAAATTGAAGAAACTTTTCATACTAAAACTTAATTTTCGATGTATCGTTCCAATGGCAGCTATATTATATAGTTGTCCGATCCAAAAATAAAAACAAACTTGATCTGCGTACGGTATCCAGGAACCTACATTCCAAGTTTGAAGTCTCTAGCTCTTATGGTTTCTGAGATCGATGCGTTCAAACAGACGGACAGACGGACAGACAGACGGACAGAGAGACGGACAGACAGACGGACATGTCTCAATCGACTCGGCTGTTGTTCCTGATCAAGAATATATATACTTTTGGGGGTTACATACATTCTGCCAAATGCATTATACCCTTTTTTGCCCATTTTTAATGGGCTCAGGGTATAATAAAAACAGGTACTCTGTACTGAAAGTTAATTCTCAAACGATTGTTCCTATCGCAGCTATATGATGAAGGAAACCGATCTGGACCACATTTGTCTAGGATATATATTACCGACTTAAATGCCTATTCTATAAGTTTGATTGAATTTTTTCAAAAACAAAACACTTTTTTATACTAAAACTTGATTTCGACAGAGCGTGTCTTTGGCAGCTATATGATATAGTGGTCCGATTTGAACCAAATTTGGTCAGGATGTATTGTCACAGCCCAGATGTATATTGTATGAGTTTGGTTGAGATATCTAAAAAAGCAAGATGTTTTTTCATACTAAAACTTCATTTTTGATCTATCGTTCCTATAGGATGCATCCATATATCTAGAAGAATTTATGGCCGCAACTCCATGCAAGCCGAACCACTGTGCATTGTATTTTCCGAATAATAAGTTCGATTTAATAAAGTATTGCGAAATCTGTCAGTCTCATATTAAACATACTTGCACATTATTCAACAAGCTCATAATATTAACCGTGATATGACATTATAAATTACAAATTGACTTAACAAATTTATAGTTCACGGGTACTAATTGAAATTTTTGTTGACTAGTGTAGCGATTATAAGATCGATCAATTGAATACAAGTCCGCGCTGGTGACGAAAGCAGCACGATTAGCAATATTTACAGGAAGAATGAAAAATTTGTAACGACTGCCCGATCAGATCGAGTTATATACCGATCGAAAGGGTTAACTAACAACACTTTTGCTAATTCACCTGGTTCATCAGATAAGGGATTGTGTAAGTGGGTGGGGAAAATTAGTTTCCAGCTAATGAGATTGTTGTAAAAATTTAATTTTAAATTCGCGTTAAATTATATGTCGATCATCTCAATTCAACAATTGGATAATTAAATTTGTTAGTTTGTATCAAAACGTTGACAAGGCTTAGATATTGTGATGAGGAATTATTCCATATCGTAATTCTAATCTAATGGCAAACTTTTTCTTTAAGAATAATTAAAAGATATATTACATTTAATATTTTTCGTTACAAAATTGGATATCAGAAAATTAGGGACATGGAGAGGCTTTTGTCACTAGACATTTATTTCATAAAGAATTTTTTTTTATTTTGGTTAATTGTAGCTATAGTAGAAACAGTTATGCGTAACTTCGTGTGCAAATGTTGGCCAAGAGAAGAATTGAAGCCTTTACGCATCATTGGGTTGAACATATGTGACCCTGTCAACGCCCCGACACCAAAAGCGGACGCTCGACGCACTTGCTGAATATTAGCGAGTGCAACTCATGTTTCCCATCATAAGTAGAAGTAATCTCGACGAGCCAAGACGAGTGGGTTGTGGCAGAGGGATGTGGGCTCAGCCTTGGGAAAAGAATAGTACATAGCATATGATAAAAACATGTCTGTCTGGGCGCCGCTTCAAGTGTGTCTTGATGAAATCGATCCGGCTATCTAGAGGTTAGAGCTAGCCTAACTTATCATCGAGCTGCTATTTATCAGATACGAGCATATGTTATGTACAATGTATATACATACATCAGCAGAATCTGAATGAGAGGCAGCAATAGCTTTCGAATCTGGCGATCAGCTAAAATCGTTACCACATTTTCTTTGATATTCGATACGGGATCCCAGGCATGTTGCGTTCTTAATCGTTGTCTCTGTTTGTTGCGGCAACTCAGTGTTTGTGAACCCCTCCCTCTCTCCCTCTCTCCCTCTCTCCCTCTCTCCCTCTCTCCCATTCCCTTTCCCTTTCTCTCTACCTCCCCCTGCAGCACCACCACCCCTCTTTGTTTTGCTTAATGTTGTCGTCGCGTCGTCGTGTCAGCTGTTCTGTCATTTCAGTTGAATTGCAGGCCGGTCGCACGTATCTGTAGCTGTAGCTGTAGCTGTATCTGTATCTGTAGCTATAGCCGTCCCCTCCAGACCCTGCTGTTGAATAGCGTCTTGAAAGTATTTAATACACATACACACACACAAATATATACATACGCACACACTAACACTTATGCACAACTCGTGCATTCTTTGTTTTGTCGTTTTAAACATTTTTCAACGTTCAGGAATTCAAAAAATTCTTTACTTTAAAGTAAAAATAAATTCCATGCAACATCCGCCATGTTGGCTTTGGCTATTTTTGCCGCCGTACTGCGGCAACGGACCCAACCAATGTTATAATGGCCCAGAGCCAAAGCCTGCCGTTGCCGGTTGCCGGTTGCCGTTTGAACCCCTCATCAGTTTCTCAGACCCCGGGACACTTTTAAGCTGTGCGTTGCGCCCTTTGACTGTCTTCGCACTGAACAGATTGAAAACTTGGAACTTGGAACTTGGAACTTAAAATGTGGTGCGACTCTTTCGCTGGCTTTCAACTCTCTACACTCCCTGAACACTTGTTATTTGTTTTTTTTTTAATAATGCTTTGCCGCCGACTTTATTTCATTATAATACCCTTACCGGGTATATTTCCTTTCCGCAAAACTATGTATATATAATGTGCATATATTAATCAAATATGCAACACCCATTATTTAATAACTGTTACAGGCGCAACATAATTTAGAGTAAAACTACCTAAATACACACCTGAGATAAGACTAATACCAATAATGATAATAATAAGAATTAAAGATTAATGTTTATTACTTATTTTTTATAACTATTTTCTATTGAATTAAATTCAATGTCATTATGGATGTAATTTTTAATTTAAATATTATTTTGACATTTATTTTTTGGTAGTAAATTATACTTGAATTTATAAGCTATGTGTTGTAGCGCTAGAAACAAATAAAAAATATAATGCATTATTTTGAATTGAGACTGGTAAAGAGTATTTTAGAGCACAAGTTAGTTGCACCTAACTACATCTCAGAAATTGAGATTGTGATTTGTGATTGTTATCATTTTCTCATACCTACTCCTACCTAAGTATAAATATTAAATACAAAAAGCTAGCATTTAGTTATATACATTGAATATATTTTAAATTTATATTTATATTCAAAAAATATACCACATTTAAATATTATAATTTCAAAATTTAAAAAATGGGCCAAATTTGAGAGCCTTGAACGTGTGATTATGATGGTTTTACTCTAAAATGCTATCGGAAGATAATTTATTATAATAGAGCAATAAAAGCAGCCATATACAACACTGAGATAGTTTAACGATACATAGATTTTCGATATTTGTATATAATTCTTTTGCTTATCGAGACATTCCTGGCTAATAGTTAATAGTTAGTTATCAATGGAAAGCACCGGTTCTTCTATTAAAAAAACCGAAATAAAATCTTTTGTTTTCAAGTAGGCTAACTATTGAATTGTCAGTAGAGTAATTTGTACCTACTCTGAAGAAAATTTCATTACATATATAATAGTTATAGTCTTGTGTAAGTTTGACAGTACCGTCAGTTCTCGGTGATGGTTTGGTTTGTCATAAACCAAATTGCTGAAGCAGTTTAAAAACAGTTTGGTAATCAGTTTTCTAATATAAAACTCAGGTTCGAGTGTGTCTTGAGGGTTATAAAAAAGTACTCGTAAAGTGCTGTTTCATTGTGCTTAGAAGTTGGAGCTTCTGTTGATTTTTTTATATGAGTTTTGTTGGTGGTGTTAGTTGTTGCTTCTGCTGCTTTTTGTGCTGCTGATGGTTGTTCTTCTTTTATCTGCTTGTTACAAAATCAATTTTCCACAAATTAATGAGAGTCACATTTTTTCCGTGTTACTCTTTTCTTTTTTTTTCTCAACTATAAAGAAAAGAAAAAAAAAAACGTACGCGAAACGGTTGAATCAGAAGCAACAGAAGCCGAAGCTGAAGCAGCAACTTTTTAAAAAGGATTCTTCCCATCGAAGTTGTTGCTGCTGTTGCTGCTGCTGTTGCCGCTTCTTTTCTGCACAAGATAAAAATATTTTTTAATGTTTTCTTGAGCACAGAAAATAATTTAAGGAATGTCACGTTGTAGCGGCTCTCTTACTCTCAACTCTCGCGCGCTGCGCTCCTTGTATGCATTGCGCATTTATTTTGGTTCCTTCGCTACCATCTACTATACCGTCACTGCCGTCTCCGTCTCCATCTCCATCTCCATCTCGGTCTCCATCTCCATCTCGGTCTCCGTCTTCATCTCCGTCTCCATCTCCGACTTTGGCTGGTATGGGATAAAAGAATTTCTTATATAGCAACAACTGCTGCATAGCATACATACATCTGTCTGTCTTCATCTCTCTCTCACCCCTCTCCCCACTCCCAATTCCATTGCCATCTCCGTTTCTGTATCTTTCCCTATATCCCTGTCCACCTTCGCCCCGCAATGCTTTGTAGAGTTTAGCACTCTATGCATATCCATGAGATTGCAGCGCGGGAATGAATCCAAGGAGCGGGACTCGGTGACAGCAATGATGGCGAGGGCAACGATAAAGGTTTTTCGTTTTGCTTCTTTTTTTATTTCTATTCCTCTCCTCTCCTCTCCGTTTTGTTGTTTTTTTTTTTTTTTATTTGAAAATTTTTTTTTACTTAACCCCTTATCATTGGCCGGCCGCAGCCTAAAGAACCAAAAGCCGCACCGTCGTCGTCATCGCCATTTCGTCTTAAATTAAAAGCTTTTTTGTCTTTGGCGCAAAAAAAAATAAAAAACAGAAACACATTGAACCAATAACAAAAACCAACCAACTTCGAAATACTTTCGATTGTGCCGCCGCGGCTTAATAAAGAGCATTAATGACAATGTCAATATGCTCCGGCGGTGTCAACCAAGGCGGCAACAACTGTGGGTCATTGCCAATTGATCAGATAGCGATTTGCCAAAATTATCAAATCTGTTGGGATCTTTAAATGCTGAGTTACATGACTTTTTAAATAATTCCTAATCACATTAATTGATAAGCCACTTTTATTCAAAGTCGATAAAGTGACAAAAAAAAATTAACAATATGAAACAATACTCAACTTCATTTCGTTGCATATTTCCAAGCGCATTTTAGGATATATATCATTCATTGCATTCTGAATGCTTTACATTAGTATCCTGGACAGCAAATAACACTAGGCAAAAAAAATTTGAGCTTTTTGGCGATTTAACGAACGAAACCCACTTATTTTGAAAGATTTATAATGAACAATTCTGCTTATGTACAATTTCAGCGAAATTGAAAACCAGAAATTGTGTATGTGCTCCTAAAAGTATGCTTTGGGCATTTATATATTCATATGATTTAAATGTTAAATGATTGAATAAATGAAATTAAGTTTTTATTTCGATTGAAAAATTACGAGCACAAGCCGAAACAATATGTTCTTCTGAAGAATTATTAGTAATCAATAGGGTTTTGTAATATTTCTAAATATAGAACCAGTATACCGGTATTATTTAATGTTATTAATTAATGTCAATGAAACTGCTCTAATTCCCCATGGAGAACTGCGACCAAATAGTCATTTAAAAATGTGAGGTTGTGTCCTAAAAATAAATTTCTCAGAAAGCATAAAAGAGACTAACTGTTATGAATAAAAAATTAATGACCACAACATGAAAATTGCAACTTGCTTAACAAATTCTTAAAATTTTTTGTAACGCTTTGCAAAGTTGAACTTAGCATTAATAAATTTACATTTTATTAAAAAGCCACTTTAAAAAACTACAGTACATGAGTTGAAATATATAGTAGAAGCATCATCTGTTGGCATATATTGCAAATTTGTACTTTTTAAAATGATTTTTATTAGATATTTATTAATTTTAAAACCCACTGACTACACTTTATCAAACCAAGAGATCTTCGCTTGCAACAGATGACGATAACAGCTGTTATCTTTACATTGGACTGTAACGTTAATATTTATGGTACGTAACATACTAATCTAATTTTTTTATAATTTGTGTTGGCATTAAAAACTAATAAATTTGAGCTGTGAAAAATTAATTAATGACAAAAAAATGGAGTAAGATTTAGTGGCAATTTTCCCGCAGTTTACTCGATTAGGCTGTGCAGTTCAGCTTCATTTGATTGTTTGGTTGATGGTGTTTTCTGTTGCGAATGCAAACAATTTTCGCATTTTCGTTTTCGTTTTATTTGTTGCACGTTTTTTATGTTCTTTGTTTGTGCCTCGTGTTTCGTCAACTAAATTCGCTGGCGTCGCCTCGTTGTCGATGTCGATTTCAAATTACCGATTACACACTACTGTTAACACACACACACACACACCCACAAACAGACATACAGTGTCGCACAGCTTATTTCGCTCATCACCTAGAAAAACAACTAAACCACTTTTAAGAGATATTAAATTAAGGCAGGTTGTTAGCCTAATGCTCAATTTTATCAAATACAATTTCATTTAATTTTTGTTCCACATTTCTTTTAATATTTTAAAGTAATTTAAACTAGAAAAGAACCTATTACAGCCAATTAATGTGTGTGCCAATTTTGGTTGCTCTAGCTCTTATAGTCTCTGAGGTCTAGGCGCTCACACAGCCAGACGGACGGGCAGACGAACATGGCTAAAACGAATTGCCTGTTGATGCTGATCAAAAATATATGGCTATACTTTACGTTTTCTGCTCTCTGTTGTATACATCCAAGGAATACAATATGCCCTTATACTTATTTATGATTTAATAGGTTTAGTAAGATGAGAGTTTATTACAACAAAAGGTAACAAATTCACTTGTTAAACTAACAAAATATATACTAAAATATATTTTTCATATTTGATACTTCCACCATTCAGTAACTATTTTGAGTGTCTTTTGACATAGATTCGACAATTGGAGAAATTAGGGCTGTTTCAAAGTAATAAACTCTTAATATCCTTCTTGGTAGAAAACATTAGGCATAACATAGAATACTTCAATATTCGTATTTTAGTCATAGTTTGCGATATATTCGAATTTTATTATTAGTTTGCGATATTATTTAAGATTTATATTATTTGAATCGATTTCAGTACGTCCCGAAAGAACTATTCCCGTAAAAGGTTCTATTTCGGTCTTTTCGTTTGGTTCCGGGATCAGTACCGGTATGTACTGGTAAAACAATTAAATTAAAAAAAAAATTAATCTTATAAAACTAAAATAATAATATAAAATAAAATAAAATAAATTTTATGTAATTATTAAATGTACCGAAAGAGTACTGGCACAAACGCTTCGGATTTTGGTTCTTGAAAAATTATTTATTCCGTTTATGGTAATTAAAATAAAACGGTTAATTTTGGTTAAGGGTTCCGGTATTATTTTCTGATTTTATTTGTTTATTATAATGTCTTCAGACAAAATTAAAATATAAGAATTATATTTAATGCGTATTTAAAGAACCTTATCAAATCAAAAATAGATGTTATTTTGTGTATTTAGAAAGAAAAGTTTGAAAATTTAAGTAAAATGTTAAATATTTTATGAGGTGCTGGTTGAAATAAGCTGTGAGCCACTGTACATATTACACTCATATAAAGATGGCAAGAAGACTGAAAGCTTGCGCATGCACTGTTGCACCGTTGCACCGTTGCAACGCGTTGCATCGTTGCGAGGTTGCGCTTGCGCTGTTGCGCAATCTCCGCACAGCCATTACAGCAACAGTTGTGGTTGCTGCTGTTGCTGTTGGTGTTAGTGTTGGTGTTGCTGCAGCTGCAGTTGTTATTGCTATTGCTTTTGTTTTTTCTTTGATTTTGTTGTGGTTGTTGTTGTTGTTGTTGTTGTTGTGTGTGGCGCAGTTTATGCTTACAATCGTTTGTTGCATTTTCATTTCCAATATGTTTTATTAACATTTCAAAATGTTCGTTTTGCACTCATTTTGCTGTTGCAAGCAACGTTGGGCTAAATGCAATTGCCACAACAGCAACGGCAGCAACAATTGCAACTGCAACAACAACAGCAACAGCAATAGCAAATGCATGCATTTATTAGTCATAAACGATGAGCAGCCGTCACACACTCACCCACTCAAAGTGTAACCAACATGTAACCACCATGAACCAACTCACACAGACCCAAACACAATTTCATACATATGTGGACATCAGTTGTACATGTGTTTTTTGCGATGAAGACCAAAGCTCAGCTGCTTTTTGCAACCACTGACACTTTTTTGGTCACTTTCGCAGCGTTTTACTAACAATCAGCGAATTTTATTTTATTTAAATACTTTTCTCTCTTTTTTGCCGTAAGCCGAATATCGTAAACGACAACGACGCCGACGAAGAGCGACGAGCAGCGGGATTACATGGGTGCTTATCGGCAGTGCTGCCAAAACCGCTTTATTCCCGACAAATCTGGCTTTTTTTAACGGGGAAAATTTGGAAATTGCGGGAAGCGGAAATTCTGGCTTTTTTGAAAATGTATTTGGCTTTTTTCGGCTTTTTTTTTAAATAATTCCAACGGTTACATAAAAAGTATTAAAAAAAGTGGCAGCGTTATTATTATTTTGAGTGACATTTGCCAATATCACCAAGAACCTCTGCCCAAGTACTCTGATGCCGTCCGGACCAACATAAGTGCACATTCTATCAATTTGCTTAAGATATCTCAAAGAACAAAAAAAGTTTCTCATACTCATCCTTGATTTTCAAGACTACATACAAAGTTCAAAGTCTCTAGCTCTTATGGTCTCTGAGATCGGACAGACGGGCATGGCTAGATCGATTCGGCTGTTGATCCTGATCAAGTTTTGGTTTCAGCCACGCCACCTTCTGGCTTTTACATACATTCTTCCAATCACAATATACCCTTTTTTGCCTTATATGGGCTCAGAGTAAAGAACATTAAATTTGTTAACCCATAAGTACCCCTTTTTTAAGCTTTTTTCTTAAATTTGTTAGCATTTTTTTCCTACTCTTTTAGTCAAAAACTGTTTTTTTGTATTAAAAATTGGCAGCACTGCTTAGCGGGGAAGTTGTCGCTGTGTCCACTTGGGCTCCAGGCGCTAACCAAATGATTCATGAATACTCACACCGTATGTGTATTGAAGATAGGGAAAGACACTAGAAAGAGAGGGGATACAGAGTGGGTGAACGAGGGGTCAGAATGTAACAGAGAATATACTATATGTATGTAGTATGTATGATGAAAGTGCATAATTTGATGACAACTGCATTTAACTATGTGACTTTTTACAGTTTTGTTGGCGCTGTCAAATTATCACGGTGACATGTCTTTAAAACGTGCAATAATGGCAAATTCATTCAATTCAATTTTGAAATGTAACCACTTAAACAGCACTTAAGTTTTCTTATAAGGCCATTAGACGCGATCCGAGCTGAATCGAACCGAATTGAACCGAATCGAACCCAACTAAACCAAATGACTAAGCGACGATTTTTCTTATCCTAATCTGTGTTTATGACAATTAAGTTTTAAACATAACTGTTGTTCTTACTGACATTTCTATTAATATATGCAGAAAAAAAACCAATCTAAAAATCAAGTTTAAGAAACTTAATTTTATTTTGAATTTTTAAGTCTATAATTTTCTTAATTAGGATAATACGTAGATAAAATGGCAACGATATTAAAATAACGACTTTCAAAAAGTCTAAGCCTAAATTATTTGATCTAACTAAAAACAAATATTACAGAGCCCCAAAAATAAAAATATTGTTTAGAATATTTCATAATTGGTTTATGAGAATCCGGGATTATTTTTAGCCTGGAATCCCCGACTTTTTTTCTGTGTTCTTTCTTGGGAATAGAAGAGCATTTGTTGAACCCAAATTTCGAAGATATTTTGCACCGCTGAAATATATAATAATATATAAAAAATTACCGAGGAATTTATTCTCGTGATCGTCTGAAAAGGCGATCACTTAAGGAATTATTAACAAAATCTAGGTATTAGTAATGGGCTATTAATATGTCTTTATGGGTTATTTTCTTTAAGAATATATCTTGTTTTTACTGCAAGGAGGCATTAAATTGAAAACTAAAAATGTGTTTTACATGAAATGCAATATAACTTAAAAATCTCATCACGATCAAATAATGAACACGAAAAATATTCAGCAAACAATATCACTCTGGAAAAAGAAGACAATACTTTGGATTCTGGTTAAACCGTAATGTGTATGTGTATTTGTATATTTTTGCTCCCACTCGTATATCATGGAGTGAAAAATTCACCTTATAAGTAGCCTGACCGGAAACTGAGGGTCGTATGTAGTATGTTGTATGTTGTATTGGGGTTTGGGTTCGTAAGTGTCTGTTGCCTCATTGCTTCATGTTGTGTGCCGCATTGTTTGGTGTGATTTTTTCCGTTTTCTGCCCAACGATAACAACGTTATCAGTGCACTGCCCAAAAATGGAGCACAAATCAAAATGTAGTTGGATAGCGGTTGGTCCGACCCGCACCGCCATACAGCTGTCCATTTGTCTGCCTACCAATTTGACGGTAACAATGAAAAAATGCCAAAAGAAATTTATACAAAAAAAAAACACCGATAGTAGCCTTTCATTTTCTGGAAGCCGCTGATTTTATACTCTAAGAAAAAATTTCGTAAATGAGCTTTTTAAATTTTTGCGGTCAAATATAATGATTACTGTCAATTTTTTATAAAATCATCACTGATAAAAATTTTAAAAAATCATAAAATAATCGTTACTGTGTAATTTTTATAATAAAACACATATTGATTACGTTCCCTTGAAAAAATACTTGAATACTTTTAAATAATTTTATATACCCATATGTTATATATACTATAAATAGTATATATATATATTTCATGAATCGAGTTAAGTAAATCGTTTTTCATGAAAAATTTTCGCTGGTTAATGCTGTGTATTCAACAGTATAATTGTAAATATTGTAATAAAAGTCAACCTCTTGTTCTTCAGCCTGGTTAAAGTACCTAATAAATGTAATGAGCTCTAAAGATTGCATTTAAATCATCTTCATAATGAAACTCAAAACCTAAATTTGTTTGGGATAAATGGATGAATCAGTATAATTTTTCGATGGTTGACAATTAAATTATTTTGATTGGAATTCTCATCACTATACAAAAACTTGGATTATGAAATTCCTGTATAACTTAGATTCAAAACTTATCTTTAATTCGTTAAATTTATTAAAAAATGTTGCTTATTGGAGCAAACTCTATATATTAGTGTATTTTTCAAAAAAATTCCCTTCTGATTATAATTCCATTTTTGCTTTTTATTTTGTAAATTTATATATTCGCGAACATAGTGCTGAGCATAGCGAATATGCCCAAATGCATTTGGGATGCAACATTTTGCTTTTCATTTGATGTGTGCAGCGGGCTTTAAAAACGAATGAATGAAAGAATGGAGTATAAACCGAAAATGAAAATGAAAATATGTGCAGCATTAATTTCAACGTTACTGCACAGACTCTAGCTGCAAGGCTGGATGGGTGGTTTGTACGGTGGTTGCTTTGCCGATGCCGTTGCTGACTGACTGACTGACTGGGTGGATGGGTAGATGGGTGAATGGGTGGATGGGTGGGTGGTTGGCTGTGTTGGATGACTCAGTGCATTGGGTGTATGTAGGTGATATGATGCAGATGCAACAAACACAATCAAAATTCCATTCTGTGTCATGCTCAGCTCATGCATCCCATTTGGCCATTGCCTGGGTCTACGTCTGACTGTTGGCTATTTGGCTGTTGGCTGTTGGCTGTTGGCTTCTGACTGCAGTGAGTGTCGGGGATCGGAGATCGGGGACTGGGGACTGGATGCTGGATGCTGGATGCTAGGTACTGTCCGCTTGGTCGGCAGGCAGTCATTCAGTTAGTCATTCAACCAAGCATTTAGTCAGTCAGTCAACCAAGCGAAGTGTCTGTCTGTTTGTCTATTTGTCTGTCTGGGCTCTTTCGTAGTTGCGCATTGTTTGACCGAAAATCAGAGAGGGAAAATACATACATACATACATAGACAAATACATATAATCGAGATACATCTGAGAGCTTAAATTCCATTGTTGCGGCGTTATAAACAAAATTTGCATTCTTTCGTATTTGCCGACAACACGTCGTACATGTTTTGTACTCATACAACTGTTTGAGTTTGTACATGTACATATGTATATTCGTATTTAGGTATGTAGTTTTCCTCATTTTGGTATTTTCATCAGTCTTCGTTTCAATTGGGTTCCGTTTCATTACGTTTTGTTTGAGATGAATAAACATTTCGGCGATGTTTCTCTCTTTCTCTTCATTTACTAATCATGGTTATCACAAGATGTGGTCCACACACACACACACACACACACTTGTATCACGTTTGACAAATTGTTGTCATCACCCGCACACAACTCAATTCGTTGTCTCTCACCAGGCGACCTCAGAATGTGAAAAACGAAAATCAAAAGTCAAAAAGAACGAAATCCAAACCAAACTATCAGTTGAACGAACCAACTGCATCAGTATCAGCATCAGTATCAGTTGATTTCACAGACTGCTTCTTTGATATGTGAATTCCACTGATTTCCAATGTTCAACTCACTCTCACTCTCTCTCTCTCTCTCTGCTTCCTGTGGGACAACAACTGCATTGGTCCGCATTTTTTTGTGCATACCCCTAGAGAGATCAACCCTATTGCGCTGGTCTCAGCAATCAAACGGCCAACGGTCAGGCACTCATTGTTATTTAAATGTCGACACAAAGCGCCTGCTGAGCGCCATTTAGGTCCTGGACGAACAACAGCTCCATCTGCAATGGCACAGGCACTGTCGGCACTGTCAGCCCAGTCGTCCTGTCATCCTGTCCTGTCATTTGGCTATTGGCGGCGATGGTGGTGCTATATTGTGGGGGATTGCTGGCAGACATGTTGGCTGCACATGTTAATTAACAATTTTGATTGAATTCCAATTTCAGCTGAAATGTTTGAGGCAGTCGACAGACAACCTGCCCAAATACAGAACGCATTCATATCGAACGATACGCCTTTGATCCGTCCCGCTGTTCATTTTGCCACACCGACCACACGTGGCGTATACTATATATATATATATTTATGTTGGCAATGTACACGTATCGCGTATACGCACTATCCCCATATATTATTACAAAATAAATACTAGTATATGTATTCATATGAGTACATCCTTTTTGGTCAAGCCTAATTTCTTTTTCGCCTGCAGTTCATTTATTCCGGTTTAACTGTGCATACAAACACAAGTGTGTACACATGTTTGCACATATCTTTGAAAATATTGTATTGTTTGCAGGTTTATACAATAAATAAAATGGACACACATTCTTTTTTCCTGGAATTTCACTGCACTCGTAATTAACTTCATAATTAAATTGGTCAAATGAACCCGTCCAATGCGAACCGCGCACTTTTATTCTCTGCGGTCCTGTCTGCCCATCTGAATATATCTGGGTATGCACATGTCTGTGTATCTGTGAATGCATATGTGTTCATGTGCGCATGTGTGTGTATTATTGTGCAAAAATGCAAATTTATATATCTGCACTTACATATGTATATATTTTTATACGCTCTTATTGTGCAACTAAAAGCGTTCGGTAAAATGGAAGGGCAGGGCAAAAAATTCAAAAAATTCTAAAGATTTTTTAGAAGAATTTGAAAACAATCATTCGAAAATTTTCGAATCCTTTAAACGTCAGAGGTTTACATTTTTCGAACAAACTTTCAAAGTCACTAAAGTCTACTGCCATGAGATAATATGGCAAATGATTGCTAATAAATGTCATATTATTAAATTTAGATACATTTGTTTTTGAATTTAAAATAAATGGGTTTTTAATGGAGGTTTTTGAGACTTAATACAAAAATTACAAAATTAAGCTTAAGATAATTGGCATAAAATATATCTCGCGTTTTAATTGCTCCTTGAATGTGTTTATTTTTTATGTACATATGTGTTTGAAATCGACGAACAAAATTAATGTTTTTTTTCGGATTCAGCGATCTCAAATTTATCTGTCCTGAAAGTTTCATGAAGAAAATTTAAATAAAGTTGCTCAGGACGATTTGGGTTCACTTAGGTTTGTCTCGATAAATTACGTACATTAAGTACAAATCTGTTTATATATTTTTGTTTTAACATTTAATAATTTTTTGTTTTATTTTTTAATTGCTGTACCGGTACTGATAAATAGAACCGTTAAACGACATAGTTGTTCCGGGAGTTACCGGAACCGAAACCGTAACCGATATTTGTTTCGGTTTGATTCCCTGGATAAAAGTTACCTCTTACATTTTATTGCCAAACAAAAAAAAAATAGATAAATCGACATATCAAATCTAGAACACTTGTTGCCTTATTGATAATAAATCAAAGTTTTTAATATTAAGGAATTATGTTCTACTTGCAAAATCTTAAAGCTTTCAATGGTAATTTATCTGATTATGTATCTGTTAAAATATTTTAAAATAAATATTAAATATAAAACAGTGCTAGAGGGTAACCCTTAGTCGAGGGTGAAACCGTTTTCCCTGCCCATCATCATCATCATGAGTGTTATGGGAATCTGTCTATATAAACATACGTATATAATATTATATGTATGTTTGAGTGAGCATTTAAGTGCAAATTTGTATTAAAAACACATTGTGTGCGGGTGGTTGTGTAAATTTGAGCTACATGAATGGCAATGGCAATGGCAATGGAATGAGTTCTCCGTCTCTGCTCATGACACTTGACATTACACCGCACATTACGGATAGTCGAGCACTTTGAACACGTACCGCACGAGGCTGCCGAGCAGGGAACCGACCAAGAGCCCCATTATCACCCGGTGGCACGAAACAGGGCTACTGCATCGCAACAGAAAGAGATAGCAGACGCAATTGGCGAACGGATTCATTTGTCGAATGATGACCAAAAATTGCTCACTTGTTTGGTGTACTCTTCTCACACCTTTCCCCCACTCACCTAACTAGCGAAAACAAAACAATAGGTTGCAAAGCCCCTTTAGAAGGTGTAAATTTAATGATGGAAATAAGACGCACACACAAGTGCAAACCGCATCCACAGAAAACCAAAACCTCAGATAAGAAACGTACACAAGTTCTGCACATTTTCAGGCAGAAATATTCAATATCAAATCCAATGCATTAAAAACACACGCACACACGTTCCAACCAATAAACTGACTTATGTAATGCTATTTATTTGTTAATACAAATACAGCTACCCACAAACTAACCTATGCTTAGTTATATATCACTGCGAACGGCAGCTCGCGCTAGTGACGAAAGCAGCACGAATGGTGCGAAAGGCGACTAGCTTTCTATACAGCTAATTTGGAAAATTTGATCGAGTTATATACCGATCGAAAGGTATAGTCTTAACTAAAAATATGGCGTACTTTTGCTAACCGACCTGGTTCATGTGATAAGGGGGTGTAAGTAGGAGGGGAAAAGTTTAAATGATTGCAGCTAATGGGGGCGTTGGAGCCTTTTGGTAAAATTTAAAAACAATTTTTTTTTAATAATTAATATTTTTATTTAAAATTGTTATGCGTATAATTTTAATTTCGTTCGTCACAAAATTGGATATCAGAAATTTTGGGGCGAGAATATGCTTTCGTCACTAGAGTTTTACCTCATGTTAATACCATACATCCTTATACGTTATATAGTATATGGATGAATAATTCCTCAGATAGATTTGTACAATCTTGATGCACTCACAAAAATCTTACCATTAAATCGCCCTAAAATGTAGAAAGTCACCCTAAAAGCGGCGCTAAAGGCGACTGACCATCAATTTTAGAATAACCGACAGTTTGTGTCGAAATCTCTATTTTTTTTTTTAGATTTTCAAGGCAATTTGCCGTAAGAAATAGAAAGACTTCTCAACAGTCGATGAAAGGAAATTTTCCTTTATAAACTTTTAGTTTTTGGAAAAATTAACCCAAAAATATTTATTTTAGGGTGATGCTTTCTATTTCAAATAAAAATATTTCTTAATATTAAATAATCTTTTTCATTTTCTTTGTGTATTGAAGACTTGAGAATTATAAGCGTAAGTTGCTAATTAATCCTACCAAAGATGGGATAAAAGTGTGTGTTGGAATCGATGATAATCGAGAAGCGAACGCCATAAGGATTTTCATGCCATGTGCTACAAAATCGATGTAATCAACTCGATAGATCGAGTTGAATCGCTTCCGCGAAAATCGAGTTGTCGATATTTCGATATATTTTTACATCACTAGTCAAAACTAATAATCACTTTGTGAATCTACCAAGAGTGTCTTAAATAGGGCATTCTTAACTTGATTTTGGTGCTAAAGCCTGCTAAATAACCTTTGTATTTTAAAGATTGGATTGTACTCTTTTAGGTCGAGGGTCTGATGCATGAAGTCTGGAGACGTTCACATATCTCACAGCAGCTCAGCTAATGATAGGAATGTTAGCTATACTAAACTAATTTGAAAGATAATGCTTGTTAAATTTTTGCGGGCAATAAAACATATAAAATACAGAGTAAAAGAGAAAGCCCAGTGCCCTAGTGTAATGCTACATTTATGAAAACTTAATAATCTATATATATAAAACTGTTTGCCCTGACAGACTGACTGACTCATCTTTGTGCAGCTCAAACAGTAAGAACTAGTAGGCTGAAATTGTAGCACAAGCTATTGCAAATTAATAATTATTATAAAAATATGTTACTATTTTTTTAATTTCGATGCACCCCATTTACCATCCAAAGGTGCACCAAGCGGGATTATGGATAAAAACTCTAGTAGTCGAAGCCAAACTTTGGTAATCATAACTAAAAGCTTGCGTCAGACGAGAGTTTTTTCACCGACATATTTGCTAATGCTCAGTACAGAAGAGGACTTTTTAACCGACACATTCGCAACGGTTTTCACACAGAAATCCAATCGGGAAGTTTCTCATAAAATCTGGCATCACTCTATTATTGCTTTATGCATTTCAGTGTAATACAGTGGCTTAAGTTGACCGACGCTTTAAAAGTGGTAAAAAAAAGGTCGTCTGAACGGGCTTTAAACAAAACAAAACAGAACTTTTTTATCCGAATCCGAAACAACTGATTAGTAACCGATTAAAGGGGTCTTGCTTGGAAGGAA
This sequence comes from Drosophila phalerata, assembly GCA_951394115.2. Lineage (NCBI taxonomy): Eukaryota > Metazoa > Arthropoda > Insecta > Diptera > Drosophilidae > Drosophila > Drosophila phalerata. Next base: position 22,074,689 of record OX596006.1, read on the forward strand.
GGCTGCCTACAAAACGGTCATTCCTATGGAAAAGTAATATACTCTAGACTGTAATTGACTCTAGCTTGATTACTGCAAACGAAGTCGGCTATATGTGCCAGAGTCTGTATATTGAATTTGCGGCACTGGGGAGTCTGTCTCGTAGAGCGAAGAGACGCTACTCAGTCATTACGCTGCGTGGATTTCGCGCTATGGCACAGATTCTCACAATGCGGGGGCGACCGCATAATAGCCATAATCATCTACGGACCTGCGCCTGGGCCTCGGCCTGGGCATGTGCATGGCTACGGGATGGGGATCGGTATGGTTATGTATATGCAAAAAAAAAAAAAAAGAATACAAAAAATAAATTTAAGTATAACTAACTCGTATCGCAGTCTCATCATTTCTTGTCTTCCTTTTGGCTGCAGGGCATTGTACAATCGCCCACGGTCGGCAACTGCGTGGCATACGAGTATTAGGTATATTGAAACATATATACACACACAGGCATAGATACAAACATGGCAAGAGCACACTTATGCATATGTACTATAGAGCTTTATCGTATAAATATACATAGATATGTATCTAGAACTAGCTCTCTATCTATTGCCGACACAGAGCACAGCGCATTTTATTTTTAGATAATTGCTCTTCCTCTTCACATTTGGCCCGGATCCAAACACAAAAAAAATCAAGATTTTTGCAAAATCATAGTAATATCAAGCGAAAACGCTAATCTCAAAATGTACCGAAGTTTACATGCCCTCCTGCGTATAGTCCCATGTGCACATGTGTATATATATATTTCTTTTTGAATCAGAAATCTATTTACAATTGGTTTGGAACATATTGACAAGTTTAATACGTCTTGAGTGTAAAATGAGAATAAAATATTATTTTTTAGACTTTTATTTTGATTACTTTTCAGAAACTCTTGTAGTTTTAATTTTGGTATTGTGAAAGTGTTCCAAAATACTTGCCACCAGTAAAGAGTAATATTCTACTTGTCTCGTATCGACCTAAAATAATCTACATCAAACTACTATATCATACAGCTATCTTTGGAACCATCGGTTAGAAATAAAAATGTAATTTTGAAGATGTAATAACCCATCCCACCTCCATAGTGCATTATATTTGCTGACCTATGTACTTTGGTTCAGATTCTACTGCTATATTAGATTTACTGACAAGGGATCGATATGTCAAAAAATATCGTAATCCCGTTTCTTTTGAAGATCAGATTTGCTTAAGATTGGACTACAATACCATATGTAAAGTTGAATTGGTTTTTTCAAAAGTTGATGGAAATGTACGCCCAACTCTTAAGTTACATCCGTTTCGGAAATTTAAAACGCATGTTTTTCTTTATTCATCCATGTATTTTTTTGAAATATCAGCGCAAAAAAGATTAATCGCTTACAGTAGTTTTAAAAAATTCCATACTCAATGGATAAAAATAGATCAAATTCAGATGATCTTCTCAAAAGTCGTCAAAGATTTATGCCAAAAGGAAATTGGCACATGTTTTACAGATTTCATAAATTGCATTAACCTCGAAGTTTGGGTCCTATTGTTATCCAGCTCATCTTTTTAGTGCTAAGTAAGTATTTAAAAAGGAATTTGCTGCACCGCTTCTGAGAACTCTTATCTCGTAGGTGCCTAATTGATTTCATAAAGCAAACAATGTAAAATAAAGTGTTAAGTCGGAATTAGTATTAATATATAATAGATTCAGCTTACCAGGCAGCATTTTTTTATAAAAACTTTATTTTAAGAAGTTTTTATACCCGTTACCTATAAAAAATAAGTATAAGGGTATATTGTGTTCGTTGGAATGTATGTAACAGGAAGAAGAAGGCATCTCCGACCCTATAAAGTATATATATTTTTGATCAGCATCAACAGCAAAGTAGATATAGCCATGTGTGTCTGTCCGTCCTACTGACTGTCCGTCCATGTGAGCGCCTAGATATCAGAGACTATAAGAGATAGAGATACCAAATTTTCACACGCAGATTTCTATAGACCCCACGCAGGTCAAGTTTGTTTTAAATTTTTGACACGCCCCCTTCCGCCTCCGCAAATCGCGAAAAACAGTCTGTTCGTCTATATAAACACAAGGATCTCAGAGACTTTAAGAGATATAGTAACCAAATTTGGCACACAGATTTCTGTATACCCCACGCAGATCAAAGTTGTTTTTAAGATAATACAGTTTTTATGTCAATTAGCGTTATCTAGTAATATTAACTATTATCCCAAATGAATCGCATCATGATCGGACAAGTAGAACGGCAGCTATGGCGATTTATTGTTTTCAAATTAATCAAGTAATTTCCTTAAAGTACTTTTGTATGTATTGAAATAAGTAACGGGTATCCCATGGTCGGAATCTCGACTATAACCTTCCCACTTTAATATTAATTAGAATATAGAATTTATTGGGTGAAAGTTTTTGTGTAAATGTTGATAAAGTGATGATGTCATTGAAGATAACTTAAAAGTTGTCATACGATTGTAGATTAAATGTGTACAGTCTAAATTTCAAATTTTAATTATGTAGTCCTTGATACCCTTTTAAATGGCATTAACGCGTACAAATTATATTTAAACTTGTTAAGATTAATCGAGTTTCATAATTTCGTCTCTGTAAACTGCATACTTACTGAATTCCGAAAAAATTATTATTTTAATCAACGGAATCAGCGGAAAAGTTTTTTGTTTTGTTTGAGTTAATACTGAAAGCTCCGAGAGCTTACAGTGGGATACGTAGGTTATGTTCACATTAATTCTTATATTATTTTTGCGTTCGAATTAATTTATTATTTCGTTTTACTTCTTCTTGCCTGCTGTGCCTCAATAAATGTATAGAGAGCTTTATCTTATAAAATCTCTGATTATTTCAAAAAGCTTTCTCGAACAAATATACAAAATACTAATGCACAAAGAGTATAGTTTATTTAAAAACAATCAACAAATTAACAAGCTAACATTACAACAAAATCCAGAGCATTTGAATGGATTTTTATCTATTTTGAATGCATACGCACAAAGGGTATGTGAGTATTAATGTGTGTGAGTGTGTGTGTGTGTGTGTGTGTGTGTGTGTGTGTGTGTGTGTGCCATGGGTGTTACGAGCTCGTTATCTTAACGGCTAATCTACTTGGCAGCTAGCTGATTACGTGGCACACGTATGTACAATGTACATACATACATACATACACATTGGTGTAGGTGTAAGTGTGGCCAAAAGCTATTAGACATACTCTTGCAATCGGTGTCCCCAGCAACGGCCAGGATTGTGGGTTGAAGTCAACGAATATGAGTCGATGTTTGGATCCGATTAACACAGCGATTGACAGTTTAACATGGCTGCACAACAATACCCTGGAAACTGGGCGCATTTCAAAAAGAAATCTGCAACACTCTGAGAGAAAATATGAAATTAGAAATAGAAAATCTAGATTAATCAGAACTTACCCGAAAGCAAGCGCAGCATTGGGACAACAGATACATCCAAATGTAGAAAAATGCGCCGATAAACGCGACAATTAAGGACACACACAACAGTATGATGAGCCAGAAGATGAACCACAGCGGATTTCTCATATTGTTCAACCAATCTATTATTATTCATAAATTAATCAGTATCTTAAGTGCTATATATAATTTGAATTTCCTATTCGCAAAACGAACCTTTCTAAATCGTGTCGTCTGCTGACTCTGATATGGTATATTAAGCGACTGTCGTACGTTTCTAATCTATACTATATATTTCGATTCTTTCTACAATTTGAGTGCAATTTGAGTCTACAATTTGACCAAGACACACACTCGAGAGCCGTCTATTGCGATAGCGGACAGAGAGAAGTTTTCTTCTCTTGACTGAATGGGTGTCGGCCATGTGTGGTTTTATTTGCGACTGATTACGGCTATAGTGTCTGAGTAAACAGGTAGCATTAAGCAAGGCAAACAGAACAGCAAATGTCCTAAAAGAAATCACGCAGAGATCTCATTTCAATCAATCGTAAAGATTTTATTATTATAGTGCAACAGAATAGATCAAAATAAAGATGGTAGCTATTGGAAGAGAAGTTAAGCTTGGGTTGCATCCACAGATAGGAAAAACTATACTTTTTAAAACAACCGTTTATTCGGAAATATTTTCAAAATCACTAAACTCAACTGCCACAAATTTATTTTGACTTTTGAAAAAAAAACTAATATTTTAGAAATGCTTTATACAATGAACAAATTAATGAAAATAAGTACTTAATTGAATGAATACATTTTACATTTTCTGAAATCTCTCAACAATTTGTGTTGACATTTAAAAGCATTGCTTGCTTATCGTCGTTAAGTTCAAAATTCCAAATTTGTAGAGCACACTTCAATTTGATTTACATCGAATCTATCACTTCACACACAAGTTAACTGAAATCAAAATCACAAATCATCATAAAATCATAAAATCATAAAATCATAAAATTACATTACAATTCGAAATGAGCAAAAAAGATATGTACGAGGTAACCGAGCCAACTGCAGATGCCATAAAGGCATCGACATTTGCACAACGAATCTATACAAAACGTCTGCGCAATCCCGAGGATCTGAGCAATTGGAAGCGTTCTCGTGCATACTATGATCTGGTTGCCTACATTAACAATACAAGCATGGCCATACAGGGTTATCGACAAGGGGGCGGTTATATTATCACAACGCAAATGCAGAAATTGTGCAAAATCTTCAATTGGCTGGAACGTCTTATCTATGAGCATCATCCGTTGGGCGTTGGTCAGGGACTGCTCCGTTGTGTGGGAGAGACCAAGATGGATTCAATGGACTCAACGAATTCGCTACGTCACAAATGCCATCGAGCTTTCCGTCACTGGTTGCTACAGGTTCAGGAGAAAGTCTTTTCCATACTCGAACAGCAGGTGAAACCGCACTGCAAACACATTAATGAATTGGCCCAGTATCTGACGCGAGCTTTTGGCAGCTTGAAAAATTACGATTATGGTCCAGGAAATGAACTAATGTTCCTATTCTACCTATGCGGCCTTTTCAAGTCGGGCATCCTGCAAAGTGTGGACACGGTAGCTGCAGCCCTATTGCTTTATCAGCGTTATTTGGATCTAGTGCGTCGCATTATTCTGTTCTATCGTCTATCGGCTCATAATTACGATAACAATATCATCGATAATCGCAACGTATTGCCCTATCTGTGGGGTTGCGCCCAGCTGTGCCACGAAGCACCCTTTACGCCACCGCAATGGGAGATGCCGGAAATAATGGCGACCCATCGACGGGATTATATGTTGCTGAGCAGCCTTGATTATCTACAGAAGACAATGCAGGATGCACCACTTGGCGTCCACTCGTATCAACTGTGGTGCGTTCTCTCGCTCTCGAACTGGCCGGATGCCTACTCAGGTCTAATGCGGACATTTCTCAAGAATATCTTAAATGACTTTTACATTGTACAGGATCTGATCTTTAGCGAAATGATGTCATTTAATCGTCAGCCATCAGAATTCTTGCAGCGGGCTTATCTGGGTAAATTTCACAAACAGGTAACTTCATCGTCCTCCCAACACGATGAGGAGGCCATCATTGAGGAGGATAAGGAGGTGCAAAAGAAAAAAAAGCAGAAGGGTCATGATTTTCAAAAGAATGAATTGCCAGTAAATCCACCTGTAAGTCGTCACAACAGTCTGGACACAGATGTATTCTTGGGCTTTCAGGATCCACGTAAATTGAGTGACTACACCGACGATACAAATGCTACGCCGCTGCGACGTCCACATTTTTATCACAATTCGCTGGTGAGGCAGACATCGTCGATAGGCCACTCGATAAAGACGGTACTTGACTCTGGAACAAACTTAGAATCGGGCGACTCGAACTATGACACTCGCCAGTTGAATGAACTGTTGCGTATAGACAAGTCGAGCCAAAGTAACACAACCCTATCGTACTACAGCATTTAGGAAGTGTTCTGAAAGGACCGTCGATTACATGCTTCATATTAATATAGTATACATACATACATAGTTTCTACATAAATATACATACTCGTATGTTATAATTTCAGTTCCTGTGTATTCACTTATTAAGACAACAATTAAGCAACATCGCGTCTCTTTGGGTGTGATAAATCGCTATCAACATACATATGTACAGATGTGTGCAAAATTATAAGAACACCTTTGCATAATTCTTATGTTATTGAATGAACGGCTTAATAAGAATGATGTGAAAGATCAGAAAGGGCTGAAAACTATGGCTCGAAAACGATAAACCTGAAAAATATGACACTTGCAGAAGCCGTTTCTAATTAGCTTCCGGAAATAATTATTTTAATATTTAAAATGAGGGAGCTTTTTCATATTAAATGACGTTCTTAGTATCGGGTGTATTTCACCAATCTCTAGAGAATTGCCTTTAAAAATCACCATTCGAAATGTCTGCGTTTGTTAAGTGACAGAGACTTAATTTTTATTTTCGAATACATTTTGGAAACTAAAAGAAATGATTATTGTATTAACTAAGAAATAGGCTAAAAACTAATTAAATTTTATTTATTAAACTTTAAATTTTTTCAAATCTGTTTAAGAAAAATTTGCCATTTTTATATAGCCACTATAAAGTCCAGATAGTCCAAAATTATCTAAAATATGGTGAATTTACAAAATATTAAAATCAAATTTTTTTTTATTTCCTTATATTCGAAAACCAAATTTTGTAGGTTATCTCTACAAATGTATCAAGATTAAAAAATTAGACAATATGCGGGTAAAATAGTGATTAATTAAATCCAAGCACAATTAATCGTAGAATTATCAAAATAAACAGTTAATCAAATAGTTTTTTTTTTAATTTTCAATAATTTTGGCAATTCTTACATGTGAATGTGTAATGCAAATGACTTTTGATATCGACAACAATTAACATATAAATAAATAAAAATAAGGAATGTTATTTTATTTTGAATTTACGCGCAAATATTGATGTGATTATTCAAGCATATAATTGATAAAAGATTCAACTTATCGATTATGCAATAAATCGTATATACAATTTAATCTTAAATTGAGACAAAATTAGTTTGTATCATATGATTAATCGTGCCATGGCTAGTTTAAAATCGAATTTGTTTTAGCAAAGATGTTGGGAAAATTATGGGGTTTGTATTATTATGCACACGCCTGTATGTATGTGTTTCTAAGTATCTATGTATCTACATATGTATAACGCTCGCACACTCGTTTTCTCTCTGTGTTTCTGTGTTTTTCTGCTCACTCGCTTTAGCTCTAGCATAAAAAATTCGCAGCTGTTTTTTGTGAGTGTGTTTGTGTTCATCTGTGCTTTATGTTTGCTTGTCTGATTGTGCGACAACAAATGATTCAGTTGGTCTTTAACTGGAACTTATTAATTTCTACAAAAACACTAACACACACGCACACACATATACAGACAGACGGACATACATGTATGTATGTAGCTGTTGTTGTCGTCTCACGCAACTTGTTATTATTATTATTATTATTATTGTAGTTGGTGTTGCTGTTGTTGTTGTTGTTGTTGATGTTCTGGATGTCGATATGCTAGCCGTTGTTATTATTGTTAGTGTTATTGTTATTGTTATTGTATTTCCACTGTCACTGTCGCTTCTTTGCTTTTCACACAAAATGTGAAGTCTATAAAGAACAGCACATCATTGTTATGGCAGCTGATAAACTGCAGGCACACACATACACACATAAATATATACACGCATACATACGAGGCGTATACGCACTCTAGCTTGCTTGTACATAAGTCAAGATACAGATGTCCAATTCCCTGTGTTTGCAGATTTCCGATTGCTTGCTAATTTTTTTCTGCTTTTTCCCTTTTTTTCTTCCATTGTTGATTGTTTTGGAATAACAAGATCATGTCTCTTAATGAGATACAGATACATCTGAACTTACAGATACTTTAGGAGCAGCCTATGAAAATCAACTCACAAGCTACGAAAAACATAATCTTTACATTGTTGTATGTTCGTATCATATTAAGTATTCGCATATTCTTTAAAAACTCATTGTCAAAACATTTAAATTATCAAATGTATTCATTTATGGTGAATATTCATCATTTTAAGGCCCAGTTACAGAACCGCAGAGATGGGCCTTTAATAAGTAGTTAATTATCCAATCGCAGAGTGTACTACAATTCTGAAGAATCGTTTCGTTTGCTTTCGCCACTGCATACAACAGTATACATACAATTGTATGTATGTTTATGGATACAATGTCATATCCCAGCAAGCATTTTGAAGTTCATTGTAACAGGATGAGTTGTTTTTTACCTCTTTTAATGAATAAATAAAGAAAAACCTTTCGCGCGCTTTCACAAAAATAACACAATTTCTCATTTATATGCTTTAAATGTGATTCATTGCAAAAAGACTCTCAAATGATAGGAAACTTGATTCTCTCTGAAAAATCAGGTTATGACCAACTCTTCTAGAGGTGGCGTTTAGGCTACCATTTTATCCCCGAAAAAGTTTGACTATTTTAAGCAGATAGAGAACTGGAAAAAGTCTTGAATGGTAATAAAAATTATAGTAGTTATGATACTTAGTTACTTTGAATTAAAAGAATTTTACATTGAAATTTAATAAATAAGCATAGAATACATTTTAATAGAATTTGTATTAATTATAATAATACTTGAAATTAATTTATTGCAAATAATTTCCAAAAATTAAATCTCTGACATTTCTGTATTGTTCGATGAACTTGAGCAATAAAAGGTCGTAGGTAAAATACAAGGCTATTAAAATACAACTCTGGGCGGACTTCAGAAGCTATGATGATGTCTAAAACATACATACAATTGCACAAAACCATTCCACCCTTTCTTGTCGTTTTTCCAAGACTGCTAACGCTCAAAACCAAAGTTTTGTTCTGATTTTTTGTTTAATACAAACATGTGCAATATTTTTTTGTTGTCAATTAACTAAAGATTAGGATTTAATTATCATTTTTTGACCCGGTACTTTGTTGTTTCTTGAGACATCGCACAATCAATTTCTCGCAGATATATTTTTTAAATCATGGCTTATTTAATATAATCATTTTCATATTCCTATGTGAAAATTTTATTTATTTCAAATTATATTTGTTGAACCTGTTTAGAATATTTCTGGCCATGCCCTTTTCTAGTATGAGAATAGAAATTTTTGTAAGAAAGTGTCTGAATTGTTATTGGTCATTAAGTGACTCCATTCAGATGTCTGTACATTAGGGTGCATCACTTTGTCTGGGACCAAAAAAATATATAAATGGGTGCCCAAGTTCTTAATCTAAGGTCAATTCTAAGATGTTTCACCAAGAAACCAAAGTTTTAAAATCAATTCCTACTTCCCGATCTTTGAGTTGAAAAATTTATTAGCTTTTTAACTTTTAGCATGTTTTTATTATCATATCATTAGTGTTATAATTTCACTCGATCTTGATAAGATTTTATTCTTGAATGAGACCAGAACTTTTATACAATCAAATGACCAATTTCGTTCATGCAAGTTCTAAAAACACAAAATTTTTCTTGGTGAAAACATCTACATGAGAGAAAACATCTAGAGTTTACCGTAGAATTTGAGTTTGGGTTATCATTCTTTGTGAAAAAAAATTGTTGATCCCTAATGTACATGAAAGAAAACAAAGACAACACGTGAATAAGTTTAACAAAATAAATAAGTCAGCATACTAAAAAAAAAAATTCACACACGCATTCACAACAATTATAAAAGCACACATGCACATAATACGTACACACATACATATACATACATACATACATACAAACATAGATATACGAACAACAACTTCACGTCAGCAATTGGCATGCAGAAGTCAACTACTATTGTTGTTGTTGCTGTTGCTGTTGTTGTTGTTGTTGTTGTTGTTCTCTGTTTCTGTTGGCGCTGTCCGTTGGCACAGTCATGGTAAAAATATTTCAAAAATGTCTGTTAACTAACAGTAGCGCTGTTAGCTGCACGGCTTTCAACCGATCTCATTCAGCTGGTGAACAACAACACGTGAGAGCTTTTTGAACGCCAGCCAAAGAGCGTCTCTGTTATTACGCCCTGCTTGGCGCTCTTAGTTTAACGCTCTCACGCTCTCACTCTCTCTTTCTCTCTCACTGGCTGGCTCTCGCACAATTCTCTCATAATCTCACATACACATGCGCATAAGCTTAGGCCACAGCGAACGTCACGCAAATGCAAAGTTTAGTCTGACGCTGTTGAGAAAATCGGGAAAATTGAAAGAAACAAATACAAAAAAAAACAAGCGGGAAAGGCTATAGTCGAGATCCCGACTATATGATACCCGTTACTTACTTTAATACATTGAAAAGTACTTTAAAGAAAATACTTGTTTGCTCTGAAAACTTTAATTCGCCATAACTGTCGTTCTACATGTCCGATCTTGATGCGATTTAGTGGGATAATAGATAATGCTAATAGATAACGGTAATAATCACAAAAAACGTATTATCTTAAAAACTGTGGGTGTGGTGGTTTTTCGCGATTTGCGGGGGCGGATGGGGGCGTGGATTAAATTTGAAACAAACTTGATCTGCGTGAGGTATATATAAATCTGTGTGCCAAATTTGGTTACTCTATCTCTTTTAGTTTCTGAGATTTCTTTGTTCAGACTGTTTTTCGCTATTTGCGGGGGCGGAGGGGGGCGTGGCTTAAATTTGAAACAAACTTGATCTGCGTGGGGTATATAGAAGTCTTTTAGTGAAAGTTTGGTATCTCTATCTCTTATGGTCTCTGAGATCCTTTTGTTCATACAGACGGACAGACGGACAGACGGACAGACGGACAGACGGACATGGCTATATCGACTCGGCTATTGATGCTGATCAAGAATATATATACTTTATAGGGTCGGAGATGCCTCCTTCTACCTGTTACGCACATTCCAACGAACACAATATACCCTTATACTTATTTTTTATAAGTAACGGGTATAAAAAACAAAAACTTGTTTCTTTCTAACAATCAGCGACAAGATCAGACGCCTTATCCGCTCATTTGCTGCATCATCAGTTGGCCAACTGGCTGGGTGCCCAGCGCAACAACAACAACAACAACAACGACCAGTTTTGTGCTTCCCCATCTCTGTCAGTGCCTTCACCTGCACAGCAGCTTCTTCTTCTTCTGCTTCTGCTTTTGCTTTTGCTTCTTCTTCTTCTTATACAGCTGACGACAAACGACTCTCGGACAGCTAAAAGCGTTGCAACAGCAACAACAGCAACAACACCAACAACAACAGCAGCGCTGCAGCGTTACCACAACAGCAAAGCACACACATGTCAGTGTGACAGTACCCACAATACATACATGCATACATGCAAGAAACAAAACATAGAAAAACGCATTCATACTTTCACACATATGCAGATTATGTGTGCAGATGTACATTGTACATATATGTACATACATACATATGTACATACATACAAACATATCTAGTAGTTGTTAAACTTGCTTGCTAACTTCATTCGAACTCGTATGTCCGTATATATGTATGTATGTATATATGCACTTATGTACATATGTATGCACGTAAGATTCTCTAAACATATGTATTTACAGTGGCTCACAGTTTATTTCACCCACTACATTTCTGAATGAAATATAAAATGAAAATAAAGTGTAAAATTTAATTAATAGATCGAAACGAATATCGGTTTAATTTATGGTTTCGGATGTGTCTGTATTTTGGATATCGGTTATACTCAAAATCAATGTATGTATATTTTGAAACACCGTTTCCCCGGATATCAGTTCATAAAAAAAAAAAATAGTTGTACAAATTGTAGAACAAAAAATAAAAACGTCAACATACCATATACAAAAAAACCAAAATATATTCCTGTATTATATTTCAAGTAGGATCTATCTAATATGATCAACATTAAAATTTGTATTGCAAATTGCAGTCAAACTTCGGTATAGTAAAATCCTTTTTCAATAACGGCTACAAAATTTCATTCAGCTAACACCAGCTAAAATCCAATACTGCGTTTATATTATATTTATGTCTCCGTATATTCAAAGATTAATTTATTAAAAAATTTTTAATACGTACAAGTGGTGGGTCATTTTAGCTGAAAGTCACTGTACATACACATGTATCTATGTATGCATGTATTTGTGTATTTGTACGCTAAAAAGCTCTCCACCTGTACCATTCTATTCTAATTCTATTCTATTGTGTTCTAACAAATGATTGCCACTTTATTTTAATTTGCCCCAGTCATCAAATTTACCCATTTTTTTTGGTTAATTGTCAACTGTGCAAAACAACCGGTGCTCCATCTACCTATGTACATATATATCTATATTAATTTATGCTATAATCTTATTTGGTTAAAATAAAATAATTGCAAATCCTTTTAGTAATAATAAATTAAATAAAACTGATTTAAAAATACAATATCTAATTCCTTCTATTTTTATACCCGTTACTTAAAAAATAAGTAAAAGGGTATATTGTGTTTTTTATCTTTATTTCTAAAAAATAAAATATTGACAACCATTCTAAAGTAAACTTAATACATTTTAATACATGAGAGATATACTAAGCAATATGTTAAACTAAATTGTTTTGGTAAAAATTGCAGTCCTAACTATATGTTTTTTTTTGTACCTAAAAGACAAACTATAGTTATTAATATTATTTTTTTTTTTTCAAACTATGTATATTCGCATACTACGTACTGAGTGTAACTTAAATCGAACCTGCCCCATATATATATTTTTTGTAATATGTGTGTCTGTAGTTGGCCTACCTGCTTTTGTGAAGTCTTTTGCCTGTTTTGGGTACAGATGCAAAATGTTGCCCCTTCCCTCTCTCTCTCTCTCTCTTGCTCTAACCGCCAAGCAACACAGCGCCACTGTCGACTCTGGCTGATACTTTGCTTTTCTTTACAAATACACAACAACTCACCGACGTAAACACACAGATGCACAGAAACACGCACACACACAGTTGTAAGCTCATGTATCTGTGTAATTTTGTTGGTGTTCTCTATGCATTGGCCGCGTCAACAACAAGTGAGCGAAATTGAGCGCAAAGTAAATGAGCGGCATAAGGCAGCGAGCGTCAGTGCTGGCAACTTTTCAGTGGAAAAAAAAAGCTGAGTTTTTTTTTTGCACATGGGAATTGTGGTACCATTATCACGCCAAGAATCGAGATTTTTTCCTTAGCTATCGGTACACACAAAATGAATTGCTTAGAATGCATTTTTATTTGTATATTATCACGAAAAGGGTTGATAAGCTTTAAGAATAAATGAATAGCAATAAATTATAGCTATATCTGTTTAAAATGGCCAAACTTACGACTAATAGCCATTTTCAAAGTGTTCTAGTAATCGAACTTTATAAATAGCCTCTTTCCGAAATTCCCAAATTTTACACGCAGTTGGCCTACCAAAAAAGTCCAGATTTAAGCGGGAAAAAAGCGAAATTGACAGTCCTGACGAGTGTAGTTCGGCTCTCAGCGCTTTATTAGTCACACTTACACGTATAGAAAACAGGCAAAATAAGAATGAAGAGAGCGATTGCTCTGACTGAGTGTATAAATATGTACATATGTATGTGTGAGTGCACGTTTCTGTTTTGTTGTTGTTTGTGTGTGCGTGTGTGTGTGTGTGTGTGTGTGTGTGTTGGGGCTTGATCACATTGTGCGGTTGTGGTTGTCATCGTTTGTGTGTGTTAGCAAACTATACACAGAAACAGGCAGAGCCAGCTAGCCAACCAGCCAGTCAAACAGGCAGCAGGCAGAGACCCGTTGCCAGCCAGCCAGCCAGCCAGCCACTCAGTCAGTCAGTCAGTCAGTCGGAGCAGCGAGTAGCGAGCAGCGAGCGAGCTACTGTCGTTCTTTGTATTGATTCCGATTCCGAATCAGATTCAGATTCAGTCGATGAGTTTCTCTCGCTTCTGCGCGTTGCGTGTTTCGCAGTGTTTCCGCGATTTTTTGGTTGTCGTCATCGTTGCGCGCGTCTGCGTCTGCGTCTGCGTCTACCCCCACCCCCACCCCCACCCACACTCCACTCTTCGCTTGTCGTGCGACTCTTTGCGCTTATTTGTCTGCGTGTGCGTGTGCGTGTGCGCGAGCGAGTGTGTGTATTTGTATGTATACATATGTACATACATACATAGTTGTGTATTATTTGGTTTTTTTTTTTGTTAATTTTGTTTTTGTTTTTTTGTTTCTTTTTTTTGTGTCGTGTTTTCTGTTAAGTTTTTCTGCTGTGTTGTGTTTCTGCAATAAATTTAGTGTTGCTTAACTGAAAATATCATTTGTGTATAAGATTTGATTACTTGCTGCAGTTTCGATATAATTTTTTTTTTTTGTTTAATTTGTATCTTCATACATATGTTTGTATGTATGTATGTACATATGTGTATGTGCTCATTCAGTTAAATTTAGTTGTTACGCGTGTTTCTTTCTGGCCATGTTGTGTTGTTGTTCTTTCTCTTTTCTCTTTCGCACGATCGCTCCCCAAAGGAGGCGCCACCTCTTCTCTTTTATACCAATTACTTCCTTTGTCAGCGAAACTAATCAAAATGCAACAAAAAAGAAGATGATCAACAAGAAGAAGAAGCGCACTGTAAAGTTGAGATTTCGTTCAATTAGGATCGCTTGTTCTATATGTACGTGCATGTACATGTATGTATGTATGTGTTTTCGAGCAAAAAAGATATTCATACAAACGACACTCAAAGATAAGTTTGCAACTACATACTTATGTATGTGTGTACGTATGCTTGCAAGTATTTTGCACACAATACACACAATGCACTCGCCCAAAAGAATAACAACAAATCTATCAGAAAGACACTCAGTGCGTGGATCTCAAGCAAAACAATAACAAACACAAGAGAAGAACAAACAGCGCTTTGAGCAAAAGCTTCATTTATGTACACACATACACACATATGTACATACATTCATATGTAATTTAGTCTCGCAGAAGTGCAAGAGAAAATGTGCAGCTCCTTTTCTCTTACATTTCTGTGTTCTCGCAGTGTCTGCTGCACCTTTTTTCTCCTGAAAGGCACATACACATGCTTGGATATATACGTGTACACTGGCGTGGCATACATACATACAAACACAGACACGCAGAGAAGCAGCAGCAAGAGCGAGAGCGAGCAGCGTGCTCTCTTCGTTTGCGGATCTCAACTTCAGTTGTTCGACTGGCATTTCATAAATCTTTGTAATTTTTTTAGTTGTCAACAAACACAACAAAAAAAAGAAAAGGAGAAAAACAGTGTGAAGTGCAAGCAGCAAGGAAAGTGCTTTGAAGCGCGGTACTAAGTACAACGCGTTAGACGTTATCAATTCTGATAACAGAAAAAAGCACAACAGTGAACACAGTTAACGGCATTGACAACAACAACAACAATAACAACATCAACCATTTAAAGTGCGTGTGACATCAGAGTCCTAATAATATATACATATCTAAACATACTACAATAAATACAATACAAGCAACATAAATATAAACTGGCTGCATGAAAAACATCACCAGCTCAAGCACTTGTGGCACGGGGCTGCTGCAATTGCAGAACAATCTCAGCAACAGCGAATTGGACGTCGCTGTTGCTGGCAAACCAGAAGCAGGTGCGTTATTATCTCCCTCTCCCTCTCCCTCTCTCTCTCTCTCTCTTTCGCTCTCTTCTTTCCAGACTTTTCTTGCTTAACCTTTCCCTTCTCTTAATTACACATGTACGTTCGATTGTTAAATACCCATGCTCTTTTCGTATCTTATTTGAATTTGAATGCAATCGGGAAAAAAGAGAGGTGATAAGAGAGCCGACCACCCTTAACATTAATTGGCACATATGTTCATATGTAGAAATATAAATTTACATACATACACATGTAAGCAATAATTAATAAATTATGGATTCGTAATACTTTCCGGGTACGAGCTGTTGTGAAAGGGATATTGGAAATTACATACTCCCTCATATGTATTATTTCCTCCAGGAATCGTAATCATTATAAGTTGTATTCTAAAAATCAATGATTTTTATGATTTAATGATTTTTACGATTTTCTTTACCAATAATCATTATTTTGTTCAAAGAAAATAAAACTCAAAAATAATGATTATTATCTTTGTTGATCAAAATAAAAGTTTTTGTCTTCTGTGTTAAATTTTGGATTATATATCTTTCATATGATACATCACAAGTCCTTCAAGGACGAATGTTAAGGATCCCATTCCTTGTTGAGTTTTGAGTAATTGCCGTCATATTTATCACACAAAAAAAAACCTCTACACGAGGTTAAAGTCTAGTGACGAGAGCATATTCTAGCCCCAAAATTTCTGATATCCCAGTTTGTGACGAACGAAATTAAGTATAATATACAAAAATTAAATAAATGTAAAAAACAATACCTGAAAATTGGCATTCTTCCTTCATTAATATTTCCCAATTGTAATTGCCGTCTATTTCCATATTCTATATCAGCGGTGGGCAAGCCCTTGCTCGCGGTACTCGCGCTGCTCGCAACGGTAAATTGGCTTGCTCGCGATTTTTGACAATACAACAACCACTTTTTATTACCCCCAATAAAATAAAACAACAAACACACAGCAAATGCTCGAGTTTCGGCTGCGACGCTGACCGTCATAAAAGTGTTCATTTTGCAAAGATTTATGACTTCAGTAGCGTTTTGTACACTGAGTGAAAAGTTTTGATGCGTTTTGATGCATTTTGATCTGTAGCACATAATAAGAGTTAGACTTACAAAATAAAATTAATTAGAACTTCTTTTAGTGTATAATTGTTTTGGCTCATCAAAACCAACAACAACCACACAGATCTTTCGTCGCGGCGCACAGAGTCATAAAAGTGTTCATTTTGCTTTAATTTATGACTATAGAAGTTGTGTTTGTTGCAGATGTTGTTGTAGTGCTCGCGACTTCAAATTCTGTGCCCACCGCTGTTCTATATTAAGAAATACATAAATAATGATTATTATCTTTGTTGATCAAAATAAAAGTTTTTGTCTTCTGTGTTAAATTTTGGATTATATATCTTTCATATGATACATCACAAGTCCTTCAAGGACGAATGTTAAGGATCCCATTCCTTGTTGAGTTTTGAGTAATTGCCGTCATATTTATCACACAAAAAAAAACCTCTACACGAGGTTAAAGTCTAGTGACGAGAGCATATTCTAGCCCCAAAATTTCTGATATCCCAGTTTGTGACGAACGAAATTAAGTATAATATACAAAAATTAAATAAATGTAAAAAACAATACCTGAAAATTGGCATTCTTCCTTCATTAATATTTCCCAATTGTAATTGCCGTCTATTTCCATATTCTATATTAAGAAATACATAATGAATCCCAGTTGCCAATTTTTTTTTTAAATCATTTAATTTCCTAAACGCTAAAAATATATTAAAAATATCACTTAAATTGAGTTATCAAGGTTTTTGTTCAAAAGGTATTAATATTAACATTTCAATACATATGTATATCTCTATTATGTAAACTACATTATACTTAATTGAGATTCCTTCCAACTGTCAACTCCACTTATTCTCAGGGCTACAGAAACTTATTCTGCATTACATGAAACTCTAAAAAAATAAGTTCAATAAAAATAACAATTGGAATTAAAAGCTAATTTATTTCGTAAAAATTTGAATTCTTCTTTAATCTAGTAAAATTGGATATTTAGCTTTTTTTTTTAAATTTAAAAAAAATATTGTATTTTTTAAATAAAAATAAATGTTGTATTTTGTATTGTAAATTCAAATAAATTTCAGCAGCTTTCGGATAAATTAAATCGTTTGTTAAATCGGTTATCGGTTACTACGTGTGTTCAGACCATTTTAATCTCAACTTTTCGACATAATAAATAAAGTAGATGCAGATTGTTCATGCAATTAATTTTGTTTTTATTCCAAAGATTAATTTAATTGAATAAATTTGAATACACGCTATGTAAAAAATAAGATAAGGGCTATATTGTTCTCAGTGGAATGTATGTGAAAGAGATCAAGTTTGATACTTCCCCTTCCGCTCCCCAAATCGCGAGAAAAAAAAACACCTTACTCACTGATTTTGGTAATTAACATTATATATTGTTATTATTTATCATTTGTCCTAATCGCAACAAGATCGGTCAAATATAACGGCAGTATTGACTATTTTCAGTTTTTTAGCAATACAAGCGCCTAAAAGTATGTAACAGGTATCTCTACATAGACTCTCCAGCTTGTTCTAGCTTAAAACGTTGAGGATTTCATTTTAACCCAAAATAAGTTTCGGTTCGAAAACGTTGAAAGTTATTGGCCCGCACGACAGTAGGAAAATCGTCTCAATTTCTAGATCGGCATTAGAATATGTACATAAACATTTTATGGTTTTAATTAATATAATAGTTACTTTAAACGTTCAAATGGAACACGAGCAAAATTAATTTGGATCTTAAATGTATGGAATTTACAATGTTGGTAGTAAGCATATATACACACATATGTAATCTATATACGAGTATATTTTATTTCATTTTTTTTTATGTCGATTGCAACGCAGGTTCTGAATAATGTTAGTTAACAGCTGGTAAAAAAATATCCTGGAGCATTTAAAGAGCGACAATGTCAGTTGTTCGAATGTGTATTTGTATGTTATGTGTGATGACCCAAAGCAAACAGATGCAATTGAGCCTAAGATCTTTTATGCCTTAGCCAAGTTGAATGGTAAGCAGTTAGATTTGCTCTTACGTGCGACGCCCTATCTCTTTCTCTCTTTGTTTGAATTTAAGCTCTCTTTTGTGCTGTACACACGCGTTTTTAAATCAAGTTAACGGTGGTGACAAAGACTACCAATTCCCGCAACACCAACAACGATCACATTGGATACCATACTGGTTTCTACCTACCCACATATACATATACGTGTATACATGCACACAAGCAGACAAACGCTCACACAGATACAATATACATAAGTTTGTATGTGCGTTGCTGTCTATTCAAGCGAGTCACAATTCTCTGTGTGTGTGTGTGTGTGTGTGTGTTGTATGTGTATGTTTGCGTATGTGTGTGTACATGTGCTAGGTGGGGTTCACAGAACCCTATCGAGTCTATCTTGCGCAATATTTTTTGCCCATCCACTTTGCCATGTCCTGGTCTTTCTCTTTCTCTCTATGTCTGTCCGTCCGCCTGTCTTGAGGGGCACTCTCATCAATCATGGGGCCGTGAGTTTATCCCCCTCTCCGCGTTGTTCGAATTGAGTGCATTCGAATGCTGTTGCGCTGTTATCATTTGACTGTTAATAACATAACAGTCTGTTATGCAAAATTTGGCGCGATCACTGCGGCCACGAGTCGGAGGCAAGTCAGCAATAATACCAATACCAATACCAATACCAATACCAATACTAATAGCAATAGCAAAAGCTGTTTGGGTTTTTTTTCTTTTTGATTTTAGCTTCGACTTTAAGTTTGAGTTCGAGTTTGACGTGGACGTGTGTGGATTTCTATCAGCGAAACAAAAAGTTGTCCTACCAGTTTTTTTTTTTTTTTTTTTCTGTTTTGTATTTTTGTTTCTTCTTTTGCTTTTTGGGGCCATTCTTTTTGTTTGCACTGTATGTTGTTGATGTTTTTATTGCTGCTGCTTGTAGTGATTTCTTCTGTTTCCCTCTATATTGCTCGCTGTTTTGCTGAGTGTGTGTTTACCTTGGTACTTGCGACGAATTTGATTTGGACGGTTCTATAGTATTTTGTGTTACCGTCCTTTCCCCAGTGCCAACTGGATGACCCTTCGAATATCACCCCACCAATTATGCAATCATGACGTCTGTTTTCCAATCGATTTGATCCGCACTATAGAATTATTTCAATTCTCACCTTACGTATATACAATAAATTTTATGTTCCTTCTATCAGTTAACGAAGAAGAAACGGTTTGCCACAAGACATCATTTGGCTTTATCTCTTGCCAGCAGACAAGTCGCACTAGTCGAAAAACCAGTTTCAGTTTTCCACACCTTTTTTTCCTTCCTCTTCTTCTCCTTCGACTTCAACATTTGCAATCAGCAGCGACAAGCCGACAAGAAGTTTTCAATCAAACAGCGATGCAAAAAACTCAAACAATGTTTCAATTGTTGTTATTATCCGTCTATTCTTGCTTGTTTATAATTGATGTTTTCGTACTCTTACAAAGGGTATCACAATTTTGTCCAGAGCTGTGTAACGCATTAGATACACCTATACTATATATACATACAAATATGTAAACTTGTTCTTCATCACGACGACGAACTGAATAGATATAGCAAAAATAATATTCATATACAGAGGTGCCACAGAAAACGAAACCACCCGAAAATCTCCCAAATCTCCATAAATTTTTGGGAGATTTTCGGTTGGTTTTGGTTTTTGTGGCACCCCTGATATCTCTCAGTTGTATAGCTATCGGTTCGTTTCACTATATTATATGTGCACCTGCCATAGGAACGATTCATTGACCATTAGTATAAGCAACTATTTCGTTTTTTTTAATGTATAATAATATATTAATAATTCCACAATATTCATATTATAAAAAAAAAACTTTTCAGAACAAAAAAGTAGGAGTAACTTTATTATTATTGGAAATATCTCCACCAAATTTACATGTTCTTCATTATGTATTGGCTTATGCAACCGAATAACTATATCATATAGATACTAGCGATCAGATAATTCTTAAATACAGTATCCTCTGAATACCGAGGGTATCAAGTTTTCGGAGTGCCAAAGATTAGATATCTTGTTTAAAACTGTTGTTCGTCTTGAAAGGTTATTTTATCAAAGTGACAATCAAAAGCTTTTTATTTTCTCTTATTACAAATGTTTGTTTTATATTGAAGTGTTGGTCTGGCAATATTTACAAAATTGGCTCTACATATTTTAAGTATGCCAAATTGTTGTACTAAATTATAATTATGATTTGATTCTGATTATTGAAAAATTTTAAATAAATAATCGTACATCTTTTTGCTGATATGTATGCATTAAATATGTATCCTTATCTAATTTTGTACGTATCACATATCGTTAGACGTTTCTTCGTAAATTTGAGGTCTGGCATCTCTCATTTCTTGCTCGCTTTAGCGTTTCTGGCACCCATCCTTTCATTCCCCAAAATAAAAGAAAAATTTGCAAATATTCCACTTAAGCTTCCTCTCACATATGCGAGTATATCACATATCATCATACTTGATAAAAAAAAAAAAATGCTGTAGATACATATATGTATATATATGACATATAAAATATATTTATTATGTGCTTTTTGAAAAAAATAAAGGAACAAAAATGTCGACTGTCAGTTGGATGATGACCGATGACAAGCACTGTTATTAACATGCATTTCAAGCGCCCCCTGCAGATCGTGTGCGAAACACCCTCAACCTGGCCCCACTCTATGTACGCACATATGTGTGTGTATGTATGTATGTATGTATGTGTGTATGAAAACTGCAGTTGATGCTCACGACTCAACTGTCGCTTTGACTCGACTCTCTTTTGTCACTAAATGCTGCTCTTTTGCACTCATTTAGTATTAGGCCACTGTTGCTGTTCGCTCTCTTTCTCTCTCTTTGCTGTGTTCTGTTTTTCGAAGTACGTGACTTGCTTTGCACTTCCTGTTCGTTTTGTGTTGGTCGGAGAAATGTTGCCAATTATTCAAAGTGTGGCGGCTGCTTCTGCTGCTGCTGCTGTTGACAGACAAATAAAATAAACAAATAATAACTAAGCATACACACTTAGATAGATATATATATATATATATATATATATATCTGTAGATATAAATACATATACAAAGTGTGAGCGAATTGTGTGATTGCGACTCGACAATTTTGCCGCCTGGCGCTGCTGCTGTCGTCACGCCGCGTTGGTCCAAACGAAATCAGTTAGATGTTCTCAGTGCATTCGTGCACTCAGCTAAACGGTACGATACGATACAAATCGCACTCGCAAAGTTCTCAGTGCAGACACCACACCGATGAAGATATCAGCTGAATGATGCCGGGTGCCCGGAGAGCAGTGTGCGGAGAGTGGAGAGTGGAGAGCGAAGGCGGTCACCTGTGTCTGACTCATCGATTTAATTTTGAACACTATTTCGAGACCTTAGTCAATGAACGAAAGCGGCGTGCGCTCAAGCACTCAAAATGTCCAATCGACACCTAAAGAGAGTGTCGATAATAAAAATGAACGAGAGTAAGAAGCTGCCTGCCGTCAATTGATGCTCTCTTGGGTTGAACAAATCGAATTTGTGTGTACGAGAGTTAAGCAAAGTGTTGAATTGCTCTCTTACACTTGCCAGCAGCTGCTGCTCTTTTGCACTATTAGTTTGAACAGTGTTTGGTAATGCACATTTCAACAGTGTTATAATTAACAGTGTGGGAAATAAATAGAAAATACAGTCGAACTTCTATAATTCGAATCTTCTCCAACTCGAACCAAATTGAGTGGCAATTCTGCTCCCATAACTCGAAAATCTCCATAAGTCGAACACTTTCATTGGATAATGGTGATGCGAGTTAGCGAAGTTCGACTGTAATAGATTACATTAAACAAAACTTAAGTTAACAAAACAAAAAAACCAAGAAAACGCAGAGTTGGTTCTAATATTTTTAATTTGTTTCCTTTCAATGACTAAGTGTGGAGCCAAGACATATTTTATAAGGCTTAAACATTTTTTCTAATAGAACGTAATGCCCCCGTATTACTTTAAAAGTCTTTTAGTTCGCTTTTCATTTAAAACTTGAAAATTGAAACTTACCATCTCGAAGATTCTTTCAATCTTAGGGACAGACAGACATGACCATATAGACTCGTCTGTTGATGCTGATCAAGAATATATATACTTTGACAGACTCCAATAAGACCTCAATTTGTAATTTTTTAATAACAGGGTCTTAAAAGTCATTTATGAATATTAACTCTATAATTTCTTGAAATTCGAAACATTTTTCGGTTTAGTTAATTCCCAATTTGAAATATACACGAAGCACACCGCACAGAATTCTCTATTGATAGAAAAAGAAAAAAAGAAATGGATAAGCAAACTCTTGAGTCCAGAAACCAATATTGCCACCCAACGGAAGTCAAGGTGTCTAGGTTCTTTGGGAAAACCAACTATGGGGCTGTGCAACGGGTGCGCAAAGAATCGGATACAGTGCTGTGGCACAATTCAATAGCCTACCATGAACTCATCGCCTTCATTAGCAGGATGAGCACTGCGATCCAGGGTGTACGTCAGTTTAATCAGGGTGATTATTCCGTTAGCCCAACGATGCAGCGTTTGTGCAACATCTTTGATCGGCTAACCCAAATGTTGACATCACATCAAGCTGCATCCACTGACAAACCGGATCATTACTCAGAGGTAAAGCGTCCGAGCACGGTTGAATCCTATCGCAATTGGTCCCGCCAAATGCTGCGTGGTATCTTTAGCATGGTGGAGCAGGCGGTGCCCCCCAAAATGTGCGAGCATGTCGGTGAATTGGGTCAGTATCTGGCCGGTTCATTTGGCAATCAGACTCGTCTGGAATATGGCACCGGGCATGAACTAAGCTTTCTGTTCTTTCTGTGCGCCCTGTTCCGAGCGAAGGTGCTGTTGCCATCGGATGAACCTGCTGCCGCCTTGATGCTCTTCAATCGCTATTTGAACTGTGCTCGGCGCCTCCAGATGCAGTTTGGCCTGAAGCCGGCGGGATTTCAGGGCGCCTATTCCTTAGACGATTATCAGTTCATTCCATATTTGTGGGGAGCTGCACAACTGTGCTACGATCCGCCCTTTAGGCCAAAACAACTACTCGATACTGAGGTGTTGGCACAGTGGCGCCATCACTATCTACTTGCCGGCTGTGTGGCTTTCGTGGCCGATACGAAGCAGGGCACTTTTGCCACGCACTCGTGCCAGTTGTGGAGCATTGTGACATTGTCGTCGTGGACGCAGGTCTATAATGGACTGCACAATATGTATCTCAAGGAGGTCATCAGTCAGTTTCATATGCTGCGTCACGTCTATTTTGGTCAACTGATGTCTTTTGATCCAGCCCCGCCTGCCAGCCAATTGGTGCGTCCTCAACTTGGCTATTTGTCGCAGCAGCGTCGCGATTACCTTAAGAAACGTATAGAAAGTCAAGTCCATCAGTCGATGGAGGACGTGCAGGTGCAGTTACAGGTACAGGAAAAGGAGCCGGAGCATTCTAAGCATAAGATCTCGCGCATTGCCCTAACCACTGACTTGGCCAGCTCCAATATAAGCGGCACCAGCATCAGTTTGCGCTACTTGGGCGAGAAGCGCTACAAACGCCCGGAGCCCAGAGCACAAAAAGAATAACTCTCCATAGAGTTAAGATGTCTTTGTAATGTCTTGGAGCAATTAAAAACATGGCAGACTGTGTTTTCTTCTTGTGCTCCTGAAGCGATGCTCGAAATGGCATCAAATCTTAAATCAAATGAAATGAAATAAAATTAACTTGGCCAACAGCAAGCAGTCGCATGACATTTGTTGTTGCTGCTGCTATTGTTGCTGCTGATGTATCACCATCGTTCACCAGCTGTCCATTAAAAGTAAACCAGTTTCAGTTTATACCGCCCACCCTCTTTGCCCTGCATCTCCCCTTTGCTCCTAACGAATTGCGCAGAGCAAGCGACTAAAAATCTGTTAACCGGTTTAGAAACAGACTAAAAAAAAGCTGCTTTGGCTCAGGCTGTAACTGCTGCAACAGCTACTGTTGCTGAGAATTGCTGAGAACTGTTATACATAGGCGATATACATATTATGAGTTGAGTCCTACGACTCTTTGCAAAGCAATTAATACCAATAAATTGGACAGATCTCACAGATGTCGTGTCAGACAGTAGCCTGGATATTAATTAACAATAGAACTCGGGGAATAAAGGGATTTGTATCCCCTAATATATAAGTATCTATTTTTGTTTATAAATTGTTCAAAACAAAATGTGACACTTTGATCATTTCGCAAAATATCACACATTCTACAACTTATATTCTTCTTGGAGTTTCCCGACATTAGTTTGTAATTTCACATTCATAGACATATTCAAATTAAGACTTGAGGTATTATTAAATTTTATTACAATTACTTTTAATTTATTTTAATTGTTAATTTTAAATCATACAATATTTCCCAACTTAAATTTTCATTTAATTGTTCTTTTGTGGATTTCTATGTTAATTCTTCAGATCGAAATACCCGTTAACATGGCCAATTCACCAAATTTTATCTAATTAGCGATTACAAATGCACCTAAATATTTTCAAATACTTTCATTTAAATCCTAAATATAAGCTTAGTACAGTCTCTAAATTGATGATTTCGATTGTAATCTCAAGTGGAATTCCCATTTTTTGCAGTTGTTATTTGCTTGTTAAAAAACTCATTTGCCACAGAGTTACATAGCTACCCTTAAAATTACAATATTCTACAAAGAAAGAAACTAACCTGTCCTCTGACAAACTTCAAAGGGATGAACCCTTTCGCAGAACAATTGCATCTACCAAACGGCAATGCTTTTATATGTGATGATTGAATATTTGAAGTACTCAGATACTCAGCTGTCGACACACAGATACAGAGTGAGTTGATTGATGATAAACTATCAACTGTTTGCATATTAGCAAAATTTAATTGAAAAGCTACATAAATAGTTAATAGTTAAAATGAATTTTTTAATTTATTTAAGATTTAGATTACAAATATTTTGTTCATAATGCATCATAACACAAATAACGACATTTCGAGAAAAACGTGTTGAAAGTTTTCGATTTAGTTACACCTTGTAGCAAAAAGAATTTCTTTTTTTTTATTGGCATGAAAAGTGTATAGGAAATGAGTATGAAATTGTTATACAACATAGAACAGGACAAACAACATATTTCTGTATCATTATTCAAAAAGCGTGTTTTTTGAGAGTTATGATGGTGTTGTAGTAAATAAGCGATATGTTATGTAAGGGTTTATTTTCTTCTGAATGCATTTACTTGTGTATGTCCTTTTGTTACTGACTTTGTACATACATATACTACCAAATATATGCGATACATATTTTTGATATATCGCGCACACCAAGGAATGCGGATTGAGCCACCGTGTTGTATAGTGTTGTGTGGTGTAGGTTAGGGGTGAATTTTCCATAACATACTCTACGAGTAGCATATATTGTTCTTTTGCACATTGCAGAACATTTTTGTGGGGTGCAGTAGAGATTTGAATAGCGATCACCCTATTAAGGGCTGAATTCAGACTCACACATCGTGAACTCACTAGCACTTTAAGTGGGGTGACTGATCCTGCAGCAGCAGCACCACCACCACCAACATTACTACGCCACCACCACCACCACCACCATCATCATCATTATCATCATCATCATCATCATCATCATCATCATCGTCATCGTGTCCACCACCACCAGCGAGCCGAAGAGTTGGCTTACAGCTGTTCATGGTCCCAAGCGTGAAGCAGCAGGAGAAAATAGAGAAATGCAAACAAAATAATAAATACCATAAATTCCAATTGCCAGCAAGGCATCAAGGGTAGCAAGGACAAACCGAAACATACACACACACACACACACATTCCCTTATTAACTCACAACAGCAGCAGCAGCTGTAACACACAACTGCGTCTGATTCACTGTCTAAGTCTAAGTCTGAGTCTGAGTCTGAGTCCTACTCCAAGTCTGAGCCGAGCCTAGGACATTTGGTTTTTTGGTCTAATTGGAAATTACAATGAACCGGAAATGTTGCTGCCTAAACATTAATATGATAATATTGTGCATATGTACTCACTCTGCGTGTGTGTGTGTGTGTGTGTGAGTTTGTGAGATTATGAAAAATGGCACAGTCACCCCTAAAAGTAAGGCCTATGCAGAAGCAGAAGCACGAGCAACCCTGCAGTCGGGCAATGCAGCCGCTGCATGCATTATTATAATATAGTTGCCGAGTTTTTATCGGGTTGATGTGTGTGCTTTACCCCCTACTAAATACACACAAATATGCACGCAAATGCACATACACACATGTGCAAAATAATAAGAACACCTTATCATAATATTCAAGTTGTTGAGTGAACGGCTCAATCGACACACCTTTATTCAATAAAGCATCATTGAAGAGATGTTGGCAAAGAAGTAAAAAATGCTATCACTAAAATTATGACAAGAAAAGGAAAAGCCTGAAAAATATTAACTGTCACAAAGTATAAAAGTTAGTTTCATAGTTCATGAGACTCCGATTTCTGACTTTGTTCCCGTTTTTTTTCCAAACTATCAGGATTATATTGTGTTGTACTATTATTATGGGGTTATAAGTTCCTTAGGAATAAAACGCCATTCAAAAGTCTTAAACAAAAAGAAAAATTATGGACATATCATGAGATGAATACCAACTAGTTTCAGAATGTTTTTTACTGTACTATAACAATAGTAAAACATAATTATTTTTACGTTATTGCTCAAATGATGCTTTTTTTTATTGTTTTACACTCGTCTGTGCATAAATGTAAGAATGAATAGATATTCAACTCTTAGGATGAGTATTTCAAAGTATAAACAACACAAAAACCAAATAAATCGGCATAGATATAATGCTTCTCGTTGAATATACAGTTCTCAACTGAACTCTGTGTCGAGCTACGGAGCTAGGGTTCTAGACCCCGAATATACGCCGTCTACTAGGCTACTACTACTATTCCTACATTTACATATGTACATATCCGAACTCCTGATCTAGCTAAGCTGCAATGTACAGTTGGAAATTGGTAGCGAACCTCAAAGCTCTGACCATTGATAGTAGTATAAACGGCTTGGGATAGTGAGAGAGAGAAGTGGTGCGGTGGGAGGGGGTTGAGTTTGCTAAAAACATTATTTGAAATGAAATTTCTTTGCTGGCGGTTCTTGGAATTTTCCTGATTCTCATGTTCCATGACGCACAACGCGCCGCTTCGCAGTCGACGTTGCCGTTGGTATTTTTGGTCGTCTTCCCTTAATTGTATGTGTATTTGTGTGTGTGTGTGCGTGTGTGTGTGTGTGTGTGTGTGTGTGTGTGTGTGTGTGTGTGTGTGAGCGTGACTGAAACTGGGACTGCATCCTGTCGCGCGTAGAACCATCCCCTGTATCAGGAGCAGGAGCAGACCCAAGCCGAAAGGAGCGCACAAAACAAAAAGCAAAAATTAGTGAAAAATGAAAGGCATTTCAGTTTCCACTGAACGTTCCAATCAAACAGACGCGTTTTTCTTCTTCTTATTTTATTTATTTATTGTGTGTGTGTCGTTGGGAAATTCTTTCGATTCCGTTCAGTTCGGTTGCTTTTAGTAGTTTTTCTTCGAATCATCGCTCTCGCTCTCGTTTACGTTCCCGATCTCGTTCCCCCTCCCACAAATGATAGTCTTAAGATAAAAAATTCTTAATTTCATGATGATAAATTTCACATAATTCTGAAGTCAACTCTGTGCTATTTTGTTTTTCCTGTGCTTGTGTATGTGTGTGTGTATGCGATTTTCCGCATTTGTGCTAAAAATATTTCAACATTTATTTAAAAAACGACATTGATAACGGCTCCAAATTGGCGCCGTTCTCCAAACATTTGGATTCCCTTGAGGAATTCAAAACCCTATCCGGTGAGTTGAAATCTTGGCTCTCAGGCTCACTGCCTGACTCAATAATCACAGACTTAGTCTGAGAAACATAGACCCTACTATTGTTATGACAATGTGTCTACCTGTTCTGAGGCACAGGTAAAGCAACTTCTTCAAACTTATAACAAAGAGTATTAGACAATATTATGCTCCCTTTGGAACTCTCAGAAAATCTAAAAAAACACAGATGGACGATTAGAAATAGAAATCATAATATAAATTGTCATACCTATATCATAAAGTTAAGTTTGATTATTTACAAAATTAGCATTTGTATTAATTGGTATTAAAATCCAAGAAGACATAAGAACAAACAAAAAATTCCGAAATTCAGAAATAACAAAGTAACATTGAATCTGCTCAATCCGTTAGTATTGCACAAACACTCAAGAATCTTAAAAGTATTCATTTTGTTTTAAACTTTAGAAGTTGTGTTTGTTGTAGATATTGTGGAAGTGATTCCCACCGCTGATTTATGCGGTATATAAACCAGTTCGCAAACCGATTCTAAGGCTTTCTTAATCCTTAAAATACCGAATCGAACCTTTTCTTCCATATTGTTGGTTTGCAGCCTTGACTTAAACACAATATAACTTGCAGAGGTGATTCATTTGAAAGCCCTGAAATTTCCGATTCGGTATATTTAATTAAGTCAATTAGTAGATTTTCAACTGCCTGGACACACAAGATATCCAATATGAACCACTTGTGAATTATTATGTATGTGTGTTCAAATGCGTGTGCCACTCATACATGCATTTGCTCAAGTACTCGCACTTTCTTATATGTACATATATGTTATGTACAGAGTACACATATGTACATATGTGTAGAACTGGCAATTTCGCGCTTTTCCCGTTAAATCTGAAACATTTGTATAGCCAACTGCAGGAAAAATTTGGTAATTGCGGAAATAGACAATTCTGGATTTTTTTTTTGCAATGTGTTTGGATTTTTTCTGCTTTTTTAATAATATCAACGGTTATATAAAAAGTATGAAAAATTAACAGGTTCGTTCTTATTCGTATGCTAATTTGCCAATACCACCATTTAACCATCCATTTAAGGCAAACTCTCATCGCCACTGTTGCCAACCTTTACATAGTAATTATAGTTCTGGCTATTTTCAAAGTTCGATTGCTAGAAAACTTTAAAAATTGCTAATAGTCCGAAACGTGGCTATTTTCAACGTAAATGTAGCTATTTTTTGATATTCATAGTTTTCAAAAACTTAAAAAAAAATGATCAAGTTTGCTATGCTTTTGGTGGTCTCGATACTCTGTTATATCACCATTTGAAGTTAGCATGAAACTGTCATCACTATCTATCACTAATTATATTGAGCTGAGCAAAAATATCGGAGACCGTGGCATGATAAATGATAAATGCTTCCACACGATGATGATTTAGACAAAATAATGAAGGCTTTATGAAAATTGCATTGCAAGTTCAGCTATTTATCTGAGGATTTCCCACCAGAATCCCGCTATTTTTTCCACTAAATATTTGTCAGCACGGCTGATTATTATCAATTAGAAGTAGGCGCGATGATTGTCTTCGTGTCTAACGCCCCCCACCCCCCTCATAGTCCCCACTGGCGCCATTGTTAAATATATCAAATGAAATACGTACTTAAGTGCGTGCTGGAGCGCATTTCATCTGGCACACCACGCAAATTCATACCACATATCAACACCCGGACACGGTCGTCGTTGTTAGACAGGTTGATGGTAAATGCATATGTGTACATACATACATAAGTATGTGCATACAATGTGCTAAGGGTGGACTCCACTGACTTTATGATGACACATATATATATATGAATTTTAAACCGCAGTTTAAAAGCGTGTGGAAATTTCCCTTCTAATTTGAACTTTTCATTTTGATTTTTTTGTTGCAGTCGGACCCGGCACCATACCATCCCCGTGGGCACCAGTAAATGCCGGTCCTCCGGGTCCACTTGGATCGGCAGACACAAATGGCAGCATGGTGGACAGTAAAAACTTGGATGTTGGCGACATGAGCGATGTAAGTACTGAACTTAAATATTCATAGATCATCTCCGTTCTAAAAAAAAATAAGTAACGGGTATAACAAGCGGGAAAGGCTATAGTCGAGATCCCGACTATATGATACCCGTTACTTACTTAAATATATTGAAAAGTACTTTAAAGAAAATACTTGTTTTGCTCTGAAAACTTTAATTCGCCATAACTGTCGTTCTACATGTCCGATCTTGATGCGATTTAGTGGGATAATAGATAATGCTAATAGATAACGGTAATAATCACAAAAAACGTATTATCTTAAAAACTGTGGGTGTGGTGGTTTTTCGCGATTTGCGGGGGCGGATGGGATTAAATTTGAAACAAACTTGATCTGCGTGAGGTATATATAAATCTGTGTGCCAAATTTGGTTACTCTATCTCTTTTAGTTTCTGAGATTTCTTTGTTCAGACTGTTTTTCGCTATTTGCGGGGGCGGAGGGGGGCGTGGCTTAAATTTGAAACAAACTTGATCTGCGTGGGGTATATAGAAGTCTTTTAGTGAAAGTTTGGTATCTCTATCTCTTATGGTCTCTGAGATCCTTTTGTTCATACAGACGGACAGACGGACATGGCTATATCGACTCGGCTATTGATGCTGATCAAGAATATATATACTTTACAGGGTCGGAGATGCCTCCTTCTCCCTGTTACATACATTCCAACGAACACAATATACCCTTATACTTATTTTTTATAAGTAACGGGTATAAATACCTTAAGAGTATATTGTATATTTCGACTACATAAATTATATGTAATCTCGATCAGCATCAACAGCCGCGTCAGTATAGCAATGGGCGTCCGTTCTAGATCTCAGCGATAAGTACTATAAGTACTAGATCAATCAAGTTGGGTACATCACCTTGTTTCCCAAGTAAATCAAGTTCAATTCGAATGCTTTAAAGCAGCGGTGGGCAAGCCCTTGCTCGCGGTACTCGCGCTGCTCGCAACGGTAAATTGGCTTGCTCGCGATTTTTGACAATACAACAACCACTTTTTATTACCCCCAATAAAATAAAACAACAAACACACAGCAAATGCTCGAGTTTCGGCGCGACGCTGACCGTCATAAAAGTGTTCATTTTGCAAAGATTTATGACTTCAGTAGCGTTTTGTACACTGAGTGAAAAGTTTTGATGCGTTTTGATGCATTTTGATCTGTAGCACATAATAAGAGTTAGACTTACAAAATAAAATTAATTAGAACTTCTTTTAGTGTATAATTGTTTTGGCTCATCAAAACCAACAACAACCACACAGATCTTTCGTCGCGGCGCACAGAGTCATAAAAGTGTTCATTTTGCTTTAATTTATGACTTTAGAAGTTGTGTTTGTTGTAGATGTTGTTGTAGTGCTCGCGACTGCAAATTCTGTGCCCACCGCTGCTTTAAAGATCGAAATATATTGTTGGTGATTGACCTTATCATTTATTGTTATCTTTTACACGGTAAGTAAGAACTTACAACAAGTTGGAATAAATAGAAGATCTATTTTTGCTGGTTAAGCAACGCAGTCGCCTAAGAGTATGCAGTAAATTATAAGCTTTTATATTAATCGTGAGTTTTATCTTAAGTGGGATCATTTGTAAATGCATCCTTGTTAAAAGTAAGTTACAAATCATTGATTATGTAGATCACCTATCATAATATCATTGTTGAGCAGGTACTCAATACAGAATTATCACATTTATATTATATTTGAATACTGTATGATATTTATCTTTCGATTTCAGGACGAAAAGGATTTATCATCCGCCGATGCCGAGGGTGTCTGGAGTCCGGACATTGAGCAAAGTTTTCAAGAGGCACTGTCAATATATCCACCATGTGGACGCAGGAAAATTATATTATCAGATGAGGGTAAAATGTATGGTAAGTACTCAAATTTAATTATTATAACATAGTTCTTACCAACTATGGAGATACTCAAACACTTGTGCTATGGGTATATTTATGAAAGCATAGGAGTTTATGTTTGCAGGTACTAAAGCTCTTCACCTCGCTTTGCTATGAATTTCAAGTGCTCACAAAAGTTTCTTCACCACTCTCTTTCTCTCTCTATATATGCATATATATATATGTATATATATATTTATTTATCGTTCCCTTTCTGCCCTTCCTCTGCATCCCTTTGTGCGTGTGTGGATGCATCAGTTGGGTGGCGCAAAACAGAAAACAAACAGGAATTTTGCGGTTGCCATTGTTGGTTTTATTTGTTCTTATATCCTTGCAGAGGGTATAATAATTTTGTCATGTAATGTGGAACAAATTGAAGCAGACTAATAGCCTATTTCCACGACAGCACATTCGACGCCATTTTCATCATCCGGCCCGAATGTGGACTTCATTTTAGTACAAAATCCGAATGATCCAAAATGAATGAGTTGATTTTTTGACAGTATTTTCAGTATTTTTTTATCGAACACCCGATGCTTATCGATATACTCGTGAAAAAAAGGCAATTATCACCTAACCCAGCTGTTTTGTTCAATAAAAACAGAAGGCATTTAATTTTCGCCAATTATAATTTCAATATAAATATTAAATTGTTGTTATTTTATTATATGTGCACAGAAATCGAACAGCTGATTTATTTTGGTTACATGGCAAGTGCATTGAATGTGTCACATTTGGTTGTGGAAAGCCAAAATTGAGCCACATCCGAATGTGCGCGAATGAGCCAAATGTGAGTGGTCGTGGAAATAGGCTATAACAATGCGTTTGGAGATTTAAAACAATATATCATCGAAAATTGCAAAGAAAAATGTGTAATACGATAAATTCGCCAGAAGGGGTCAATATGAATATTAACAAACACTTAAAGGGTATTACCAGATCGAGCATTTCTTTAAGCCCCTGCACATTTTAACTCTTTATTTTTTTCTTTTTTGGCGTATGTTTGCGGCGGTCCGTGGAAAGAAAACATAAATTCCGTACTTTGAACCTTGAGCTGAAAGTTGTGTCAAAGCGCTTTGTGCCCAGGTTGAATTCAGTGGGTGGTGGGTGGTGGGCGGTGTGTGTTGGTTGGTGTGTTCGGATTGGGCTGGGTCGAGTTGACTCGAGTTGAGTTGGGTTGAGAATGGCAACAGGCGGTGGCAGAGGCAGTGGCAGTGGCAGCGGCAGTGGCGTTTAAGGTTTGACACCGTGCAGCAAACGTTTTAGCTGGGCTAAATGTGCTGACAACTTAAATTGTGAACGTGAACTGTGCTGTCTGTATGTGTGTGTGTGTGTGTGTGTGTGTGTGTGTGTGTGTGTGTGTGTGTGTGTGTGTGTGTGTGTGTGTGTGTGTGTGTGTGTGTGTGTGTGTGTGTGTGTGTGTGTGTGTGTGTGTGTGTGTGTGTGTGTGTGTGTGTGTGTGTGTGTGTGTGTGTGTGTGTGTGTGTGTGTGTGTGTGTGTGTGTGTGTGTGTGTGTGTGTGTGTGTGTGTGTGTGTGTGTGTGTGTGTGTGTGTGTGTGTGTGTGTGTGTGTGTGTGTGTGTGTGTGTGTGTGTGTGTGTGTGTGTGTGTGTGTGTGTGTGTGTGTGTGTGTGTGTGTGTGTGTGTGTGTGTGTGTGTGAGTGTATTTGTATGGCGCACAAGTGCGACAGTAGCGAACGACTAGACGGCCGTTGCAGTATTTATAATAAAAGCTAAAAGGACACACGTCGCCGGCGGCGTGTTGTCTTCGTCTGCTGTTCTTGCTGGTGTTGGCCGCACCCAAATGGCGGCTTAATGGAATTACGACAGCAAATTGTGAGAATGCTGCTCCCCTTTCCCCTTTCCTCCCATCCTCAATTTTGGACATATGTCCCCTGATTGTCTGACTTTCAAACAAAGGTAGGCACGGCCCGCTGCTGTTTTGTTGCTGCCACTGCCTCTATTGCTGCTGCTGCTGCTGTTGCTGCCTCTGTTGCTGCCTCTGTTGCTGCTACTGATGCTAGCCGCATCCTGCGTGCTTTTTTTTTTTCGAGACGTCTACACGCATAAACAACAAGTTTTGTAATTTATGTTCCAGAGGATATTGTTTTCATTTTATGTTCGGACTTGCCCAACACCAAAAGCGGCAGCAACAGCAGCAGCAACAAAGCTGATCCCGATCCACTTGCCAGACCGCCCATTGTACAGTGGGCCAAACGGCCCAATTAATAACTCACAAAATAATAAAGTTATTTTTTATTAAACAACTAACTTACTTATTGTTAGAATGTATACACCGTAAAGTGTTCTTCAGCATCAACAGCCAAGTCAATATACAATATACAACTGTCTGGCTGTATAGATCTCAGAGACTATAAAGAATAAAACAAACAAATTTGTTTTTTGCTTACGTATTTATAATGAAAAAAAAAAAGCAGGAATATTTTTGTCAGTATTTCTTTTTGTTTTGGACCTATCAATACAAAAAGAGAAAAATAAATAGATATATCATTCGGAATTCAAGTTTTCCTTATAATATAAAATATAAAGTCAAAAAAAAAAGTACTTGAATTTCGAAAGCAAAAATTGTAATAGATTGCCCACTGTACATTTGTCCAACGCTTGTCATGTCCTTTGGTTGCATGTTGTTGCATGAAAGCTCGCTTTGTTTTTAGGCTACAGCTTGCACCGTCCCTGTTCCTTTGCTTCTTCGTATCCGTATTTATGTCCGTGTCGTGCCTATATTCCGGAGTCATTTCATTATATTGCTGGAATTGTGTGTTTGTGTACGGATTTGTGTTTGTATCTATGTTTGTGTGTGCATTTGTGTTTTGTATTTAAGCAAGTAATTAATTTTCACTTTTCACCTTGCTTACCTTGCCTGAAGCACGAACTGACACCTTCATTGCTCCGGCTCCTGTTTGCTCCTTTTTGTTTAGTGGTCAACAGGCACTCAGACCTTGAATGGACCTGTGTTTAAACAAAACCAAATAATTTGTTTGGTTGTCAGCGCTACAAGATTGCTATATTGGTCCATCTTATAGCATACATTGACATTGACAATCGATGATCGCATCATTATTGGAAAATTTTAGCACCGACTCATCGGATTTCTTAAGAAACAAACTAAGATCAAAATATATATGCAAATATTTATGTTTCTAGGCATTTATTTGTGTTTGTGTACTATGAAAATACTACGATCGATTCGTTTGATTCTCTCTCTCTCTCTCTCTCTCTCTAAACGGGTTGCCAAATATGCGAATCGATGTGAAAAGAGGCGACTAAACTTATATGTATTTATTGTCAACACGTGGCTAATGCAGCCACTCTGGAAGTTCCTTGTCGGCCGCCAACTACAAAAA
The DNA here is from genome assembly GCA_951394115.2 of Drosophila phalerata. Lineage (NCBI taxonomy): Eukaryota > Metazoa > Arthropoda > Insecta > Diptera > Drosophilidae > Drosophila > Drosophila phalerata. The sequence continues at coordinate 22,110,763 of OX596006.1, forward strand.
GTTGTCCGCCAAAATCGCCAAGTAAAAAGGACAAAAGCGAGGTACTTTATTTTTGTTGTTGGCAAATTGGAAAAATGTTTTGGCTGCGGGCAAAGCTTGAGCCAACTGCCTGCTGCTTTGGCAACCAAATATTGGCAAAACAGTGTGGCAAATTGGCGGCTGCAGGATCAGTGTGTGTTACTACGATGGCTTGGCATGACGTGTCGTGATTCTGGCCACAAGCAAAGCGCCGCACAGTGATTCCTTGGGTAATTTTAACAGGAACTAAAAATTTAAATTTTGTTTCGATATTATCTTTTAAATTATTTATTTTATGTACTCAATAGCCAACTGTTTTTTTTTTGTGTGTTATTTTTGAATTTTTTGGTTAATATTTTATTACCTTCCTTTGCAATTGCATTTCGTTGTTCTTTCGCCCTAAAAATTAAAACTTATTAAAAATCTTCTTTTTTTCAATAATATATAAACAACAATAGCATATACTTATGATGGTAGCGGTAAATCGGCACAGATATTTTCGCTTACGGTACAGTGAGATGCACCAATTTTATTTTTTTATGTGAACAGTACCGTCAATTTTAGTTTCTTTTCTAATTTTTTGGAATTTTCATATTAGGTGTGTCAAGAAAAAAGGTGGTTAACAGGCAAATATATATTTGATCAGCATCAACAAGCGAGTCGTTATGGCCATGTCTATAAGAATTGGAGCTATCAAGATAGGAAGAGCAATCTTAAAGAGAGAACAATGATTTTAATGGCACACATGATGAGTATTGTGATCTAATATATGTACCTATATATATGGTAAACTTAAAAGATAGAATAAAAAAAAGGGATAAAAAAGGTTATTAATTAATCCAAACTATAGTGACCAAAAAAATAGACCACTGTACGTTGCTGTAGTTACTGCGTTATGTGTGAAAATATAACCATTGTTTGGTTGCTAATTTTCAAAATATTTACATAGTCTATCTTACACAAGTCCTCTCTCACACATCTCTCTCACACACCGACACATGAACATACACTCTTGCACCACCCGCAACAGACCCACAAGAATTGCACTAAACTGGCGCTGGTTATGACACTTGACATGGCGGATGGACAGCTGCATCCAGCGCTTGGTTCTATTGAGGGAAACTGCGTTCTGGATGGTGGCTGCCTGAATCCTGTGAAATTTGTGGCCTAAAACTTTCTGCCTGCTGTCGTTTCCCTCAGTTGCTGCCACAAATATGCAACGTTGCTCGTTCCGACTTGGCTTGTTGCACACATACTATACCTACACCAATGTGTATACGAGTGCTTGTGTGTGAAATTTTCACTCTGTTGAGGCTTATCTCGATTAGCTTCAGCCACTGATTTTCAATGGTGTCCAGATTGGACGGATAGGATTCATTGTTCCTATACGGTAGTAGATATAAAAAATATATTTCAATATGAGTTCATTAAATTTATGGACCTTTTTGAACAGATTTTAAACATAAAGTTTTACGATAGCTCTGAGTTTTACGATAGCTCTGAGCCTTAAAATATTGCATATAATGTATCTTATTTAAATCTTTTTGTTAAACAATCAACTAGTTGATTAACAGACATCAATGTTACAGAATTTATGTTTATTTTACGACTTAGATAAACAAAACTTGACTGATTTGGGTTAGGAATCGATAATATCTAATTCTTTGAATGCTGTTTTCTCTAGTTTGACATTTGCTTAACTTGGTTGTGCATTTTAATACACTGTATCCATTACAAAAGGGCAATAAATGATATAATGTACAGACCTTTCATATAACATGTGCGAACCGCTCAACGAAACAGACAAAATGCTCGCCTTTAAGTTAAAACAATATGCCCTTATACTTATTTTTAATCAGAAACGGGTATAAAAAAATTTTGAAATCGAGCAGAAGAATTCGAAAACCAATAAATCTACTCACATAAACTTTATAGCATTTGTACATTGATTCTAGTTTGCTCGATATTTATTCACATCAATTTTGAAAAGCAGCGACACTTTAATTGATTGATTAACCTTTGTCACATTTGAATATGAGTACATTAAACACTTGCATGAATATATTCATTCATTAACTTCTATGTGTGTGTAGATTATATATGTTAACTAACTTGTATTCGAATATATATTTACCGACATCGTATGTTACATTAGAGCAATTAAGCATGCTCTGTTGAAGATCGACTAGGTCCTTAGATATCCTAAGATTTACTCACACCAGTGATGTAATTGATGATGGATAGGAAAGATGATATAATTTCGGATTGAATTTGATAAATTTAAATTAAGTACAAGCTTTTTAACTAGAAAACTCCTATTGGATTTCAGTTCAAAAAGTATCTGCAAGTATGAATACACATTTTACACTTGCTTTCATTCAATTAGTTGCACATATCTCGATCTATCAATTGAATGCGAACTGCAATAAACCTTGGGGTCAGTTTATCACATAAATAATTAACAATTTCGAAGGCAGATAGAAACAATTCAATTGACAAACATCGCGATGTCCAGCTTTCGAAACATCAGAGTGCAATCAATAGGTTGCAGTTGATTCTAATTGATTTAAGTGTAGTGTGTAGAAGAAGTGTGAAACTGTGAACCGAAAATAATCATTTAACGTGATTTATTTCCATAATATATACAAAGGGAACTAGACGATTCCTTATAATTAAAGTAAATCATACTACTCATTTTACACACACACGCACACACACAGACCTTTAGCTGTGCATAGTGTTGCCAAACACAAAATTTTGCAATCAATTCCAGTTGAATTCAGCTCTTCCTTTTTTGGGCCATGGCCCATCGATTTGCTAAGATTTAAAGCGTAAAGAAATTGAAATGCAGCTCTTTTCTTATTCATATTAAGTATCTTCGTATTGTTCGCGCCGTTGTGTATGTTGGTGTGTTTTTGTATCTGTGTATGTGTTTGTATGTGTGTGTGGCTATGTGTTAAGAACTCGGGATGTTTCTTGTCCTCAGTTCACTTTTAGGGTTGCATTCATTGAGAACCAGCCTTGTGAACTATGCATGACAGTGAACTCAAATTGTATTTCAAGTGCTCACAAAACATTCAAATTATTCAACTCTAAGTGAAATTTAAAAAACTACTGATTTACCAATGTGTAAACAACATCATCATCATTTTTTCCTTTCTTTTAATGGGTATCGAATATGTATTTTTAAATGTCATTTTAAATTGGATTTTTAGTAATGTGGTAAAATTTAGTCCACAAGCATTATTTTGAATAAAAAAAATAAAAAAAAACTTAAAAAAAAAAAGATTTATTCCTTGAGTTTTTTTTTAAATAATTATCATTGTTCAAAATTAAAATTTAAAGTGTAATTTCGACTTAGCATGGCCAAAATGTATATATTCTTACTTAGTAAGCCAAGTCGAACCCTTATATTAAATTTTTGAGCTATTATAGTACATTTTTTATAGAAGTAAAATTTACAATTTTTTTAGGACAAAAATTATTATTTTTCTTTTATCAAAAATAACTGGTCAAGATTTTAAAAATTTACTCAATAGTTTTGAGTCAAAAAGAATCATATCAATATCAATATGAAGAATATTGTAAAATATTGAAGTTGAAAGATTACCGTGCTATCGATGATCGACGATTTTTACAGCTTAAATTGAATTCTTTAATTTGCGATAAATCTAGTTAAATGATTTAGTTTATTTAAAAAATCTATTCAGAGATAATAATCTGTTGTAAAAGTTGCATGTAAATCATATCTATACGGAGAACATTCTTATTTATCTAAATTGGAAAGCTTGTATTGGAAATTAAATAAATTGATATAGTTTCCCGATTAATCGACCTACACTTTGTCTTTAGACTAAAACAATATTAAACGATGCACAAATTGTACCTATTAGGGATCTGGTTCATTGATCATTGATGTTCATTGCTTTGGATCTATTTCAAACGAATCTACTTTGTATCACTGACTTGACATATCTGAGCATTTATCTTTCATGGCATTCCTCCCTGCTTGGCTCCACTGACGCGAACAAGGCCTTGGGTATTGAGTATTGGGATGGATGGTTGGATGGTGTGTCGTTTGTATGTCTTTGGTGTCTGTGCCGCACTCTTGTAAGTAAGTAAGTTCACCCCCAAAAGTACCGGGACGAACTTCGTACGCCGAATCCCTGGTAATATTCGTATGCTTGACTGGCTGACTGTGCTTTAAGGGGTTTGAGTCGCTGAAAATAATTTTATTCGGTTAGAACTGAAACTATGCCAAGAATGTAATTAGTGAACGCATAAGCGTATGTACAATAAAAGCTGGATAGCTATCTGGGTGTAGGGAGTGAGCAGAGCACTAGGTTGAAAACCTGACTCATTCCCCCGGCTGACGTCTACGTTCTGCCGGCAATCGGACCAATGGCAAGGCAACGCTGACTCTCTGAATCTGACGTCAGTGGGCACATTTAGCTTGTACCTACGTAAAAATGTCGTCAGGCTCTTTGAATTTAATTTGTACTCAACTGAAGCAGCAATAGATTTAACCAATAACCTTTTATCCTGCACCCCACTTGATGTCCTGCAGTCCAAACGTATTCCATTTACATAAATCTATATTTGGGGCATTTCATTCATTTATTAAATACAATTCCTTTTATTGCCAAGCCGACTTCTTCTTTTAACTTAGATTTCCTTGTCATAAAATTAAAACATTGAACAATTGAAACGAAAGGTGACGAAATATTCGTTTCAAGAACCTTTTTGTAAGGTTTGTAACTTTTTGAAAATCATTTTCGGTCAAAGATTCAGTTGAGAATTTAGGACTCAAAAACTATAAGACACGTAAAATTGTAATTCTAATTAATAGGCATTATCTTAAAGATTTAATCTCAGTCTATTCACATCAAATAATTTTTAAATATATGCCATTATTTGAGTCTGCAGACTTGATACGTATTAATGCACAAACTGGCATTCAAAATGTTTGTCTATTTATTAGGATAACATACTCTTACCAAATAAGAAGATGTAAAAACTAGCTTTTATTGACCTCGCGTAATAACTGAATTTTATATAATTTTGTTTCTTACAGGGCGCAACGAGCTAATCGCGCGTTACATCAAATTGCGTACCGGCAAAACGAGAACCCGTAAACAAGTGAGCTCTCATATACAAGTGCTCGCCAGACGAAAACTTCGTGAAATCCAAGCCAAAATCAAAGTCGTAAGTTTGCAAATAAATATATATCACCAAGAACAACAACAACTAGAAGCACAAGACAAACAAAAAAAAAAAAAGAAATATGTCTGTGCTAACTTTATTGAAATGAAAACAACAGAAAGGAGTTTCCATCCGTTTATTGTCCACATGCTTTACATACTCGTACATAAGAACATCTGTCTTAATTACAGAAAAGCTGAGTTCACACATATCAATTGTTGCCAAAATACAATCCTATAATTAGGGGTTATCCAAATAAACATTTTACTGTGGGTCTTCAGACGGAAAGACGTGATAAAAATCTAATTTTGAAGCGTTGAGCAATAGAAATCCAATAGAATTATTCTATGAACGACGTAAAAGTTAAGCATATTTTAGTCCCAACTTTTGTGATGTCAATTTTGTTGATGAAGGTTATTATTAGTTTGTGTTTTAAGCACATTAGCTTCAAATAATTAATTGCAGTATGCAATAAATGCTTATAATGCATTTACATTTGGTTTGTTCATCAAAAAACGATTAAGTACGTATGTTAATTATGAAGATAATATCGTCACTGATCTTTAAATGTTTGACAAATAAATGAAGAGATAAACACAAAGTTTTAAGCCCAATTTCATTGGCGTTAACATGTTGAGTATATTAGATTGAAGTTTAAGGTTTAAAAGTATGCGAATTAAAAAAATAAATAAGTTGGGTACCAAGCGCTGGATTAATTTAAAGATAAAGTCTATTATAAAGCATTTGTTATTTAATTGATCACTTTTACGACTATTACCTCAACTTTGACGGGACCTCTAACCGACAAAAACTAATCTTATGTTGGCTTTCAGTCAAATGTAGCTTATTAATATAGACCTGAGACTTGATACATGAGAACACCACAGAAGAAAGAGTCTACATGCATTGAGGCATATATGGATTTTAAAACTAAATTTAAGAAATAATCGTTTACACCTGAAACACAAATTTCAACAAAAACCCGTGATCGAAATTCACAATAAAACAAATATATTTTGGAAAAATGTACAAAAACTACTAGACCCAGTCTCTGGTTCTTGTTCGTTTTAAAAATAATTTTAAAAATCAATTAAATTAATAATTAATTTAGGAAATATGAATGAAATAAATTATACATAATTTTAAGTGCACTACCAGGTAAAAGTTCTCGTATTATTTCCTGACTTAAATATCATTTATTGCGTGAACTTAACTTCTCTGAATTTGGATATGATTGTACCTGTATTTATAAATGTATACTTAAAAATTGAAGTATGTCTATATCAATGAGCATGAAAAGCAAGGAAGAGTATCTCAGTTGCAAGTTGAGCAATGCCATCTGTCAGCATCAGAATCAAAAACTGACTCATTATCAATGGGCAGTCATAATACTAAAAAGTCGAAGATCTTCAACAAACCTATGACAGTGTGGCTTAATATCATGTTATCCATAGATATGTCAGTTCTCTCGAGTCGTGTGCCGTTCGTTTTGACCAACAAGTTAGTTACCACAACACACACACACACACCTGCACACACACCTGCACACACACAGATACACCAACACACATGATTCAGAAAAACATATGGACACGATCAAAATGAAACTCTTTCCAGGAACCCAATGGTGTATCCTTGCATTTACTCAGTGAGAAAGAGCAGACCCTGCAGGCCATGAGCTCCATGACCAGTTCACAAATTGTCTCCGCACAGGCGGCCAATAATCTTGCCCTGGCCGCCTCAGCGTTAACGGCGGGCGTGCACCATTCGAAGCATCTTCCGCATCCTGCTTATCATCAGCATCCACACCACCACCACAGCCGCAGCCAACACCACCACCACCACCACCACAACCACCATCCACACCACCACCATCAGGTGGGTGTGGCTGCTGTTGCCGCCGCGGCAGCTGCCGCCTCTGCTGCTGCCGCAGTGGCGCAGTCGCCGGCAGCTTCTGCGGCGGCCGCTGCTGCTGCTGCTGTTAATGTTGGTGCGACTTCCAACTCGGTTGCAGTGTCGACGTCGTCGTCGTTGTCATTGTCGCCACGACACCACAGTGCCCACCATTCCCATCATAATTTGACGCATCATACGCATAGTCACATGCAGCCGCACCATCACCACCATGCGGTGGCAGTTGCAGCCGTTTACCACCTACAGCAGCAGCAACAGCAGCAGCAGCAGCAATCGAGTGGCACAACAACAGGTGCTGTGTCACCAACTATCGCTGATGGGGCTGCGACTCACGGGCTGACGCAAGCAGCGCAGCCACTGCACCATCCGCCGTTGTATCCGGGCGTAAGCAACCGTTCAAGTTACCCAAGCTAAGCATACGAAGCACACCCCACAGTCAAAATAAATCTTCATATCGCTGCACAATCCAACAACAGCCACTAACAGGCAACATTCTCCTCTTTCATGGTGAAATTCTTAACAAGGTGGTGTATTCATTCACCACGGACTCTATTTTGGAGAGTATGAAACTACGCTTCCTACAATATTTCTCTAAATGTGGTGGAAAAAAACCAGATCCGAGGTGAATCGAATATGCCATAATGTTCAAAATTTCACCACACAAAACTCACCACAACACACGACACGACACTACACTAAACTACACTACACTACACGTCAGCAATGCACAGCCCTCAACTCAGAATCATTGAAACCCAACTTAATCTCACATCATGTCAACGTCGATAACTATATTTCACACGAATCACACCCATTGGTTGTAATAACTTCTCATAATCACACAGAATTGTGTATACTCTATCTATTGCTCGGGCTGCATCTTGTTTGTTATTTGGGAGCGCATTCAGCTGGTAACACCTGATTACCTGAGAAATAACTAATCACAAGTAAAGGAACGATTACTTGCTGAATGCCAATATTGTTAACTCATATTTGTTTGTGTGCTCTCTCTATTCGCTCGCTCTCTTTCTCTCATGATCCTAAAAATGCCTTCTATGTCTGCTTATGCTAGGTTCATTCCACTTCACAGATCGTCACAGCACAGTACGTTGTGACAGTCTGTGACGGTCTGTGAAAGATGTATTTACAATAATGTGACTTGTTCAACACTGTTGCCCTCTTTTGAGTAAGCTATTTTATTGTTTGCTATCACGTTCTAGCGCCTCCATCGTTGAGGGTCGAAAGAGCACGACTGAAATTTGTATGTTACTAGCGGTCAACGAATAAGTCACCTTACTAAATATATTTTGGGTCTGTGGGCATATTGCAAGCCAATGCTCTCACAATGTTCAGCTCTCCCTCTCTCGTTATTTTGGCTCTCAATACTCTCTCGCTTTCATCATTATGCGTGTGCTACCGATCATTTGTTTCCATTCACTCGTTACTCGTACATCGTTACTCGTACATCGTTACTCGTACTTCGTTACTCGTGATTCTTTAGACCAGTCCTCGAGAAAAGAAACGAAACGAAACTCATTCGCTCAATTCGCGCCCGCTCGCTTGCTTATTGAAATCGACTCCTTGCTTTTGTATATGCCAACAACAACAACAACAACAACAACAACAACAACAACAACAACCAAAACAAAAACAGCGCTCTAAGAATCTACGAAAATCAACAGCCAGAAGAATTCCCTTACATACGAGTATATTTAAAAAAAAAAAAGTAACATATTTGTACTTAAATTTATGTATTTTTAACATTAATGTCAGCTGTTTATAATACACAAGTATTTAGAATTTAGAATTTGTATGTTTTCGTCTTTGTATGTAATACACATTTAGTGAGCTCGCCGAATCAATCAGCTAATCAGTCGATCAATCAATCAATTAATCAATCGCCATATCATTTATCCGTGCTACTATCATCAGCTGTGTAACCAAGTCAACTCAAAGAACTCGTGCTTAGCTTAGTTTTATCAAATAATAATTGTGCATAAGTATATACAAAGAAAATCATATTATTAATATGTATGTTTCTCTATCTCTCTCTCTCTCTCTCTCTCTCTCTCTCTCTGTCTCTCTCTCTCTCTCCAATTTAACTTGGATGGATTAGCAATTTTGGCAACCCGGTCTGCAGCCGAGCACATCGCAAGAGTAAGTTGCATTGCCCCATTTAAGTGCAATAAAAAACAACGCATTTGCATTGACCGATAGTTTTTATGATTACAGCATTAAGCCGTTCGCCCAGCCGCCCTATACCCCCGGCAAGCCCTCGACGGCGGTGTCCGGTGAGATCGAGGCTGGTATTCCGCCTGCACAGTTGCCATGGGAGGGCCGTGCCATTGCCACGCACAAATTCCGCTTGCTCGAGTTTATGGCCTTTGTGGAAATCCAAAGAGATGAGATCGTAAGTACCTTAGAATTTCTCTAACGATCTGTCAAAGAATCTCCCATGGCATTATTTTCACATTCATTTTGTCTGCCTTACAGTATCACCGACATCTTTTCGTACAGCTGAGCGGCAAGCCATCCTTCTCCGATCCGTTACTTGAGGTGAGTATATCCCAAATTTGGATATACGATCAAATTATAATATGATAATTCATTTTACATTACAGACTGTTGACATTCGACAAATATTTGACAAATTCCCGGAGAAATCTGGCGGTCTCAAAGATCTCTATGAAAAAGGTCCGCAGAATGCGTTCTACCTTGTAAAATGTTGGGCGGATCTCAACACGGACGTAACGACTGGCAGCGAGACGGGTGATTTCTATGGCGTTACGAGCCAGTAAGTTAATCAGAACAATCTAGATCAACATGTGTACTGGGTGACCAGAATAAAACGGAGACAAACAACAATAAGTAAAAATATGGATTACTGGTAATAACATTCTCAGCCGGTTTCGAAATAACCTCCTCCAGGTCCAAGAGTTCGGCGATGAGTCGCATCGACACTCGTTCCCCTTCCACGCACATTGATTGCTTCTGCGACTTTTAACTGTTTTGAGGTTTAGCACGAATCCTGACCCTTAAAATTGAGCAAACGCTGAGTTCCATCGGGCTAAGATCCGGCGAGTAAATCGGTCATTTAGAAGACGAAATAAAGTCCGGAAAATGGGTTTTGCGGATCAGATCCAGTCAATTTGGGGGTTGTGGGTCTACTTGACGGTGAACAGCTACTCTTCCTTGAAAAGAATGCACTTCCATCGTTGAACACTTTTATGGAGTCTTTCGGATTTCGCTTTACCTGCTCTAGAATGATCTGAAAATTGGCGGAAGTGTTGACGGTGCTTTTTCTTTCTCTTCTCAAACGATCGCCTTAACGGTCGATCACATTGAAGAAACAAATCAATCTTTATATGCACCTGGCTTACTTCTCATTAGAAACCACAGGAAAATTAAGAGCATTATTTCAATCATTTTTGCAGTAATCTTAAAACGCCTGGATAGTACAAAAATATACTTTTAAATAAATCCTGTACCATACAATTGTTTTAGGACACATTACAGTCTTCCCCGTTTTTTCTGATCACCTGTATATTTTAGGTACATTTATACAAATACGATTATAATCGAAATCAAATTTATTTCAGATATGAAAGCAATGAGAACATTGAGCTCGTATGCTCCACAATCGTTTGCTCATTTGGCAAACAGGTTGTGGAAAAAGTCGAGAAGGAGTACTCACGCCTGGAAAATAATCGCTACGTGTATCGCATTCAGCGATCGCCGATGTGCGAATATATGATCAATTTCATACAAAAGCTGAAGAATTTACCTGAACGCTATATGATGAACAGTGTGCTCGAGAACTTTACAATATTACAAGTGAGTGCAAGCTGAGATTTTATCCAATTTCTCTCTCTCAATATTCTCTCTCTCTCCCTCTCCCTCTCTCTTTCTCTTTCTGTTCTATGTGTGTGATGATTGGTTCGGTTGGAATAGGTAATGCGAGCGCGTGAAACGGAGGAGACACTGCTATGTATAGCGTATGTGTTTGAGGTGGCGGCGCAGAATAGCGGTACCACGCACCACATCTATCGCCTTATAAAGGAATAGCATGAGCTGCATGAAGCAGCGCCCACTCTGTCCGCGAACCCCACCAATGCACAAGTCAGCGAGTACAGCAACAACAGTAACAGCCACAACATCAACAACAACAACAACAACAATACGAGTAGAAGCCACAGAAATAGCAACATCAACAATAGCAGCAGCAGCAACACAACTACCAGCAGCAACAACAACAACAACAATAACAACACTAATAGCAGCAACAGTAACAATAACAATGCCGTCAACATCAACAACAGCAGCAACACCAACACCAACAGCAGCAGCAGTAACAACACCAACACCAATACCAATACCAATACCAATACCAACACCAAAATCATCAGCACGAATGCAACAGCCACGGAGGAAACCCGTCAAGGCAGCCAGGAAACGATTTCGACAACAATAAAACAGTCGCCAACGTCGCCGCAGCATCAACGGCTGAGTGATATGTCAAGCCTGCAGGTGGATGAGGTGCTTTATGCGCAGGTGCAGCCAGAGAGCAACTACGAGTTGCAGCAACAGCAACAACATCAGCAACAAAATCAACAACAATTGCAGCAACAGTTGCTGCAGCAACATGTTACACACCGGCAACAACATCAGCAGCAGCAACTTGTTTCTTACCAGGACCGTCCACCGCCGCCGCCCTATAACGTCTGTGTCGCCAACAATAGTGGCAAACAGCAGCAACAACAGTATCATCAACAGTTTGACGTCGATCAGCAGCAGCAACAGCAACAACAGCAGCAACAGCAGCAACAACAGCAGCAGTTGAATACATACGAACAGTTTTTGAAACTGTCCGCTCAAGAATACACACAACTGAATGCGGCTGCTGAGAGTGCGGCTCTCAATTTAAGCAGTATTGGTGTCAGCAAATCCGTCGGCGATGAAGTCACCGAAGAGGCGACACATGAGCTACGTATGTTGCGTCAAGTGAATGTTGCCGCCGCAATGGCAGTGGCAGTCAATGTGGCCGCTAATGCAAATGTGAGCGTCAATGAACCCGCCCCCGACACTGACTGCGAGCAGTGAGTGGACGAGAGGGGCGTGGCAAACTGTTAAGCCTGCAAATGAGTTATTAGGCTTAATATTGTAAAAGTACTCTATGTATTATTACTAAACGAAAACGCACACGCAAGCGATATTATTGTCTTAACTAACAAGTATAAGTCTTTGGATATCCAACTACTTATGATCACTTCAATTGAGCCTGTACCTAAATGAAAAACGCTGTCAAAATTCACAAAATTAATGTTGCATTGAATGTTGCCTTTGAGACAATACAAGACAATCCTCCAGCTGAATATTTTCTATTGTATTATTGTGTGCATTGTGTGCGTGTTGCCTGCCTATATTAATTGCAATAGCTGTGTCCCCATGCAACCCAATGTATCCTTATGTGCTATGCTCCGCTATGCTGTGCGTTGCGATTGTTTGATTGTTTGACTGCTGACACTGTCATCAAAGGAAATTTTTACATACATATTACATGCATAAAAAAATACATTTAAATGATCTCAAAGTTACTTAAAACATATTTTTTGTGTGTAATTAAAATTTTTTTTATTTCTGAATGCTACAAAAAAAAATATGAAAAAATTGAAACAGTTGTCGTACGCTGATTTCTAATAATTAATGAATGCAAGTTTATGGAAATTTCTTTATATTTTTAAACTAAAATGAATATAATATTGTACACCACAAGAAACAAAAGAAAAAACCATGCATATTGTATTCTATTCTATCTTATTCTTTTTTTTTTTTGTTTTTTTTTTTTGTTTTTAGCTATTAGTGTATGAAAATAATGTATAGTAAAATTACAATAGTTATTATTAATTAAATGTAAACGCGCAGTTTAAGTCACATTTATGGGTTGACAGCAGTTACGATAGGTTGACAAATGGATAAGTTGACAGGTTGATAGAATAAGCTAAGCTGAGCTGAGAGTGCATTTTTTGAGTTAGCAGCCGGGAAGCTTACGAAATATGCACAACGACTACAAAATACAACTCGAAATTGCGTGCTCTGAACACATATTTCGTGAATAACTGTTAAAAACAACACTAACAACAACAAGAACACACAAAAACCAACAAATAAGAAAAAAAAAAACAAAAACAAAAAAATCACAGCAACACGGAATTATGCGTGGAAACCACAATGTTATTTCTCTATATACTTATGTAAGTATAGTATAAAGGTATTTGTAAAACAATTCATTTCAACATGAATCGAACGATCCACCGTTATTTAAATGATTAACTATTGATTTAAAGGCATATAACGCAAATCTATATAAAACAAAAAAAAGAAACACACAAAAAATATACAAAAACCATGAACAAATTCAATGTAAAGCGCATTCAAGTCTCGCAAATGACAAATGATGGGACAAATAAAATCAAATCAAATCCTGACTCTCCATCCCCAATGGCAGCTGGTTTCGCATGTGAATCAATGTTTACTGTGTATCGTGATTTAATGCCATATACAAATTACAAATAAATTGATGCAATAACACTTTATGAACACATCCGGTCGCACTCCTGAAATCCGTGCTCCATTGCGGCACCTTAACAGGATAGACATGGCGGTATGCTTGGGATTGATTTTATTGGGTGCAACTAGCGACTTACACCGGTAATTACAAAGGATTACAATTTAACAGATTAAAAAAAAAACAATTGAAATAAACAAAAAAATAAGAACTAATACTAATTTAAAGTAAAACAAATGTATTGTAAATGTAAAATAGCATCGTTTTCGTATATATATGTAGCTACTAAGGCTAAACTATAACTATATAAATTTAAAGAAAGTATAATACATATTTATAAATGTAAAGTATTTCGTTGTTGTACGATTAAAACAAATACGCATTTTTTTTGTTAGTAATTAAATGAAATTCAACTGCATACAAAAATTAAACAATTAAATTAATATGAAATGCAGAGAGAGAGAGAGAGAGAGAGAGAGAGAACTCTAAGGGAAATTTGTACATTTATCCACAAGAAGGCATAAACAATAATGAAAAACAAATACAATAGTAAGAAATATTGAAAAAGAACTTTGATGATACAAATATTAGTATAAATGACTTACACACACAAACACACACTCACATACACTAAAGGGGTTAGATGTAACAATAATAACAAATCTAAAGAATGAAAAAAATACTATTTTAAAAATTTTTAATCATGAAACAGTTAAAATTACGGACATTGATTTACAAAAGCCCAAACAAAATAGAGAGGAAAACAATCAAAAGAGATAAGTGTAACTGTAACTGCATAATAGAAAAGAGACCGTTTAGATAACAAAAATAAAAATGAAAACAAAAAAATATACAAAATGAAATTAAATAAAATAGTGCCTAACTGAAGCAAAGTATTACAAGCCAAGTGGCGTACAGCTTAAATGGGTTTAACAGCCATGACAACTGTTTCAATCATGAGCAATTGTTCGACGTATTTCCAAGTCAAGATTATAAAGTTGAAAAAGAAAACCATAATAATATTAATAAGTTACACATACACACACACATACACACACACATACACACACACACACACACCTCACGTAAACAGAATATTACAGATGTGACACCAAATATTTACAGAATGTGGTTGTGTATGTGCTCGATTTCATTTTTGTTTTTGTTTCAATTCAATTCAATTTGCTTCTCTTATGCTCGATTATATTTGGTTTCAATGCAAAATCTCACATTATATAAGAATCTGATTAATGATATTTACAAAGAATTAAATCCATACAGTATAGCTAACACGCAAGTTAGTATCCACATTAAGATTTTAGTTTTATATATATTTGTTGTAAATTATCCCCCTCCCCCTCCCCCAAAATACATGATCCCACCAACACCCTAACAATTCATACCACAAAGCAAACGGAGAGCTACTTAGTTTTAAACCATCTGAAAATTCGAGAATTCGTCAATTGCACAAGTACACAAACTCTTCATTAAACTGATTAATTGACATGTTATGAACAAATGTGAGTTGCAAAATCAGTATCCACACTTCATGTAAGATAATCAGTACATCAAAAAATAATAATATTATTATTTTATGATTATGGTATTTAATGCAACTTAATAATTTAGTACAATGTCCCTTGGTTTGTCAATCTGAAATCGGTATTCTATTCACTTGAAAATTTAACTTTATGTATGTTGTTTGTCAGCTTCAGTTTCTTATTCAATATGCAATAACAATTTGTTGTAAGCAATTTATGTACATATAGAACTTTTAAATATATGTGCAAAAGCAGGAAATGTGTAATGTTTTAAAGGTCCTTCACCTACTCAACTACTTTCTTTCTCACCTCTAAACCTCCTGCAAACATCCCCCAATCCGTCACGTTCCTTTGCCAGTTCATAATATACATTTTAAGTCATGTTTGAGTTTTGCTAAATAGAAAATTAAATTTCTTTGTGAAGAACACGGTAGTTTATGCATAAACTTTTGGTACGAGTACTACGTAATAAGCAAGATTGAATTATCATCATCAGCAAATAATAGTGCTTAAATCAATTATAAATAAATTTATAAATAGATATACAGATAACTGAAAACAATAACAAGGCAATGATGAACAGTGAATATGTAAAACAATAAAATTGCAGTTACTTATATTTACATAAATAATTGCAATCTATGATAAAAAAAAAAAGTATATACTATATACAATATATACATATGTATATGAATAAGTATTTTGTTTTATATTTATCGTTCAACAAAATGCAAGTAAACGACAGAGCTCGAGTAAGGGAGAAAGTAACATGTGAAATTTACGTAAGGAAAAAATGTGTCATTTTAATTTTTACACTGAAATGCATTAATAAAAATTTTAATATATTGAAAAGACATTGCCTATTTATCTATATGCTTGTATTAAAACACAGCATATACAAACTTTGTCTGTAATAAATGGATAAATGGACTTCAGCTACTATTCGAATCTGGTGTATTTTGCTCCTCTTAAACGTATGGCCGTAGTAAAGGCCCGTGTCGAGTATACCAAAAAACTTTCTGGTAGGTCTAAAGTCCATATAAAAAAACGGTGCCGTTAAGAGAATTAAAAACAAAAATTTCCATAGAAAACTTTTCGCCGGCGGAAATTTCTGGTCCATTCCGTCCTTAAGAAATTTTCAAAAAAGCCTTATTTCATTTCAACTTCAATTCTGCAAACCTTTCAATTATTTGTATTTGGTCCCAAGAGACTCATACTTAAACTTACATAATGAACGCTATGCAGTCGCTGTAAGATGGCTTAAAATAGAGAAGTATCGTGGCAAGGAATCCGTCAACGTCCATAAATAGGTCAACAGCTTCAATATCCTTTGGCCAAATCTTTTCATTCACAGATTTCTTGGAAACGCAGTCGGCTTTTATTTACCAGTTAATTTGAGCATTTTACCATACGCAGTGGGTGTTATTAAGATTCCCAACTGGAGTACTTTAAGGAGAAAATTGTGGGTTCAACGAAGCTATCACTAAAATCAAATACGATATAAGAAGAGAGGTTTATCAAGTCTGTTAGCACTCAAATTCACTCGCAAAGTACAAGAGTGCAGTCACCAGAGCCGGTCGAGATAAAAACTCAGAAGGTGGCCGTGAATACATGAAATGGACTATTCAACCCGGCACCAAAAATCGAAAACTACACTCTCCCAGAAGGAAGGAACAAACAGAAAATAGAGGTGGAACAGCTCTGTCACTAAAAGGTATAGTTCGGACGACTTGGCGAAGGCTTTTGACAGTAAGCGAATGCGCCAACTTAATTTTGAAGTTTGAGAATACGGTGCTCATTATCCAAAGTATGACACTGGATTATAAAAACAAAACTTAGTCATGTTAAAAATTATTTCAAGTAAGCAATATACACCTCAATTTTGAGCGTCAGTTACTTGACACTTGTAAAAAAAAAAAGCAGACCATAAGACACTTTCAAGTTGATACAAAAGATAATTATTTATGGGAATATTAAAAAAAAGGAAGACAAAAACACAAAAAAGGAAACCAAAATTTGGACGCGCTGCCGCGAAAATGCAAAAAAAAAAAACAACAACGCATAGAGAGAGAGAAGAGGAAAATCAAACATTGAATTCAATTACGTTGTTCAGATGTAATCGTCGTTTTTCAAACTTATTTTGCTTTTTATTTGTAATATGAATACTGTCTCATTATATAGATCTTCTCTTTTAAAATCATAGAATTTTGATTTGGTTTTTGCTTAACAATTAAACTCTATACTGCTAATTACTAAATAAAAATTACTAAAATAAACTATGTAAAGGAAAGATTTGCAGAAGAGATGGTTTATAATATGTTTGAACGCAATTTTTTTTTTTGCTTTGAAACGAAATCAGTCCGTTGATTTAAAACCAAAACAAACAAGAAACCGATTGCCGGTTTGAAATGGATGTAAAAAGACTTTCAGAATCAAAAGGCGACCATAAAAAAAACGAATATTCGTTTCGGTTAAATTTGCTTGTAGTTTTCTAAACTGAATTAGAAATAAAAACCTTCGCGAAATTCGATCGATGGTACACTTCGAAATATGAACATGATGTAGACTAAATAAATCATTTTAAAGTATACATAGTCTGGGATTTCTAATTTGATTAGATTTTGACAGAAATCAGAGACCGCGCTCATTACATTGCCACGAACTATTGTTTATTGTTACATAAAAATTCACAAAATGAAAGCTTGAAACTGCACTGGCACTTGGGCATTGTTCAATATAAATCCAACATCTATTATAAGAATGTATGTATTAGCCTGGCCGCGGCTTGTATGGCGTTTTTTCAAGTTGGCGATATCAATGAGCGCCGGGCTAAAAAATAATCATTTTTACCCCTAGAATACACCTGCAAAATTTGAGCTCGATCGGAGTTCATTTGATGGACCCAAAAGCGGGTCAAAGGTCAGCATTTGGAATTTGTATGAAAAAAATTATTTGTTGTATGGAAAAATTTTTTGTTAATGAAGATATCTTTACCAAACTGACAGATTGTAGTTGAATAATTGTATTTTACATCCTGACCAAATTTAATCGAAATCGGGCTAATATATTATATAGCTACCATAGGAACGTTCGGATGAAAATTGACCTTTAGTATGAAAAACTTTTTGTTTCTGAAGATATCTTAACCAAACTCACAGATAGTGTATTTGTCTCATACACCCTGACCAAATTTGGTCCAAATCGGATTACTATATCCTATAGCTTCCATGGAAACAATCGGTCTAATAATAGGCTTAGTATGAGAATTCTTAAGAAAGCTGAGAAGAAGTTTGGAAAAACCAGTGGACCTGAAACTTTAGTTTTTAACAGATTTGCGGATATATGGCCAAAGATAAACCAAATTGATTTTCAATACGGCTTGCAAGATGAAATTGTCGCAGAAAAGATTCCTCAAAATGATAGCGAAGATCTTTGCCTAGCAAGGCTTAAGCACAATCAAATTCATAGCGATTACAAAGAGCTTTTAAAGTTGACAATGGCATTTCTTGGCGAAAATGTTGGGGCTTTTCGGATTTCGGATCATTCAAGATTCATGGCAAAGGCAATATACAGCTTGAAAATCTTTCTGTTTCGTAACCAGTTCAAAATGACGCCGAGAGAGCTGAGTAATATTCGAGACATCTCTGTATTTGTACTTAAGCTCTACATAAAGGCTTGGTTCGGATGTACCAATGCTATTGCAAGCCCCAATCAAGATTTAAGTTTTTTGCGAGCAGCTTTAGATTTTTCTACGATCGATACTGTCGTTTCTGAAACGGTTGTGAATAAATTGAAAAATCATTTATGGTACTTAACACCTGATGCAGCATTAGCATTTTTTGACCCAACAGAATCGCTCGAAGAAATGCGAAACATGATAAAAAAAATTTTAAAAGCAAGGGAACCTGCTATACCTTTCAAAAGTTTTAGAATAATGACAGACATAAAAGACTTTTAAAATGCAACTTATCTGATTTTGTGTCATACAAAACGAAATATCTTATTTCCAGTTTTGAGCTTGAAACTGATTTTCTCGCGCTTAATCCATCAAAATGGAATGATATTAGGAATATCAAACTGCTTTAAATTTCTTTCAAAACCTTAGCGTTGTTCATGATCTTGCTGAGCGTAGAGTAAAATTTATGAAAGATTACAATCGACTTTAAACACGCGATGAAACAGAAGCGCAATTCATCATACAAGTTGTCGATCTATATAAAAATAAATATCCGAGCCATAAAAAATCCGAATTGACTTAAGTTCTAAGTGTATTGTATTATTTATGTGTAAAATAGTGTGTTTAATTTTAAATATACTAGATAATCATATGATAATCGTATATAAAGCTCAGCTTTAAATATAAATTTAATATAATAATAAAACGAAAAATATTTTGTTTTACTTTGGCTGAAAAATTTCTTAAGAACACTCATACTAAGCCTATTATTCGACCGATTGTTTCCATGGAAGCTATAGGATATAGTAATCCGATTTGGACCAAATTTGGTCAGGGTGTATGAGACAAATACACTATCTGTGAGTTTGGTTAAGATATCTTCAGAAACAAAAAGTTTTTCATACTAAAGGTAAATTTTCATCCGATCGTTCCTATGGTAGCTATATGATATAGTAGCCCGATTTCGATTAAATTTGGTCAGGATGTAAAATACAATTATTCAACTACAATCTGTCAGTTTGGTAAAGATATCTTTATTAACAAAAAAATTTTCCTTACAACAACTAATTTTTTTCATGCAAATGCCAAATGCTGACCTTTGACCCGTTTTTGGGTCCATCAAATGAGCTCCGATCGAGCTCAAATTTTGCAGGTGTATTCTAGGTGTAAAAATGATTATTTTTCAGCCCGGCGCTCGTTGATATCAAAGAATTTTTTTAAAAAGGCCACCCTAGTATGTATGTCTTTTAAAAGTTTTTTTGTTTTAATTAATTTATACAATACATGTTCATTTATATGTTAATATTCAATTACGACCAAAGTACATGCAGAAAGGATTGTATAAGCATTGGGTACACCAAATAATTCACTAGAGAAGTGTTGTTGACAATCAAATATCTAAAGTGTTTTGGGTGAACAAATATCCTTTCTACGATGCTGTAACTATAGCTCGCAAAACTTTAAAATGTACAATTTTTTTTTTCCAAAATATCCAAAAAAAAATAAACAGCAAGTCGTGAAGTCACAGAGGGAGTAACTACTTCTGTTATCGTGGTTTTAGCGGTATTCCGAGTATGTTATTGAGTTGATGCCTTTACTTCATTTTGGTTGTTGTTGTTACTGTTGATATTCCTATTGCTTCATTTGAAGGTTTTGTTGTTGTGTTGTGTTCATTTAAATTGCCATGGTGCGGAAAAGTTGCTAGGCAAACAGCAGCCACCCGATGCAAAGAAAGGCGAGATATAGAAATAGTCTGGACAGTGTCTGCTCATCCCCGTACTCATCCATCATCGTACCACGATTTGCAGCTAAAAGTCACAAGAAGAAGAGTATTAATTACTATGCGATTTAATTAGTTATTTTTGAAACTTACGTGCCGGACGTGGTTCGCCCAAATTAAGCGTTGATGTAAAAAATCCAAAAGGAAAAGCACCAATGCCAAATGACATGTGAAATCCATCACCAAAGCCAAACCCTAGGAAGCCCGGTGCTGGCTCTGGTTCTGTACGCTGTCCGGCGGGACGTGGCGGCACCTTATTGCTGAAAATAAAATATACAGAAATTTGTGTGATTTCAATCGCATAACTGCATTAATTGCTTGCTTAATTGCATACCGGGGATCCTCCTGGCGCGTACTATTGCGACCGTAGAGCGGTATTACTTTGTCTTTGTCAACGGCTGCCTTGCAAACGGGACAGAGTTTGCGATTTGGTCGCGTCAACAACCACTGATGCAAGCAGGGCCAACAGAATAAATGGCCACACATACTAACCACAGCATCCTTAGCTGTGTCCAAACAGATATTGCACTCGTACAGCGATTCATCATTTTGCTCCTTGTCTTTATCTTTGTCTTTGTCGTTGCTAGTGCTGTCGTTGTTCGGTTCATTTGGAGTTGACGACGACGGCGCACCGGAAGCGCCTGTTTCATTGAGGTCTGCAACGTTACCGCTGGATAAAGCGCTGCCTGTGAAGGAATATGACGTTGCCCGCAACTCCGATGTGTTTTCAGTTGTTGTTTTATCCCGAGTCCAGCCAATATTGTCGGTGTCCACGCGTTCCGACATACCGGCGGAGGAAGTGTTGCTACCATTGGATGATGTCGTGGGCAGCTCTGGCGCCGTTGGCATTTGTGGTTCGCCAACCAGAGTCGCTGTCGCTGCTTCCATGGTCGACACTTTGAACGTTGTTTTAAATAAGTCTTTGCCTTGGATATATGTTGTTAGGATGAATTTACGCTCTAACGTACGACGGCAATAAAAGGAAAAAATGGAAACAAACCGCAACAAATATAGATATTATTAACTGGTGTGAACCTTCAACTGCGGCTAATTGACGTTATTTGCGTGAGTGTGCATGTGTGTGTTTTTTATGGACGTGTAGGTTGAGGATGGTGAGCTGAAAACCTACAAATACTCAACTACCAATCAATAGTGAACACGTTTTCAACAAAAGCGGTCAATGGACTAAAATGGATGAAATACCCCAGCTGCACCTAAATACGCTCGTTCTCTTCTAATAATTCAAAAATAATGTTTTGATTTTATGCCTAAAATGACTTCAATTTTTAAGTAGAATAATACTAGAAATTTTTGGTTACAAAATATAAGCCTATTAAGAATATTACGGATTTACAGTCTATTAAGATGGGTAAAATTAGAGCGAACAAAACAAACTCTGCAAAATACAAAAATTTTTATTGGTGTGATTAGGTTTATATTGGGACAAGGTAAAAATTGCACCTATAAAAATAAGAAAAACGTATCTCTTATATTTTATAAATTGTTTTGCAAAGAAATGTAAGGAAAACTACTTGGAAAGTGTAGAGCCTCCGGAATAGTTCGACACTATTGACATATCGGAAATATCCTTTTCTTCTTTCAGAAATCATTTGAAAGGAGTTAAATGCACGAAGGTGTAGCCCCACAAGACATAACTAAATTGGTTCGGTTTTGAAGGCCGTTTGGAAAGTACTAATCAATTCATCCGTTAAAAATAAAGTGGAATCGAGAATTTGATATTTCAAATATTAATTTTTTTAGACATTTGTAGAAGTCATTTCGCAGAAATTCTACAATCAATTTGAAAAGCTTTACTTTTCGGAAAGCCAATGAATATACCTTTAATTAAATTATACACAGTTTTAAATTTCAATCAATGGTTTAAATGCTATTTATTTTTAAATTAAAAATGTGCATTTTTTTTCGTCTTTTAAAGATTTTTTGACTTTTATTTCTACCAAAAAAAAATCCGAAAAAACGAAAAAAAAATCTTAAATTTTCGATTATTTTCATCATTGTATAAATTATGCTTCGTTTATTATAGTGATAGAGTGATTCGATCCGATTTCAACCAAAAAATAAACAAAAATAGAAATTATACAATCTGCTGGTTTGGTTGAGATATACAGAGATGTATAAAGAATTAAGAAAGTTTTCCATTTTACTTTAAATTGGTGTAGATGTATACCTTCTGCAAGGCTATAATAAGAGCTAAGGCACACATTTTAGCGCCGGTAACTACTTCATTATTTATATGAATCGTCTATATAAGGCGTATTAATCTTATAAAGAGTATATGGAAGCATTGAGCAGGTAATCTTAATCAGTTGTTCAATGACATAATGCCTATACAAATCCGCTTACTGTTAGAAATTTTTTTTTTCTTTATAAAATTAATTTAAACCCCCACACATTGTTCAGGAACATAGTCAGGAAGTACATAACAGACTCACGAAAAGATATTGCAATTTTTGGGAAAGTTCTGCACATCAGAAAGATCAGGAGAAAGCTTCTTGAGCACTTGAGATCGCTTGTATATTTAGGGAAATACAGATTCAACGAATTACACTAGGCAACAATTTTCAACTTTTTGTCTATTACACGAACCAAACCCACTTTTTTGGATAGATTTGGGGTTCCAAATGACGAAAAACATTTTTTTTTTGGTGAGATTTTTTTTTTTTGAATTTTTTGAAATTTGGCTCTTTTTTCCGTCCTTTTTTTTAGAGGTGCGCCCAGTTTTTTCATCATTACTCGAGAACGACAAAACCGATTTTCAAAAACTTTACTTTTCCTAAAAGCCAATCGAATATATCTATAATTCATTAATACAAAGTTTTGGATTTAAACTTATAGTTTAAGAGATATCAATTTTTGAATTAAGAAAATGATGATTTTTTTAAAACTTTTTTTAAAGCTTTTTTTACTTTAAAATTCGAGGAAAAGTCGAAAAAAATTTAATACATTTTGTCTTTAATTTTATTTGCATAGCTGCATTAATTACGCGTCGTTTATGATATGTCTTATCAAAATCTGTGGAGAGACGGCGATGTATTATTTTTTTTTGTCTAGGCATGTTTTTGTCGAATTTTATGACTTCCTTGTAGAGCGGCATGACATTTAGTATGAAAAACTTTTTTGTTTCTTAAGATATCTTAACCAAACTCACAGATAGTGTATTTGGGACTGTCTCATACACCCTGACCAAATTTGGTTCAATTTTTTTCGACTTTTCCTCGAATCTTAAAGTAAAAAAAGCTAAAAAAAAAAAAAAAAGGTTTAAAAAAATCATCATTTTCTTAATTCAAAAATTGATATCTCTTAAACTATAAGTTTAAATCCAAAACTTTGTATTATTGAATTATAGTTATATTCATTGACTTTCAGAAATAGTAAAGCTTTTGATCGGTTTTGTCATTCTCGAGTAATGATGACATAAGTCGGCGCACCTCTGAAAAAAAGTACGAAAAAAAGCCAGATTTTTAAAAAATTCTAAAAAAAAATTTCACCATAGAAAAAAAAAAAAAAAATGTTTTTCGTCGTTTTTGGCCCCAAATCTATCCAAAAAAGTGGGTTGGGTTCGTGTAATTTTTTGGCTGTTGCCTAGTGTTATTGGTCAGACTAGAGACGACCTGAGGAAGAATCATTATACTAGATCTTTGAGAGGAGCGTTCTGTTGCAAAAAGTAATAGTATTCAGGTATCACGATTGGCAATCAATTAGCTGAATCTGCTGAATGTCCCCCAAAATATAAACCACGTGATGTTTTGAAGATAACGACGACACCTGCCCGTTGGAGTAACAATCAGTTCCGGATATCAGTTCTACGTATGTATGTGTCTGGGAGTACCATTTAATTCGTTTAACTAACATTAATCACATTTTGTACATATATGTACATCCACATACACAGCCATATATTGAAAATGTATCTATGTATATATGGTCACGTTTTATTTAGTCGGGCAGAGTCAGCAGGCAAGCTTTTAGCTTAACTGTATCTATGTATGTGTACATACGTGTATATGTGTATATATGTGTATAAGAGCAAGTGTGTACTTTGTATCTGACGTACACTTCTGCACTTACAAATATACACAAGAACATATGAATGTGTATATCAGCTACTATTTGCATAAATGATGCAAGCGACATATATTCGCAGTTTGTTTTTTAATGCAAATATGTTTATTAAATCCAGCAGCATCTGCAGCATCAATTATAACGTAAGCGACAGACGACATACGATAATTCTCCTGAAAAGTTTGCTTTTTGTCGCTTGCGTCTTTTATGCAAATAGTGCATACGAATATTACGATTACCTATCACATGCATACCTATCATAAGCATACATGTACAGAGCTACAAATGTTTGTGCGCACAATAAATATACACACACACACACACACACTCACGCACACACACAATTGCAAATTCTTCTATGCGATACGTTACTGATACTGTTATTGTTTGATTGTTTTGGTCCAATGGCAATCAGTTATACGTGTATTTTGGACACTCACATTTACTCTCATTTGCTGGCGTCACATGAGATGTTGATGATGAAAATGTTTTGTACCAAACTCCGTTAGGTAGAAATGTGTTTATTTTGTTTTTTCCACCAAGCTAATATGGTTGGGCATGGCCTGTGTATGTGTGACTACTACGTAAATACACGCAAACACATACATATATACATACCTTTTAATAACGTATCATATGCACACGTAATTAATTTCCGTATGTTGTCAACAGCATTCACAAAACAGGTACTACAACTAATAATTGTGTCTTACATTAAATGTAATTTAAACAGTTTACAATAATAAAAAAATATTTTGTGGCCAGAATCAAAGCGATGCCTTTAATTTGACGGGTTGTGACAATCAGCCTAGATATATTGATATATGGTATCGATATTTCGATGTCTCTGGGTAATGTCACAATAAATATCGATATGTTCCTTTTTCTTACGTTTTTAGCTCATTTTGAATTAAACGAATTTTTACAAAAACAGCTGTGGGCCAGTGCTGCCCATTTTTTTGAGAAAAAAATAACCGTCTCCATTAATTAAACCAAGTATTTAATTTCCAGTATGTCGATTTCGTAAAATTCCCTATTGATATTGGTATTATTGGCACCCATTAAAAGCAAAACATAGCTATAAATATATTTATTATAGCCAGATTTCCGACCAATTTCGAAATTAGCCGGAGCTAGCTATAAAATGGCTGATATCAAGTCTGAGATGCGTTCGTGCCGAAGCAGAATAATCGCATCGTTATTTTTATCATGAACGCATCCAAATTCGCATCAACTTACAGCTGATCGCTTACCTTACCAGCTCTAATATAAATACAATCTGACGAATTTTTAGACAGATTACAAGGGTTAAATTGAATCTAAATCAACGTCATAGTGAATTGCGTTAAATTTTTTATTGTGACGTTTGTTTTTTTTATAAAATTAATAAAATAAAAAAAAATGTAAAACAGTTACTCTTTCTTAAATTCATTTCAAATTCGTATTTTTTATCAATTAAAAAATTTAATATAAGAATATGAAAGTTCAAGTAAAAATGTAACAAAAAATTAAATTATGTGCATATATTCAGAGATATCCACACAATAATATCCACTTTTTACCCGCTGGGCTGAACCTTCGTTTAATTGATTAACAATTACTTTTGAATAATAATTAGGTCATAAAATTAAATGCACCAGCTTAAAAGGCAGCGGCGAGGACCACCTGCAATGCCATGTAAGCTGTGGCCAACAGTGCCACAAAAAAGGCAAGTGCCCGGGCTGGTTGAGGCACCACTACAACGGCATAGACCAAGGTGTGGGCGACACGGGCAATGCCGACGGCGCGGAATAAGTTAATGGCCAGGAATGCACTGGGATTCGTCAGAGTGTACAGCAAGCCAATAATGAAGAAGGGCAGAATGTTCTCGAGATCATTGCGATGAGCACGACGCACACGCTCCACGTTGGGGTCATCGAATTTAACCTTCAGTTTTGGTGACATCAAATCCTCTGGATTGGCAAATGTCTGAAAAGTACCGATCAACAACAGCAACAAATTAAAGCGCTTTCACCATATGTACATATGTATGTATGTGGACTTTGACCCAGCAACCAAACGGTTTCCTTTCGCTCCCCGTTCCCCGCACCCCGCTTACCTTTGTCTTGAAGCGCTGTAAAGCCGTGAGCATGGCCATTGCCAACATTTTAAGCACCAGAACACCGGACCAGAACGTATAGCTCTTGAATACCGGGTTATTAAGACTTAGTAGTTCCAGACTCATATTTGCTTTCAGTTGGAATGGAATTATTTGAACAAAGCTTTCCTGACGACCGCCTCAACGTGATGCACACTTTCAACTGGCATCAGCGCATCGAAAGTTCTTAGTTTATACATGTACATATGTATGAATATGTACGAGTGTGCATATGTATGTTTGTACGTATGTATGCATATGCCGGTTTCTATTGCTCTCTCGCGCTCATTTGCGCTTTGCTCACCGACTGATAGCGACATATACATACAAACACACATACACCATATACATAAATGTGTAGTTTATGTTTGTATTTGTATACATACATATGTACATACATATGTTTGGTTTTAGGTTCAAGTATTTAAAAAGCGCCTAGTCACACTGACAGCACCAAACCAAAACTCACCAAACTAATAAATCGCCAAAGACCGGTCAATAGGCTCATTGCAAACATCTTAAGCACCAACAGGGCAGTCCAGCCCATATAGCAGCGAAACACCCTGTTGTCCAAAGAGATTAGTTCTAGATGCAGTGACATTATGACTCTTTTTAGATGCACCTGCAACTAACGACTGTCATTTAATCTCTATCCAAGCTGCTTTTAAAGCTGCTTGCCCTTAGACGATTATTTCATTTAAATCGTATTCACTTAACGTACAGATACATATTATATATTTGTATGTCAACGTAGTTGCAGTGTCAGGTTGAATAACATTAGTTAAGGTAGATCCATAGACCGGTCAAACTATTGATTTTCATTAAAAACTGTACTGATGTACATTAATATTCAGTAGCTTTCAGAAACTGTAACTTTATGTGACAACGAAAAATTTATTAAGAGTATTTAAAGAAAATATGCTAGACTTTAACTCCAAAAAGCAAGTTCAACCATAAACCAATTTTTAAAGGGGTATTTTTCTCTGGTGACTCTTATTTGTTAGAAAAAGTGGGTTTGTTGATGATAGAAAAACGGCAATTTTATTGTCTAATGTTATCAAAATTACACTTATTTCGTTTCTAGAATATACTATAAGCATATGATAGATTGTTAACTAAAATGTCGTCTTCCATTTGCTTCCTAATGAAATT
The DNA here is from genome assembly GCA_951394115.2 of Drosophila phalerata. Lineage (NCBI taxonomy): Eukaryota > Metazoa > Arthropoda > Insecta > Diptera > Drosophilidae > Drosophila > Drosophila phalerata. Next base: position 22,138,831 of record OX596006.1, read on the forward strand.
GATTAGACCCTTTCCATTCTGGGATTAAGTTTTTCTTGATAAATTGCAAATTTCAATTCAAAAATAGATATGTATTTTAGGTGGGGCTAAAATATCTCAACCTGTATACCTAAACTCACAAACAAAACTATAAAAATTTTTTTCTCTAATTAACATAGTGACCATAGAAAGACTAAGTGATGGAAGGGGCTAAATCAATGAAAAATATAAGTCTACAGATTTACTTAGCCATAAAAAGTGTATCACAATGTCGACTATTAACTAAACTTTTCACGTCACGTGAATGACAGCTATTAAATGAACAAACAAAAACTAACAAATTGGTGTAATTACCCTAACTTGAAAACAAAAAGCGAATTAGTTCAGAAGCTGTGAATATAGAACTTGTAGAAACGGCATAAGTCGCGCATACTCGCTATGACAGCCCTGTCTTTATATCGTAACAAGTAAATTGTAGTACAAATTAAATAGTGTTAATGACCCAATCCACCATGCCTGAATAGGTTCCTAGTTTTTCTTCCAATCATGATGAATTTTTCAGGACATATGGGAATCATATGAGAAAATGGTGTAGATTTAAAATTGTAATAATAGATCATAGTGGTAGAACTCGAAACTTGATCTGACAGTGGCATGACATAACGCCCAAAAGTGTTTTACGCTTAGTGGTAATGTTTCTAAAATAATGATAATAGATAAAAAAAAAAATAAACCCAAACCCACTTTTTATACCCGTTACTTTAAAAATAAGTAACAGGGAGAAGGAGACATCTCCTACCCCATAAAGTATATATATTTTTGATCAGCATCAACAGCAAAGTAGATATAGCCAAGTGTGTCTGTCCGTCTGTGTGAACGCCTAGATCTCAGAGACTATAAGAGATACAGATACCACAGACACACTCACAAACTCTAAAGGCAGTGGAGCAGGTAAAGTTTGCTTTAAATTTTTGACACGCCCCCTTCTGCGCCCGTAAATCGCGAAAAACCGCATGTTCGTCTGTATAAACACAAGGATCTCAGAGACTATAAGAGGTAAAGTAACCAAATTTGGCAAACGGATTTCTATATACCCCACGCAGATCAAGTTTGTTTTATATTTGCCACACCCAAAATTCTTCATACAATACGTTTTTGTGGTAATAACCGATATCTATTATTATTGTCTATTATCCCACCCAATCGCAGCAGTAATAGCGTGCCAAAGTTTTTAAAGCACTACATGCTCCCTAGAGTATGCAATAGTTGTTATTAGGTAATAATATATATACAGTTCTTTAATATATATTGAAATAAGTAACGGGTACCCTATGGTCGGGATCTCGACAACAGCCATTCCCGCTTGGTTTATGTACATACAAAAAATAACTTTATTTCTACGGAATATTTTTTTTTTAACATTTTATTTTTTTATAGCTGTTTATAGAGGTGCGCCCACGTTTTCCATTATTAGTCGAGAATGCCAAGATCGATCTTACCAAGCTTTACGTTTATGAAATTTAATGCATATCTGTGTAATTCTGTTCTACACAGTTCAAAGAGTTTGGCATTTCAAAAAGGGTTCCGGTCCTTATACCTTAAATAGCATTTTCGTGCAGTGTTGAATGCCAAATTTTTTTTTTTTTTATTAATTAATGTATTAAGTTTAAATTAATATATTATATTATATATAAATACTTAATAGGTACTTTAGGCATTTTCCTATTATTAAGAACTCATATCATATTGCATAATGTTTTTTTAGATCTGGTATTAATAATATTTTTTAGCGCACATTAAGCGGTTCGCATGTGCCAATTTAAGATGAGCTATAAGTTGTTTGGGTCCCATTGTTATGCTGGCTACACACGATCGGTAATATGGCTTCCGTTTTAAAGTTTCGTATTTCAGTGTACAAATGTATATGTGTTTATTTTACTAAAATCCTAAAAATGTTGTGTTTGTTGTAGAACTTACTTAAAAAGTTTTGGTGCCCACCTCTGTTCTAGAAAATCTCGAAACGTTGATTTTCTTTTGTGATTGCTCCATTAAGAGACTCAAAATTGTTGGAAAACAATCTCTAGTTCCAGTTTTAGTGCCTGTCGCAACTTAACTCAATCAGGTTCAGATTCAGATACTGCTTCAGATGCGCTTCGTTTTTGAGAATATTATTATACCCTTGCAGGGGGTATGTTGAAAGGGTTCCGTTCGATGGTTCTAACCTTAGAGCAGGATTTAAGTTCCGTTTGCTAATCGGATTATGCGGTCTCTGATTCTGATACTTTAGTTCGAACCTTGGTTTAATCTTATGCAAAAAAATATTTTTGTTTATTTCTTTCAATAGTTTAACTATATTTAAATACGAACTATTATTTAATGATTTTAATTTGAAATTTTAAATAGAGTCACGATCTTAGAAAAGTAAGAACATTATGTTAATGTTCTTTTTTCTTCTTCTTTGGGTTTGCGGAGTAAATAATTTCAAGGAGTTCGGGTAGCCTATAGACTTAAAGCGAACCGGGTCTGCAGCCTTGGTTTAAATCGGTCCATATATTATTTAGCTGTCATAGTAACGATCAATCGAATATGGAATACATGGCTCAGAAAGAGTATAAATTCTTCTACGTGCCAAAGGTAACCAATTTTTTGTATGTTATTATTAAACTAAAGTGCGCTGTAATCTGCATCCTCTGTCTCCGTTTTGATCATTGTCTGAATTTGTGGTGGACTGTCAACTTTTTGCTAAAGAAAACAGCAGGCGGCATGCACTTCAAAAATGAAATGCCTTTTTCCTCAGATTCTTGAGTGTAATTAATTAATTTCGCGCTCGTTTTACTGGGCGCGGTGAGGGCGCTGCTTTATGACTATGCCTACTCATTGTTGTTGTAATAAAACATAAAAATTATGTGCACATTTGCATAACATTCGTTGGGGCAACGGCTGCAGCTCAGTAACCGTTCTACTCTGATCGTGAACGTGCGTCGACGCTGAAATAACATCCAACTGACCACGTGGCTGAAAAGATCCTTAGGATATAAATTAATCAAAAAGGTTTTGAAAATGTCTCACGGTGAACGCAAAGGCCGCCTGAACGTGGTCAAATTTTTAGAATTGGTAATGATTTTTCATCAATACGCTTTATCAATTCCTAGTCTAAGTATTATGGAACAAAAATTAAGAAAAACGTACTTTGGCTAATAATTATTACAACATAATTACCAAATCATATATATAAGCAATATATCCAGTGAAATTTCAAATGCAATCCTTGGATATTTTAAACATATTCTTTTTATCTTTAGGCATTTTCCATTGCCTGTCTTGTGTTGCATTTCTACAGCTTCAACGATCGCGACATTATGACATCGTTTATGGCAACAGGCACATTCACTGGTTACATTATTGTGGTTATTGGCGTTTTTGCAGGTGAGCTTTCGTCCTTATGTTACATATGCATAGAGTAATTCCCCAAAGACTTTTTTCTATATACTCCATAAGGCGTTCTAATGCGAGCACCCATTCATAAGCGGATCGATATATTCTTCAGTGTTCTGGGCTGTGCCCTGTTTGTGGCCAGTGGCATATTTATTATAGAAGCATGGGAGTTCTCCTTTCGGACGCGTACCCGTGATCTGGCACTCATCAAGGCCTCGCTGTCAATTGTGAATGGCGTTTTGTTTGGCTTCGATGCCATATTCACATTTCGGGATAAGTGAGATACTGATTAACTAACTACACCCATGCATTTATACCTATATAAACAAACTTATGCCTACATATTTATTATTGACTCCAATTCATTACTCGGTATAATGTATTACGTTTACTTCAATGCAAATGATACATTGCGTATTTTCAAAAGAAAACGGCGCGTTTATTTGCAAAGTCTCACTAACATCGTTTTTTTTTTTTTTTTTGTGTTTTTCCATAAATTATATGTATACATTTAGTGTGCCATATAGAATATATTTTTTTTTGTGTCAATAAAAAAATAAAAACCTTATACATGCATCAAAAGTAATTATAATTAGACTGAGGCCCGCCCACAACACACATCAATTAGCTACTGACATGGAAATCATGAAAATAGCTTTTGTTAGCTTTTGTATTTTATTGAGTTGTTATGATTTTCATGTTTGATTGACGTGAGAAAGTATTCTTCTTGAATGTTCTTCTTCACCTTAATCGAGAGGCTCTTTGGATGTTGATGTTGTTGTTGGTGGTGGCTGTGGTGCGTCCCTTAAGCAGAGTTGTGTATGTTAAGTCGAAAGATATCATGAGCTACGAAGTAGGTACCGGCATTGGCTTTCAGCACAAATACCTGGGAGAAAGCGTGTGGAGGATCATCATCGCACTGCAAAGTTATTAAAAACAATTTGTATTAATATGCCATAATTATCAAACAGGTTAATAAAGAATGTTTGTCAATATTGTGCAAATGTGTGCTAATAGATGGTTAATGAATGGGCAGCATTAAAATAAAAACGAAAAATTCATCAAAAATAAAAAAGACGGAAATATTCTTCGGCTTACTGAAGGTGGCATACCATTGCAGACGGAATATGATACCTATTCAATCGATTTTGTTCTATAACATAAACAAATATATGTGAAATTCAATAACAGTTAAATTTTCCAGACTTTAATCATAATTTTACCAGAAATAAACAAATGCAAACGCTATAGTCAAGATACCAACAATGAGATACTCGTTACTCAATTCCGATATAAATTTGTTTTATCTGTTAAGGTTAAACAACGTTATAAAAATTACCGCATTCCATGGGCAATCTGAGATTTGACTGCTCTAGATCTTAAAGCTTCTGATATCATACAGAAGAACATGGCGATATCGACTCAGCTGTAGATGCAGAATTAGAATATATATATATATACTTTATAGATTCGGAGATGCCTCCTTTTCCCTGTTACAAAAAGAATTTCTGCACAAAGGTTCATCGGAGACAAAACCTTTAAATTGACCAAAGCTTTGTCTTATTTAAAAAAAAAAATTGTATTTGAATTAATTGATGATGAAGAGTAATCTGGCTGCACATTAGTACAAATGCAATTTGTTATATTTATTGCCTGTTTACATTAATGTTATTATCCATATCTGATGTCATATATTATAATAAGAGTACTTCAATCCTAATAAATTTGTTTGTTAATTAAAATATACAGATAACACATCACTCAATAAGTTTCGAGCATGACATATAAATGGTGCCACTAATAAAAAATCCATATTTTTTCCGAAAGTTCCATTCATCCACATTTGAGCTTAATTAAATTATTAGTTTGCAAGTAACTGTCACTTAAAAAAAATTCCTTTTTGAAATTTTCATGAAATGAAAAAATCTAAATTTTCTTGCATTAAAAACAAATTTTATTTTTTTTGATGGAAAAAATACTTTGAACTCGAAAAATTGCTTGATAAATGTTATTTAGAGTCTGGTCTGTAATCAACGGTTTTTGGTGGAATGATGAGGTTGAACGTGGTCATCGCCTAAATTCGACATTTGTTCCGGAAAATATAAATTGCCTTAAAAAAAGGTACACTTTCATAGTAAAGAGATTTTCCCAAAATGACATCGCGTTGATAGAGAATCAGGGTATAATCTCTTAGAAAAATATAACTTTGAAGAATAAAATTGAATTTTGTATAAAAGTTGCTGTTTTATTACTTTGGCCTGGGACTTATTGACTGATGTGTTAATTACATTGCCTTTGGTGAAAGGTATTAAACCGGATCAATTTTGGTTTTCGGTTACGCAATATCTTTATATATCGGTCTTGTAACGGTTACCGGTTTTATGTATATTTCGGTTTCAAAATACCGGTATGATTTCGGTTCACAAAAAAAAAATTAATTGTCAAAATGTAACAAAAAAAAAATGTTATAACATACATTACAAAAAATATAGTTATATCTAACGTTTTCCTCGTATTTAAGAAAATTTGCAAAAAGTCAAGAAATCAGACGAAAAATATAATAGCACCACTATTCAAATGTGAACTTAAAGCTAAAAAATATGAAATTTTTTTAACAAATTGATTACTGAACGGTAATAGATTGAAGCTGAGATTATGCTATACAAATAATAATGTTTTCCGTTGGTCCAATAAGGTTTTGTCCGCATATAATGTATCTACTCCATAGTAAGAATATCGTTCCTGTATCACATTGCTCAAAACTTCAAATTCAATGGTTGTTGTAGGTTTTGGAGCTTTATGGACACCTGCCGTCCGAAATAGACCCCATTCATCAGATAACCCCACTTTACTATCATTTATCCATATAATATTGCTCAATTTGTGGCCTACGTAATTTATAAGTTACTTTGCAAATATGTCGCGGGAATATGTCTAGCGTTTAAGAAGACCGGCCTCATTTCAGCTACTGGCATTGAAATTACGTTCTCTAATATATTTTCGAGCTGTTTGCAATATCTGCTGAATTTTAGGCTGCATTCATAGCCTACTGGCTGCCTTGAAAGGATACCTTCGGCTGTCGGGGATCAATCTATCAACAGGAATTTGGGTCAGGGGTCGTCTTTGTTGAAGTCTTGTATAATTCGATTTGAAAATCTAACCAATCGACCAAGTTTTCAATAATATTTTCCATCCAATATAGTTTTCTTTAATATTTCGAGCTTTTTCTTACCGTAGAGTTTTTCACAACGCAATTCATTGGTAATCATTAATTAATTTTAAAACTAATGACCAAATTAATTAAATTAAAGTCAAGTCTAGTGCTTTTATTCAACGCAATTATGCGAAATATTTCGGATTTTTCGAAGAAAGTGAAGTTGGTGCTATTATTTTTTTTGGTCATTTTTTAAGCCTTTTAGCTAAAAAATTAATAATAAAATATTTACAACCAATCTGATGGAGCCTTTTACATTGTTTATATATGAAATACACTAGGCCATATGTTGAATATAAATTTTTGGAAGTATTGCAAATTTTTTGATCTATAAGAGAAAGTACCGTAGTGGTGCTATTATTTCTTTCGCAATTGTATATATGTATGTTTCATGTAAGTTCCGACTTCAAAGGCAATAAGACAAGACCAATAAAAATTCTAATAGATCGAAAGGTAAATACTACTATTATTTAGGCATTTACAATTCCCTTACTGCAATGGCAGCCCACGCGAAGTAATATGAAGATGGCAAAAATTATGAGCCGGAGCTGGAAACAGTGCCAGATCAGTAGGTGTGTAGGAAAGTATGTGTTATATACTTTTTTGTAGATAAGTATGTAGGATTATATGCATATAATTTTGTTAGCAAGGTTCAATAGAATAATTATAAAAAATTATTAAACTCATTTAGTATAGGTCGATGTTGTAGTTTTTTTTTTTGGTTTTTTGTTGATTGGTTACAGTTACGAGTAGATTCAACAAAATAATTATTACTTTGCCTGGCCACCGCCTGACCGCTCTCTGAGTGTTGTTATTGTTGCGATTGATGCGATTGATGCGATTGTTTCTGCTGGGCTACACATCGTGCAGCGCAAGCCTAAAGATATCGTGTTGCACAAAGAAGCTAATACCCACAGGTTTGAGCACAAAGGTCTGAATATACGCATGCGGTTGGTCCTCATCTGTCTGCATCAATATATATATGATATATAGATGTATATATTTATATATATATATATATATATACGTAATATATATAATTATAGATATGCTTAACGAATAGCCCAAACATTAATGAACCAAATAGGTAACGATCATATGTAATGATAATGTAATGTATCTCACCTGTAGACGTCCAAGCACATTGATCAGCACGCCACCATCGAATGTGGGTTGCGAGTCGACAGTGGTGATAACACGAGTGATCTTTTGAAAACTAAGACTCTAGAATTTCAATAATGGAAATGGAATAACAACAATATGTACATAAGTAATTGAATTTGATGTCTATATTCATGGCTGGGGGTTTATGTACCTGAACTTTTTCAAGAATCTTTGGCGCTCCCTGTATTTGATGTCCCTCGAAGGTCATAAAAGACTCTGTTGCCTGCAAAAATAATATTAAAATAAGAGACACATGTCAAAACATTTGATAAGTATAGAAACATAGACATAGATATGCATATAGATATGTATATACATGCATATACTTAGATACATATGTATGTATGTATATATACTCGTACATATAAAGATGTGTGTGTCATACTTGGTATGGGCAATATCGAAAATGACATACATAATGACATACAAATTAACAAAACCTATAAACATATTATACCTAAACAGTTTTCATTTACTACATAGTACAAGAATAATTTTCGCGCTCTTTTTATCGCCCCAGCTCCATGCGAACTATGTATATGTTTCAGGCAATTTGTCAAGGGCGCAACGCGCGTCATCTGTGCGACAAGGAGCAACAGTGACCTTTTTTTTTAATCATATATGTATGTTGGTTAATATGTTTCTTTGTATACTGGTTTAACTCACTAATTTAGGATGACGATGACAACACGCTCGAGAGAATTGGCCAGCTATAGACGCTACTTACACTGTAGAAGTTAACCACGTTAGCGCGGTTCTCCGGATCGTCAAAAATTCCATAATATTGCTGAACAAATCCCTTGCCAATGTCCTCGTATTGTGGGTTTAGTGCCATGTTACTGTTGTTCAAGTGCTTTTAAAGGATTTCAACTTTATAACAAATCAACGAAATTTTAAAAACCTTAATTCTCAAGGCAGAAAACTCATAGGACTAGTGAGTAGTGATGTGACAAATACGCATGTCGAAATATCATTGACATATCGATATATCGATTGATATTTTTTGTGATGATATATTTTTGAACGATATTTTTTCTAGCTAATATCAATATCGATATAACTATTTGATATTATTTAGCGATATTTTTGGCCGTTGCTTTTGCCGTTGACGTAAATTTATATCTATTAGTGAAACATGATAGAATAATTATACTTTGGCAAAATGGAATGACACGGCAAGCTTAAATTCGCTTAAAATAGACAAAACTATGAAATAGAAATTGTATTTTTTGAATATCGAAATATTTTTGATAAAATTATCAACAGCCCTAGTGAGAAACCATCGAATCAACTATATATCGATTCTTAAAGGCGATATTTTCTGATTTAACTTAAATTTTTTTCCATTTTTCGATGCATCGACATATTATTGAATCTTTTAAAGCTACGTTTCCACTGAAACTACATTAAGCTTATTGTTTCAAATGCTTTATTTCTTGCTAAACATTTTACACTATATTGATTATAGTTTATAATGCAAAATATAACACCTCCCTATATATAAAATTTTTATTTTGTCGATCAGCTCAAGGCGTACTTCTTTAAGTATCTTCTTTAGTAACATAAAACCGATGGAGGCGCTAGAACGTAATAGCAAACAAGAAGTTTGCGTCGCAACTGTCAAAAAAGGTTACTCAAATGAGAGCAACAGTGTTGAAGAAGTCACCTTATTGTAAATACATCTTGAATTCAACACCCTAAAGATGTATTAACAACTAGTCATCGTGCCCCATCACAGATGTCAATTTAATTTTTAATTCTTTTTTTTAAGTTTGATTGCTTGATCAATTTAAAAATGGTTATTAGAAGGTAATCTGGCTAGTTTTTTTTTCGTATCTGGGATCTAAAATGTATCAACAAATTTTGATGTGAGGGCGTTTATTTTGTCAGTACTAAATTTAAAAATATCGATTAATTGATATTTTAAACGGAAAATAATTTGTAAGATCATATTTAATTTGTATTTTGTTGTTATGGTTAGTTTATTTTTGTAACCTCCACATATTTATATTTGGTGTTAAAAATTGAAATTCTGTTCATTGAAAAATAATCGTATTTTTGCACTATCATTAATTGGTCACATTGGTACGTTCCCTAAAATCCAAACGGCTGTGCGTTTCGTGCGCAAAACGATTAAATAGTTTTATTTTTTTTTATTTTGTTATGTTAACTTTTGCAAATATTTCGCAATTATGTCGCATATGCCTGCGTCATTTGCGGCAGATTAACGAGCAGCAGCAAAATTTAGCAACAACTAACAGCCAACAATCGCAACGGACTAAAGCCAGTTACAACTCAAAGACGTTACCCGATTTGGCGAAGATGTTGAGTCGGTTCTTTGCCATTGACGTGTTTCAGCAACCAGACACTTATCCACAGAATGTCTGCGCATTGTGTTACAATGCCCTCGAATATTTTCAACAATTGTGCATCGTAGCCGAGCAAAGCAACGAGATGTTGATTCGCTTGGCGATCTCCCCAGACGTTGACGCACCGCAACATCCGATAACATCTGCCGTTGATGGCCTGGATGCTGATGCTGATGTCGATGCTGATGCTGACAAACATTTGGTTGGTATATACACATGTTTAAAGTTAAGTCAGCTTGTTTAGGGCTGAGCTAGCATTTTTGCAGTTGCCGCTCGTGAAAGAGGAGCCCGTGGATGACGAAACTCGGCAGCAGCAACAAGAGTACGATTCAGAGATTGATAAAGATGCAGATGCAGATGCGGATGCAGATGCGCATGCAGATGGGGATGCAGATGCAGATGGGGAGGCTAACATTGAGGATCACGATTTAAAAAACTATGATGATGAGGAGGAGACGAGCATGAACTGTCAATCAGCAGACACTTCTAGTGTGAACAAACGCAAATTGCTTGCTTGCCAGCAGTGTGGCAAGCAAGTGTATAAGCTTCCCTATTTGGAGGCACACATACGCAGCGTGCACGAGGGCCATCCGAAGCCGTTTCTCTGTCGCAACTGCGACAAAGCGTTTACTCGATATGAACAATTGCGTTCGCATATGCGCAATGTGCATCCGACTCTAGCCGCTGCCGCAACAATGTCCAACGAGGACCTGGACCTGAAATGTGAACAGTGCGATCGCAAGTATAGTACCAAAAATGCCCTGGGCGAGCATCTGAAGCGACATGCGCAGCAGAAACCGCATATATGTGAACACTGCGGTGTCGCGAAGGTGACACGAACCGAATTGCTCACACACCTACGCATCCACAATCCCGACTGGGAGAAGTTCAAGTGCAAGCAATGTCCTCAGCTGTTTCGTCATAAGAGCGCCATCAGTCGGCACGTCCGAGTTGTCCACGAGGGACAGAGGCGATTTCAGTGCGGACACTGCCACAAGCGATTTGGAACACACGCCTCTCAGCTGCGACACGAGCGATTGCACATTGAAACCGCATTTTAATTGATTGACACTAATTATGTACATATCCCTATTGTATACTTATATGTTATGTATTCCAAAATATACAGCTTATCCGTAGTTAGTCGATTTAAATAAAATCGATCTTAATTACACTTCATTTACAAAATACTTTTCTATGGAGTCTGAAAGATACGTATGTATGTATTTTTAACTTAAATTCTGGAGCAATACATTTAAACTTGCTGTCACTTCTGTAGGTTCGAGGTTTTTACACCGATCTTAACATTCGATATCGTTTTGAAAAGCAAAGAGTTAGGGCTAACTAAGATTATTGATAATTATTTTTAGCATTCATTTCTCCCAAGGGTAAAATCACAATTATATCGTATTTTTTGGGATTTTTATTGGTCCCACAAAGTAGTTGGTCGATGCGTCACCTTAGGATGAGCCCCACAAAAGTTAAGTTTTTGCACAGTTATTGCTTTTATATCGAACAATTCATGAATGATAAAGTTGTGTCGAAAAAAGTAAATACAATTTTTTTCTACCCTACTGTGAAGTGCCTCAAAGCTTAACCAACGTTTTTGTAATCTGTAATAACTAAAATATGTAAAATGGATTTAAGCGCAGGTTGTTAGCATATTGTTTTAACTTATTAAATACAGCTTTATTTATTTTAACTTTTTATGTTAATATATTTCAAAAATAATATTTAATAATATAAGGCTGTAAAGTCTATTAAAAATAATTTCACTGCTTATTTCAACCAAATTTTTTGCAGCTGACCGAAGATTCTTTAGTATTCAGAATGTTTGTTTTTATTTTATAGTTTTTTGCTGCATTAAATGAGAAGCTCCATTTAGAAATCTAAGAGTAACTCCTGGAAATAATTCGGAAATAAAACATTGATGACATCCTTGGCAGCCACATCCGCATTAAATTGTATTGCATGACTGACTTTGGTGCCTAACATATTAAGCCTAATAGGAAGCAAACGATGATGTTGATTTTTTTTTAGTTTTAAAATGATATAATGAAGAAGCTTGTCTGTCAGTTGCTTGCAATTCTTCAGATTTAGCACTTGCAGTTTGGGACAGGCAAGTATCAGTCTAAGTACACCATAGTCAGTGATTATTGTACTATTTTCGATATTGATTTCCCTCAAATCTTGCAAAGTAAATAATGCCTCTAATCCGTGATCGGTGATTTCTCTACTTTTGGGCAAAATCAGCGTCCGCAATGCGCTAAGCTTTCCAATTTCATGAAGAATCTTGTCATTGATACAGTTTGAGGAACTTATTTCGAATTGTTCCAACTGCTTGGACTTATATTCCACTAACCATGCCATTAGCATTGGATGGATCGTGTTCTGGTCATGTCGGATGTTCAAAATTAGTTTCTTCAGGCTTGGTAGTCTTGCAATGTGCTTAAATTCAGAAAGCCCGCGATCGCTATAGCCAATGGAGAGGATCTCCAAAGATCTACAAAAATTGCGGTTGAAAAGCTGCTGACTACGTAGGAACACGTACATACGGTTTATGTGCAATTCCTTAAGCAGCGGAAGCCTGTTTAACATTCTATTCACAAACTTCGGCTTCAGATCCCCGCACTCTGATAATATCAGCGACTCTATGGAATTTGGCAAAGAATTCATATGCACTCCTGTTAACCCTCTATTTTCGGAGAGATCCAGTTTCTTAAGTTGTCTCATATGCTTGAGCACGTGCAGATCCTCATCGGTGAGATTGATTGCTCGTAATTCCAAATATTGAAGTTGGTTTAGATTTGCAAGCATTTTAAATATGTTGATAGATGTTAAACTTTCGTTTCTGATTCTCATTGACTGTAAATTAATGCACTGCATGCCAAGTAAGTTGCATACACGGTTATAGTCATGCCTTGGTAAATTCCCTTCGATTTGCTTTACATGGCGTCCGGAAAGATGAAAAAAATCGCGTAAATCCCATGCAGACATCTCCCTCAATATTTGAAAATTGATAGATTTGTCCAGAGCTGGGGACATTTCCTCATAAATGTTACGAAAACGAAAGCAGGTGCGTGCAAATTGAATGCGATCAGTTTGCGATAATTCACTGAATATATGCTCTAGACAATGATCGTTCAGTTTCATAATGGCTGCTGGTGGCTCATTGGGATCTACATTTTCAGGTTTATGTGGCAATTTCTGGGCATCTGGTTGATGCCAACTATCACCAGGCAGGACTGTTATACGGCATCCACTGACATTATGATACTTGGCTTGCAATGCATTGGCCGCATGATGGGGATTTTCAAAGAGAACAAAACCAAGTCGAGTTTTATTTTCTAAGTCACTGTGGCCAGCTCGTGATCTATTTTCAAAAGCATTGTAGCATCTTCTATTTCTCGAAAACAGCTGCAAGCGTACAACGCATCCATATTTCTCAAAGTACTTTTGAAGCTGTTGCTCCTCCAGCAATTCTTCTATATTCACTAAATGCAGATTCTTCACCAACACCTTATCTTCCGTGTATGCCAATCCCTCTTTAATGTAAAATTTTTTTTCAGACGGAATCCGAAACATTGCACCGCTCTTGAAATTCTCGATTGAAGTGAACAAAGGAATTGTGATAATTACTTCTGCTTCCCTTTTGGCTGATAAAGTTTTTATTTATGTACATACATATGTTGTATTTGAAGCTGCGATTAAAGAAATTATAATAAGTATTTAATGAACTTAAAGCAATGCTGATCCAAATCATACCTTTATTTTACTGTTTATTCCAAAATCATGAGTTTTATTTTATTTTTTTTATGTAAATTGACGGAAGCATTTAAATGGGCGTTGTGTCGGACCTACAGGGGCCGACTTAAGTTTATTTATTTTTGCTCTATCCACATAAAACTAAAAATGATATTAAGAATTAATAAAATGAAAATAATAGTAAATATAAATTATAAAACGAAAGAATTACGCTGGATTAAGCATTACTAGTATTACTACCAAAAAGCTTTCAAGAAAAGTGGGGAAAATACACACAATTTATTTGTATACGCCAATTTTTTTTTTATTTATTAGTGGGATTCCTGAAACAGACGACATTCTCCTAATAACAACAAAAAATGTAAAGAAACACCAAGTGCGGCCAAATAATGTTATCGAAATGCACGGTCTCACATATTATCGAAATGAAATCAAAATCGTAAGATCTCTTATCACTTCTTTTGCCTGGCAGCCCTACATATTTTTAATGGAGCAGCTGTGAATAGTTGATCGGTGAAATAAAATCTGTAACGAAACCAAATCTAAATCTGTTTCGGGAATCCCACCATTAAAATTAATTTAAATAATAATACAAAATTGTTTTATTTTTCAATTTTTAATTTAAAAATTAAGTTAAGAATTTCTTGTCACATCCTATAGCCAAAATTGAACTCAAAAATCTATTTGAATTTGTTGATTGATTCAAGTCAATTGCAATAGTTAAAAATGATAACTATATTGAATTCTAAAAATAATTTTTATTTTTTTGTTTTTTTTTTTTTTTTAATTATAATCGTTACGACCTGGTATTTACAATAGAAAACATAAAAATCTATACATAAATATCTGACAAGTATTCGTAGATAAATAAGACCTTGTTGAGAGTTAGGGCACAATAATTTCATAGATAACACCACCAATAAAGGAATGAACTTACTAATAGATACTCATGATCGATCTTTTAAAATTGTATACTTGGTGTATTCCTGAAACTGATACAGATTTGCTTTCGTTTCATATTTGGTTTATCCGAGCATCAGCTATTCCAAGCTGCTCCATAAAAAATGTGTAGTGTGACCATCGTAATTTAAAAACCGAAAATGTGCTCATACTAAGCTAAGCAAGAAAAAAGTTTAAAATACCAAAATAACAAGAAGCTGATAATGTGTGAAAAGAAGCTTAAGCTTTTATCTTTTAAGAAGTCAATTTATTTAAAGCGACATTAATTTTTACTAATAGTCACAGAAATACCAGCTGTTGCCAACATTGTTGAAAATCGAACAATCTAAAATAAAACTGTTATACAGTTTATAACATTTTATTTCTTTTTTTTTTTTATGTTTGAAATTGAATTTTTTACATTTATTTTGACCAATTTATGAAAATATATTATAAAAGTAAAAATTTATGTGAGTTCACAGACTGAAATGAAGAAATTAAATGGTTTTTGTTTTAATCATCTTAGTCGCTTTCGATTCAAGTGTCTTTGACTCTTTTTGATGTCTTAAGGCTAAATTATTTCTCATTAAATTGGATTAGAATACTTTTATTTCACAAAGCAATTTTAAATTATGAAACTTATTTAAAGATATTTCTAATTCTCTTGTATATAAACAACTTTTGCAGATACCCGTTTTTTATATTAAAGCACTGTTTTTTAAAAGTGGCTGACCGCAGCAGTCTTACAAATAAATTTTGACTTTTAATTTTTCATTGCATTCGACGTGGATGCGCATCTCTTTCTCCCCATAGAATGCAATATACATTTCTGGTGCCGTTTTCATAAATACTCAAATTGTAAAATGGAAATTTTCTGTCATCAAATATTGTAATAATTTTACTTTGTAGAGTTTATAATACTTTTTACACAAACACATTAATTTTTTTCGTTTGTATTTTTTTGTTTAATTTAAAAAAATGCTTTCGATTTCCTCTTTGTCTCCTATATTATCTTTAATTTCTTCCGATCTAATAACAGTGTCCATAGCTTGATCGCATTTATTGCATCTGTTGTTTTTTGGCAAACGAAATCCAATTTGAAAATCGTTTTTGAAAATTTTGCGAAACACTTGTAAAGACAGTGAAGAGTCCAAAAGTCCTGTATCCTTTAAATGTTCAATATTAAATTTATACAAAGACGAAACATTGCCGAATTGTTTGGGCAAATATAATAAATTGCTATTATTGTGGGAACAGTGCGAAGGCAAAGCTGGTAATGCTTCGATATACTTTTTTAAATTCGCAACTTTTCCTTCATCTGATTTATTGGCTTTTTAACATTTGTTGTCCTCAAATTCAGAACAATGCTCCTCATCATTCGTTGTGAAATACTTAAGGTTTTTAAAATAAATTGTTGGCAAAATTTAAAATCCTTGCCGCCAAAATGTATGAAATACTCATAAGTTAGGTGGCGTCTACTGTTCTGTACTCTCCTTCTCTTCACGTCCTTTTCCACAATACAATAGGCCAACCAATTTTTTTTGTTGGCTTTTACTCATTCCCCAAAAGTGTTCATTGATTGATTGTCGATCTTCTTCACTAAACTTGGAGCAGTTATTACCGCATTTCTTATTATAACAGGGATTCATTTGGGCACATCTTGCAATTTTGATTTGTGGAATTCCATTGTCTTCCTTGCGTTTTTTTTAGCTCCACTTTCAAATTCAAATCATCTCTTTAAATGGAAAGAGTTGTGTGTCGCTCTCGCTTTCACTATCGCTGTAAGGCACAAGTGACATTGCGATAACCTGGAAAAAAAAATATGTACAAGTTGGCAACTGAAAACTTATATACATATATATATATATACATTACAATACATTACTTAATTTAATATATTACGTTTTATATACATATGTATGTATGTGTGTACTATGGACTTCATATAGTAGAGCCATTCACTTAAAAATCTGATCAATTACACTTTTTTGTCTCCTTTTATTTCTAAATCGCTTTCTCTTAATTTTGGCTTGAACATTTCTCTTCGATGCATACATAAGGGTGGAGTGAATTTAAATTATTTTGAATAGAATTTCACTTTTCAAACATTTGTCAAAAATAACATGCCTTCTTTATACATTGCACACATTCCAAAATAACGTATCCGCCTCAAATGTAACGAAATTTTACTTATATTGGTATTCTTAAAAAATCTGTAAGTTCGATGTCTTTCCACCGATCTTAACAGTTGATATGGTTTTAGAAAGCAAACAGGCTAACTAAGAAAATTAATATTGGATTTTTAAAACATTATCTTTTGGATCACAGTTACGTTTGATTTTTTTTTTTTTTTTTACTTTTTTACAGATTTCTCAAAATTGATCGTCGATGCGTCACCTCTAAAAAAATTGTTGTTTTTTTTACAGTTATTGCCTTTATTTCGTATCATCCATTAATGATACAGCGATTTCGAAATTAAAAAAAAACGTAAAACTCACTCCTCACTAATATACATCTGTACATATCGTACAATATGCCATTAAATTTAATATTTAATACCTGTTGGTATTAAGGAACACATTTGCATAAGAGAAATACAAATTTCGACGAAATGTCGCCTACGCTTACGTTATATTTGACAGGCGAATATTTACGAAAATATATACAACTAAATTGAAATATCTTGGGTGCAGATGCTGTTGGTATTTAAGAACTAATTTGCATAAAAATACAAATTTCGGCAGTGTCGTTTGCTTTGTGTATGTATATCGATATATTCATCGATACATGACATTTGATTTTGTGGAAAGAATTGACATCCCAAACAAAAACAAAAACGTAAAGCAATTTAAAATTATTTTTTAATTTTTTTTTAAATAATACAATTCTTAAAATTGTTTCGACAAAATCATGCGAATTTTAACAAGGCAATGTGTCAAGTTCAACAACTTGGCCATTTACCTGCTACAAAATCGTGCCCAGTGCAATTTTGTAAACATCGTTAAACGGCAAGAACAACAATTGCAACAGCATCAAAATAAACAAGGGAAAGCGTTTTGTCATTGCAGAAACAACAACATGATCAAATATTTGAATCAAAGCGAGGCAATTAATGTGGACCAAGAGCTCTTCAATGAATACAAATTTAGTGTGGATCAGCTAATGGAGCTAGCCGGACTCAGTTGTGCGCACGCCGTAACGAAATGCTTTCCGGCTGATCGCTATTGCCGTGTCCTCGTCTGTTGCGGACCCGGCAACAACGGTGGCGACGGACTGGTCTGTGCCCGCCATTTGGCACTTTTGGGATACAAACCGACCATATATTATCCCAAGCCAACGCCAAAACCACTCTATGAGAGTCTGTCATATCAGTGTAAACAAATGGAGATTGGGAACATTGTCGACTGTCCCACCGTGGAGATGGTTGTGGATAGTTACGATTTAATTGTAGATGCTCTGTTCGGCTTCAGTTTTAAGCCACCTGTTCGTGCCGACTTTGTGCCTGTGGTGGAACTGCTTCAGCAGACAAAACTTCCCATTGCCAGGTAATCCATGGTATCATGGTTATATGTAAAATCAAATATCCTGTTATACAAATCATGTATCTTTCTTATTATCTGGTTTTACAGTGTAGATATACCAAGCGGTTGGGATGTGGAGCAGGGCAAACTCCAAGATTGTGACCTGCAGCCCACTCTGCTCATCTCACTCACTGCACCAAAGCTATGCGCCAAACAATTTAATGGCAAATATCACTATCTAGGTGGACGCTTTGTGCCGCCAGCACTTGAACGCAAATACGAACTAAATCTACCCGAATATCCTGGCAGTGAACTCTGCGTCCAATTGTAAATAAAACATTTATAAACCAATGGCTGTTATCTAAAAATGTGTGATTTAAAATAAAAAAAAATATAATAATAGCTCAATATTAATTAATATATTAATATCCAGATGCCATGTTGCGATAGGATCTATAGACTCCAAATGTCTGGAAACTGGTTGAGCTTCTTCGTATTAATGCACCGACCGAAATGTATACACATAAATTATTAACAATATTTAATTATTATTAATGGGGGTTTGCACAACAAAGTTGATATTATGAAAGATAAGGACATAACAGGATATGCATTATTTTTGGATATAATTATTCGATATATAAAAGTATAATACAAATATAACTACGTATCAAATCTTCGGCATGCACTTCTTTTTAGCTACTCATTTTAGCAAAAAAAAAAAAAGCCTCAATATGGTAAGAAATAAGAAAAAAAAATGGTTCAATTTTCTGTTTCCAAACGTAAACTTTTGTAACGTACATAAAATCAAATCCTAATTTATGCAATGATTTTTTTTTTTTAAGTTTTCTACACACATTTGGTTCCATTTTCCTAATATTGGACAGTTGGATATATCTTACTTAAAAGTGGCCAATACACTTTTTGAATAGAATAGTTTTTATAAAAGTTGCCAATGCTGATTACCACGTTAATAAATGATTTAATGTATATGTACAAGAATGATCACTGTTTGTATTACAATTGGCATACTTGGGTTCTTGAAAATGGAATAAAATTGACTAGTTTGTCAACTATAGGAAAAATAAACAGAATTATCTGTTTTATGACAAAATATTAAACATAATATGCAAGACTTTGATATCGCAGTTAACGTTTTATTCATCAGAATAATAATAAACGTAACATGCTGTTCATTATTTATACAAGCGATTATAATTTTTGCGTCTGCGATCCTCCTCAAAGTTGTTGTTGCGTGCCCACTCCTTCAAGTTGCCCTTGGAGCGGAGCATTGCCGATTTGGAGTCCACGTCACGCATCACAAAAGGCGAGAAGCCGGCAATGTAATCATCATTAAGGGCATTTGTCTTTGTCTTGGCAACGCGTGAGGGCATCTGTCGTGGCATTGGCTGATCCTCGAACAGTATGGGATTACGCGAATGCTTGCCGCCATGGAAGCGTGGCAGGCTTTGATTCTTATACTTGGATGTGAGCGGGCGTCGTGTGTTTATGTGAATCACTTGTTTGCCGTTCTCATCCAGACTGACAGCCACACGCTTAAGCGTTTTATTGCCGCAATTGGGACAGAAGACCTTGGTCATAATGCTTGTCGTCCTAAAGCAACCATAACAACGCAAGATGTATGTTCGCAACTGTTTTATAATGCGACCATTGAGTGCGGCCAGTTGTAGATTCAACTGCTTGAGCACATTCTGCAGCGCATAATCTGTTGTCATACATGCCACTGGCGGTATTAGGTCTGTTTCCACTTTTCCCTCCAGCGCCTTTTTGGCCTTTTTGATGTTTGAGTGTGTGATCCAGCCATCGTCACCAACCTCTTCATCGTCATCTACATTGGCATTGGCATTGTTTTGATGTTGTGCTTTATGCTCTTCATCGGATTCGACATTCTCTGTGGGCAGTGCAACTAATATATCGGCCGTAGCTTGCTCCTCATCAACGGATGGAGAGCATTTGAGTTTCTCAAATAACTTATCTAGTTCCTCCTGAGTCAGATCATCTTCATCCTCATCCACGTCCTCTTCATCGTCATCGTTACCGTCGACAGAGGCATCTGTTGGTTTTTGAACTTGCTCTCCCCTTAGCTGCGCTTCGATGGCTGCCTTTATATGATCCACATTGTCACTACCTTCATCCAACTTTGTTTCAACATCAACATCAACATTAACTTCATCTTCATCTTCCTCGTTATCGCATTCTTCCCCACTGTCATCTTCCTCCTCGTCTTCGTTGCCTTCGGGCATGTACCAGCCAACCAATCGCTTATTATTGACATCCTGCATCTCCTCAGGCTTCTCCTTCGAGGCAATCACTTGGGATACGACTGGTTCGCTCCGAAGATGCTCCGTACCTAACATATCCGCCTCCAGTTCATATGTGAGCGCAATTACCTTTAAATCAATGCCAGATAAGCTCGCATAGTCGCCTGTCTTTTTGGCAAACTCCACGCAATACTTAACACTTTCTGGACGCGGCTCGCGCACCTGCAGATCGAATGGCAGCACACAGAGACGGCGAATTTGTCTCTTATTGCGCACCTCGGCAACCACCTCTGGCACGGTGAGCACATTTTCAGCATATTCCTAGTTAATAAATATTGTAATGCGTTTAACTAAATGTCTATGACATATGTATATGTATCAAAACACTTACGTTCAATGGTACAGCATTAATGAAAGCAGTTGTATCTGCAATTATATATTTGATTTTTGCATTATTAGTACTCATTGTATTTTAAATCACTTATTAATGAAAGGAAAAACAGCTTTTTATTTTTGATTTTTGCACGTGTTGTTCGATACAATTGCTTCCAATTAGGTCTGTGTCGTTTCGTTCAAAAAAAATCAAATGAACGGTGCATTCAAATGAACGAGTGAATTTAGTCATTCATGAACAATAGGGGTATTCCTATGTTTATTTACATTTTGTTCGGCGATCAGCTGATCAGTGGTGCAAATACAATATAAGTCAGAAAAAGAATCTGATCACACCAAATGCTTTCGAAAAGATTAATTTAAAATAGCAGCTAATAATGTTTGTATTGCGGTATAAACAAACTATTTATAAAACATCTTAATAAAATAGTTTCCTTACATTCGTGTTTCATTTTCTGCCCTTATTTATACCCGTAATAGTGACAAGTCGCACAAAGCAACAACAAAAATGCCAATTTTGTATTGAAACTTTTAAGATACGAAAAAAATATAGTTGAGTCTCCAAACTTAATTTTTCGGCTAAATTCATGATAAATCGTCCTCTATTTGAGGTTTTTTTTTGTTTTCTGAAACTTTCGGCGTGTAGTAGAGCTTACCCCATAAAGTGCATTTGTATTTATTAATTTCATAATCTTCACAAAAAATTGTAAACCAAATTTTTAGTTTACGGTTAATTCTACGATGCTTTCACCAAAAAACCATAGTTTAAAAATCAATTTGTAGTCCCCGTTCATTAGTTGAAAAATTTATGTTTTTAGTCCTTGCATGGACTAAGATTATGTTTTAAGGACAATTGGTCTTTGACTTTAAAAGTCCTGTTCCCAACAAAAGTTTTGATACCAATTTTGTCAGGATCGAACTAAAATCATGAAAGATATGCTAATAATGCATACTACAAATAAAAAAAAAAAATATGTTTTTCAACCTAAAATATCACAATAATTATAGACGAATAATATATGATATACATATATTAATATACATATTAGTATCGTTAAAATTTTTTTCAGAAAGTATGTGAACTTTCCAAGTTGCAACAAAAAGCTACTGAAATTCAAAAACAAAACCATTAAAAAAATGCAACACAAATTGATTCCATTCAGTGTTTTTATTTTATACATTTAACACACATTTGATTTCATAAAAACAAAATCATGTCGTATAAGGCCCTGAATAGGTGTTTAAGTTTGGCCAATACTGTAGATATATATTTAAAATTATTTATTTGGATTTTCGGATAGTCTACGGTACTTCCACAGCACTCGTGTCATCTCTTCTTCGGCTTTATTTGCCAGTGTCTGGTCCATTTTATCCAATGTCTTTTGCCAGTACGAACAAATATTAGACAGAGAAGTCTCGTTCGCCTTGCGCTTAAGTACGCCCATCATCTCTGGGGAAGTATTAGTCTGCTCCATCTTGCATTCCACTTTATTGCTTGCTTGACTTGCCTTTTGTTTTTTATTATTAATATGTTATATGAATGAAATATATTATATTAGCATTGAGACTTACATAGGAGTACGGAGACGATGAACTCATATTAGCCTCCTTACCATCGTCAAAGTCCACTAGACTGCAATGCGATGAGTTTGTCTCCGGAGCTAGATCATCCTCCCAAGCGAGGACATTGTTTTCTTCTTCCTTACTGCTCATCGTAGAGCAAGAAAAAGTAAAAAAATTTAAATTGTATACAAATTAATAATAAATAAGAAATTTCTACCCACCGACTCGGTGACGATAACTCTGGTAGGAACGACATGTAAGAGGCTAAATTGTACTCGTCCTTGTCATTCGCTTCAGACTGCTCACTTTCCGCCTTAAAGTGGAGACGGTAGGTATCGTGAAGGGACTTCCACACAATCTTTACTTCATCAACTGAAATTAAAATGACCATTTCAGTACTTCAGTTCTACGAATTTGGTAATCAAAGAATACTGACCGCCTTTGTTGAGTTGCTTAGCTATATTCTCCCATTCCAACTCCAAAAAAATTGCATCGAAATTCTTTTTGTCGGTAAAGTCGTAGAGAATCGGGTACTTCTCTACTTCTTTGATTAAATTAATCTTCTCCTCAACAGTAAAGAGATCCACGAGCTCTTTTTTCACTTGTTTTTCAACTTGTTTAGTTTTCATGTTTAGTTAGTTTCCTTTTTTTTTTCTGAAGATTACAAACTGCTGATATTTCTCTTACGTCTGTCAAAATATTTTACACGTTAAATACGTTTACAGCCGTAACAGTGTTGCAAATCGCCCGCACCTTGTCTGTTATGGCAACTCGGTTTGATGGTTTTATTCCGAAAGTCTCTATAAAAAAGTCATCAAATAGAGTTCGATTTATGTAGAGGACATAAAATGAATCGATCATATTAGTACAAAATAGCATAAACCAACAATCAAAAAGTTCACATTTACCAAGCTTATACAGTGTCTTAAGTTGCTTTAGTTGAAACCGAATCGCCTCAAACCGCATTTATATATAACAGTGATTTAGCGAAGCTCGCTTTTGAAACCCGTCGCTAATTTTTTACGCAGCTTTAAATGAATGTATAAACACTTATATCTTTAAAAATGTACAAAAAAAACCAACTGTTTCTTATATACAACAAAGTGTCATTGAAAATGCAACGATATGCTTAATATTTAATCAATACACAATAATAACAAAATATAGTCGCACGCATAAACACTTAAAAAAATGTAAGAACAAACGGTTTAAGCTAAAATCTGGTTTTGCTACTGTATAAACATGGTAATTATATGTTCATATTTTAAAATGCAATTAATAAAAAAAACTAGTAGAGTCGCGGATCATATTTAAGTTATCCAGCGAACAGTATTTTTCAGTGGTGAGCACTGTTGCCAATAATTGACCGTTAAAAAAGCTGACTTTGAAAAAAGTAGTATAAGGAGAACAGGGAAAAATAAAACAAAAAATTCTAAAAGAGGCTAAGCTTCAATAAGCCCATAACACAAAATAAAAATTATGAATTAAGTGTTTGGCTTTAATTTAAAAAACTTTGAAACCTCCCGATAGCCGATAAAAAAGCTGAATTGGCAGCAGTGGTTGTGAGTATCTAGTTAGAAAACTATCGATGTTAAACGACTACCCTCGATAGTGCTAAGCCATCGATAGTTGTTCTCCTGTATGCTCATCTCTATTTTTCACGCCAAAAATGGCGAAGTGAGTGCGTGCAGTTTTATTGTTCGGTTTTGGATTTTATGTCAATATATTCAGTACATCGAATTATATAAAGATCGCGCTAAAGCAACATTAAATGTAGTTTGTATGGTTTTCAATAGAAAATTATTAAACATTTAATTCCCATATTCGTACGCCATTTAAAGTTCAACGATATAAAAAGTGAATCTAGAAATATCGGCAATGTGGAATCAATGGCCAGTCGCTGCGGTGCCTGCGGCGCCAATGTCTGCGCCGCCACAGCCATCTGTACCGCCACCACTGCCCGATGCACCGCCGCCACCACCGCCATCAGATAATACACTGGCAACAACAGCAACAGAAGCCGTTGCAGTTGGTGTTTCTGGTGCAGGCAATGTTGTCGCCGGTTACATGGCGCCGGTTGCAACTCAATCCGCCTCCAATCCCTACGAGCAATACACAGCGGCACAGTATGCGGCCATGACACCTGACCAGCAATACGCGCTGCAACAGCATTGGCAGCAGTGGCAAACATACCAGCAAGATTATGCCAAGTGGCATGCACAGTATGGTGAACAGGTGAGTTGTTATCGTTTTTGTGTTAATTGTATGCCAATATTGACCAATTTATTCAGTACAAGCGAGAGAT
Source organism: Drosophila phalerata (assembly GCA_951394115.2). Classification (NCBI taxonomy): domain Eukaryota; kingdom Metazoa; phylum Arthropoda; class Insecta; order Diptera; family Drosophilidae; genus Drosophila; species Drosophila phalerata. The sequence continues at coordinate 22,163,760 of OX596006.1, forward strand.
GGCCGCAGCAGCAGCAGCAACAACAACAACAACTGTACCCACTGTAGCACCTGCGCCCGTTGCAGCACCAGTGACAGCCACACTGCCTACGATTGGACCTGTCTATCCACAAGCTCAACTCGTACAACAGATGACAGTGCACCCACAGATGCAGCCATATTTTTCACAGCCAAAGCCGCCCCAGCCACAAGCACAGTCGCAGTTGTCCGGCAAAATAATGGCACAGCCGCAGATGTATAATCAGCCACCACCGCCGCCACCACAAGCATACCAACAGAATCCTCAGCAACCACAACAACAACAACAGATGCAACACCATCAACAGCCTCCATCTTCGAATCAATGGCAACAGCCACCGTCGTCGGGTAGATTTAATCAAGTGCCGCCTGTTAACTATAACCAGGCTCCACATCCTGGTGATCCAAGTATGTTTCCCAATATGCAGAAGCCACCACCTGCCTTTATGCAACAGCCACCGTTATCATCAGATGCTCCTTGGGCAAAGGAACAAAACAAAAGCAAAAATGACAGGGGTAATATTAATGAAGCGGATCAACGAAGACATGGATGGGATGGATCACTGCCTGATGGTGCACGGCAACAACAACAACAGCAGCAGCAGCAGCAAGGACCAACGCATAACAACCGTTGGCAATCCAATGAGCAGGGAAACAACATGAATAAAGGTGCCAACAAGCCAAACCAGTTTGGTAATCGACGCAACTGGCAAAACAATCCACCCGGCAATAACAACAAAAACAGCAATAATCGCAACAATCCATTCAGCTCAGCTGCGCCAAACCAATATGGCTCTGATAGTTGTGATGCGGCAGATCCCGGTGACTGCAATTCCAACTCGTCTGGAGGGATAGATGGTCGAAGCTATTCAATTAATTCCTTTAGCAATAACGGGCCAGGACAGGGACCGGCAGATAATTTTGGATCTGGAAGTTTTGATAACAACGGTCGCGGTGGCAACAATATAAACAACGGACGTTGGGAACATAATCGTCAGAGTCAAGGTGGAGTCAACTTTGGTTCCTCACACGATAGTAATAATGATTGCGGTGGTTATAATCAAGTTCCCAATCGGAATAATTTTAACCAACAGCAGCAACAACAACAGCAACAGCGTGCACCAGATTTGGATGAAGCTAGTTTTGATCGCTTGTTCGATCAGTGGGAGAAGCAATTTGAGGATTGGAAACGCGCCAATGCCAATCATCCAGATCGTGATGAGTATCGACGATATGAAGAAGAATTTGAGAAGCAGCGTCGTCGTATTGCCGAACGTCGTGAGCAAATGAGACGTAGACGGCAATTGCAAAATCAACAACAAAGCCAACAACAAGCAAATCAGCAACCATATCCCAAGACACAACAACAACCACAACATCAGCTGCAGCAAGGTGTCAACTGTAGGACGGGTTATGACAATTATGATGAAGAAAATAATCGTGGCAATACACCCAAAGATGTTAATATTGATCAAACAAATAAAAGGATCTTAGATACGGCCATAGAAGATCAACATGGGTTACCCAACACACTTAAGGAGAAAGTGGCGCACCATTCGGAAGTAAACAAAGAACAGGACAAGGTGGTAACAAAACTTGAACAACCATCTCAGCAATTATCACAAACACAAAAGCAACAACAAGGAAAGAAGTCAGTGACTCCTACGCCAAATCCCAGTTCTAGAAATCAACAGAAGCAGCAACATCAGGAAGGTGAAATGAGTAAATGTACAGCTAATATCCTGGGCAAGCGTAAAACTGATCAAAGCGGCAATATGGGAGCAACGTCAACCCCAGCTAAAACGGCCAAGGAGGATAACATTTTAATTATTTCCTTGGATGACGATGACGATGAGGATGATGCTGACTATGTACAAGAGCAGCAAGCAAAGAAGGAAGATGACTCTGCTGTTTACACTCCGATGAAAAACATTTTCAAAAAATCTGATGGTATACCAGGTCTTGATTTAGTTGCTGACGGACAAGGTGCAGCTGCCTCTGCTGCTGTTAGTGCAGCATCTAGAGCAACGGATGCTCCCAGTGCTGATAATAATAAGAAAATACCTTCACTTTTTGATGTTGTCATTGTTAAGCCGGTCACCGAATCAGATATGGAGCCTGGGATAGTAAAGCCGACGATTAGCGAAACGCTTCCAGATGATGTAAGCAATGCACTCAAAGATCCAGAATTCATGAACAACTTGTCTCAGGCCCTGGCCAAGGCGCAAGGTCGTGACCGGGACCAGTTACAACAGCAGCAACAATCCAATGAGCCATCTAAGCATGGTAACAATAACAATAGCAACAACAGTAACAATGATAGAAATAATGACGGTCGTCCGATGTCGTTTGCCGAATGGCAACGCAAGAAAAATAATCGCGAAAGTGACCAACAAGATGAAGAGCCTATAAGAAACATGAGCAGTTTTGGACCAGGATCAGGCAACGGACCTGGCAATCGCGGAGGCTGTGGACCTGGTGGAGGATTTGGTCCCGATCAACGGCAACAACAGAGGTATGGTCCTAACGGTCCCGGTCCAGGGGACTCACAGCTGATGGGGCCCAATTTTATCGATTTCAGTGGTCCAAACTCTGGTTCCAATGGGCCACCATCTGGACCGAATTTTGGTGCTCCTAAGTTTGATCGACAAGGCCCTGGCAATGGACCTGGACCAGATCACGGACCCAATCCTGGACAATTTGGTGGCGGCCCTGGATATAACGGTCCCTTCGGACGTAATTTCGGACCCGGTGGACCCAACAATCCCAACTTCTCAGGACCTGGCCCAAATTTTAATGATCGAGGACCAAATTTTGGTCCTAATTTCCGTGGAAACGGACCTGGTCCGGGTCAATTTCGACCAAATTTTTCTGTTCCAAGTGGGCCGGCGTCTGGTCCAAACTTTGGAAGCCCCGTACCTTTTTGTGGCCCAGGGCCCAATAATGTTAATGATCGCAACTTTGGTCAAGGACCCAATAATCCAAATGAAAACAATTTTGGACTAAAACCTAATAATCCAAATAAACGCAACTTTGGCTCCGGACCTAATAATCCCAATTTCATGGGCCCTAACATGAGCAACAACAAAAACAACTCGTTTATTGATAATCCATTCAGGCGTAACGGAGGACCTCCAACACCCAACTTTGATGATAATTCACGAGATGGACCCGGCTTTGAGCAACGTGGCAAAGGGCAGATGAGGAACAATTTTGGCAACGTGGGAAACAACAACAAGCCTTGGACTGATAGGTATGTTTCATAACACCTGCTTAATTTGTTTTGCTCTACCGTTGTCCTCTTCATTCTCTTCTCTAAATTTGATCAATTTGTACTTGGGGGGGCCATAACTTATGTACATAACATACATACACTGTGCTTCATTAGGTTATCACAACCATTAGCGTTTGTAACTTTGACTCAATTCCATTCAAATGAAAAATTTTAAAATATTAAAATTTTTGTATTGTTTGTTTGTCAATTCTTTGCTAAAAAATATTAAAATTTATGTTATACAACATTATTTTTTATATTTTTCTATAAAGCACATCTGAATAAATTTAAATTTATTTAACAGAGAACCAACTATAACCAAAAAAAAATTTTAAAATATTTATATTTTCCATTTGAATTTGAGTCAAAACTACAAACAACAAAGGGTTGACGAGATGACGCGCAGTGCATTTGTATCTAGTTCCAAAATCGTTAAAGTTATAAGACTTACGCCGTATGCATATCACTGCACAACAATGGATTTAATAATTATAGAAGTATCATGTCTGACAAATTGAGTACAACTTAAATACCTTTACAATTTTTATTTATCGTGATCATGGAGATCTCTGTGCATTTTTATTCAGTGGAGTGAGAACCAAGTTTTTTTTGCCGAAATTTAATCGAAAAATTGATTTGCTCAATCATAGTTTAGTAACACATCTTCTTTTCGTATGCTACAATAACCTCTTCCTTAGATTTCTTAGGCTGAGGTGATAACAACAATTCCAAAAATTGCACATTAATATGAAATCGTTTTAATATAAACAACATCAACATTGTTGATAATTAAGTTAGTTTTGAAATAATAAAAGGCTGACACAAACACAATATAATTCTACATTTTATGTTAGAACAATTTCTGACTGTCACATTTTCTGACTGTCATCGTTGTACAATCTTAAAAAAAATTAAATTAATCGTACGATTAACCGCCGCTAAGAAGGGCTTAACAACATTTTTCATGCGTTTACTTACTTTACTTAAATGTATAGATTAAGTTTTTGAATACAATTTTTATATGTGCTCTTTATAGTCAAGTAAACGTTTTTTATACAATTTTTAAAAATTAGGAAATGGGTTCGGAATTTGAAACTTAGGGGGCTCACATAGATGTGCCCAACTACACTTCATAATGCTACTCATCTCTCAATATGCAATTATGATTTGACGAAATGATAATTGCTCATTTTTCAAACATTTTTGTTTTGTTACGATAACGTCGAGCTATAAATTAAGAAAACGATAATACTCAGATTTATAATATTGTTTATTATGGTTGGATCATAAAATTCGGTTATATAAAAAGTTATAAAAATAAATAATAATTTGTTCTATATATTTTGATATTTGATAGATAAATATATTAACTAATGCAAAAAACAACAGCATAAAATTTGCAAAATTTAATTTTCATTTATAGTATTAATATACGATTAACAGACTGATCTACAGTTACGATCTAAATACTGTGTATATTTCAAGCAATTGTGATTTTCTGATAGTCCCTTGAAATGTGAAATTTGTTCGGATAAACCTGACCGAAAACCACATTATCCCATTTCTCATGTTCTCTGTAAATGTACAGGCATTTTTTTTATCTCGTCGTTAATGCTGGAATTTCGATTCCATACCCGTTTTCTCTTTTTCTCTTCTACTTTTATGAACCCAAAATAAAAATTCTTTATGGCGCATCAAATCCATGACTGCTATATACAAACTTAAAAAAAAAAAAATGAATCATATTATAAATATCATTTGTTACGTGCGTCTGAGCAGCGGCCGATCCTTCCGAGGTGGAGGTGAAGCCAATGCCAATTTTAAAACCTTAAAAAGGAGCAATAAGAACACGCAGCAGCATCGTGGGTCCCAATAGAAGTGAAGAAGAATGAAGGTCAAGAATGTTACGGTTAGATTACGTTTCCTTCTCAATGTTCGCAGCATGAATCTAAGCACTCAACTGAATCATCGATGAAGGAGCATAACATATACAAACATACGCTCCCCACTCTTATATCCTTCACTGAGAAGTTAAGCTCTGTTATAAATTTGTTAACATTCAATTTAATCTTACGAATTTTCCTTAATTTTTTGCGGTTTTGTTTTTTTTTTTTATTTATTCAAAAGGAGATAATCGTATTTAAGTTTTTGATTTTCGTTTATCTATTCGATATTCCAATATAAGAGACATCGAATTTTTACATATTCGTAATTTGATAAATATTTTGGGCTAATCTATTGGGGTATTTAAATAAAATTTCTTGTAACGTCCATTTATTACTCAATGAATAATTATGCATTCAAATTTCAAAAATTTTTAGTGCCCCAATTAAAAAAGTAAAATCAATGCTTAAGATAAGAAAGATTTATATTAAACATATGAAAACACATATTGAATACGAAAATAAATAAAGTGATTTTATCTTTGCACTGAAATGCGCGAGTGCATTTATGTATTTGATATTTTAGTCGTATAAATGCAAATATTTCTGATACCCTTACGTTATGAAAGACAATACACATTTATTGAGCCGGTACAAGGGCTTATAACAGATGGAGGTATACAGTCATACAATTGGCACTAAAAAATATACTTATTAAACACGATTTTTTTTAATAAATAATAATAGTGAAGAAAAAAGTTTAAAGGTATTTTGTAGCCTATTATGTTAACTAAAAAAAATGAAAAAAATTTATCAAAAAACTAAAAATTGGACTGCTCATATATTTGGCACATATTCAAACAAATAACTTTTACGACAATAACATCAACAGACGATGTCAAATTCTTATGATCATTTAAAATATTTGCCCAAAGTTGAGAAATTTCTTGGTTTTTATGTTCGACATTGATGTGGACATTAGAGTCGTTCATCATAATTTAATTAAGAATTAAGTTTGGTAGTTTACATTTTTATAAACGAACTAATCTTTCATATAGTTCTTTTATGTAATAAAATGAGATTCGAGTCATTGAACGAACTCTATTGGACTGTTAGACACTGAACGACCTATAACCTAGCTCAACAGATCTTAGTCCGAACGATTTGGTACAACTCTAATGGACATAACGGCCAGATTTTTAAAAAACATGCATTGTTGTGCCTAAGTTTCACTACTACTTTTAATGCTAGTGAAATTTGACTATCAATAGCATTATTTTTGCAATGTCAATGCAGTGACCAAAAGTGCATTACAAAAATTTGTTAGTTAGTCACGATACAGATAACATGTCACCAAAATAATTTAATTTTTAGTCTTTTAGCGATGTACAAAAAATTAATAACGACTTAAGCGCTAAGCTATATCACTTAGTCGCTCAGTAATGTTTGTTTGTCTTTTAAAAGCTGCGAGGTCACTTAAATGCATTTTTAAAAGCTTTAATATGTACGTTGTAGAGGTAACAAATTTGCAAACCTCTACTGTTCCGTTCTTACTTGCCCTAATTAGTTTTAAAATTTGTCTGCAAAAAATAACAATTCACATTTTAATCCAAAATTGATGTGATTGACCGCTTATAAATAGATTTTTGGGTGATTCAACGAATCCGAACTTTGGAATGAGAGCATGTAATTCGATTATTTCTTCCTTGTCTTTATAACTGATAAGTCTGTCATGTTGAGCAGTGGTGTGTGTGAGGGGTGGGCGGGGAGTACATAATGACTTACGTAGCTCTTTCCCTTTGATGTCCGGTTCGAGTCGAGACGAGCTTGCGATCGAATTTAGTTGTGTTCGATGAGCGTCTATTTTTGGATGTGTTCATTTGCGTTAATTAATGAGTCTATAAGGAGTGTTCGTTGTAGACGGATGTGTGTGCTTCCCATAAGCTCAAGCAAATTTGACAAGAGAAATGAAGTGTCTGTACCAATTTAGGGGCCACAACGCTTCAAAGTCACAATGAAGAACACACGGTTAATCAGCTAATTCTTAAAACCTAAGACAAAATTATATACGTAGCCTTTTTTCCGCCTTCCGGTTTCGAACAAGAACTATAGGAAATTTTAAAATTTTCTTAGTCGGCATATGTCTGAGTGTCTGTTCATAGTTTATTCAGTTCCCGACTTCTCTTCATCCGTAATAAGTGAAATTTGATTACCTAAATTAATATTATTTAGTATGAAGTGCGGCAGTTTCTAAAGCTTTTTATTTTAAATATAATCGCACTTCATTCTTACCTTTCACTATTATTATGTATGTATTTATTGTCGAAGACACCTTCAAACTCCGACTTTAGTATATTTTTATAAAAACCTCATTCTATTAAATATTCGAAACTTTGCACGTGAAGCCCTGAAGTGAAAAACAGCATTTATTTTCCTGTAATTAATCTAAGATTACAGGGCCTCAAAGACTTATTTCACGATAAGGATAGCATATTCTAAGTGACAAGTCTATTTGCTTTACATGTTGATACAAGTGCCAACACCTCCATTAGTTTACCGATCCATCCATTATGTAAATAGCAAAAAAACCACAATTGCTTATTGTATGAATATATCAATAAATGTAAGAGTTTAAGTGTTTCTTTCTGGTTTAATATCATAAACATAATACAACAAACGAACAACAATTTAAAAAATCTTTGAAAATACGTTATTTAAATAAACAAACACAAAATTTAAAAATCAAACAAATGCCATAAATAATACGAAATGAAATCAAACTCGTCACTGCGTCACGCTACGTTGCAGCGCGGAATCCTTCGGCAATGTTCATTCCAAGGAGCCCGTCTATCGTCCCATGCAAGTGTTTGACTATCAGAACAGCCACAACACCGCAGCCAAGGTTATTGATTATGGTCACAAATCTGCTGATGTTGCTGGCAGTCGAATTGGAACTGGTGGCTCTGTACCAGCACATGCCCCTGCACCTGCTATACCGGATTTTCGACCCGTTAATACCTTTGACTATGGACACGCCTCACACAATGCCGTTCTAGCTGGACCAGGAGAGGGCCCATTAAATCGAAATGCTAACACAAACAGTAACAACAAGAAGAAAAACAAAAAGAAGAATAAGAATCGACAGAGATTGTTACAGCAGCAGCAACAACAACAAGAAAAGCAGCTGCCAGAGCAGCATCAGCAGCAACAAGAGCAGCAGTCGTCTATGACGAGCAACATCGAGGTATGTATATATCTATGCTTGTCGCATTGAAAATAAACATAATTTGTTATTTGTGTGCCCATTAGCCTAATTCCTTAAGTACAGACGCTGCTGACCAGAGCAGCAAGCCAGATGATCTCGAGGACATATCAGATGGAGAAGAGTAAGATGATTTGACTGATTTGAATTTGTTTACATTTGACGTTAATAAAAACCTTATCATTTAGTAATCTGGCCGAAGTGACACGTGTTGAATCACCACCACCATCACCTCCAAAAATGAACAAAAATGAGCTACAGCAGCAGCCTCGAAAGGCATTTCCTGCCAATCCCCAACGTCGCGTGCTCGGTGATCCGCCCCATGCCCTCTTTCCTTCCACTGCAGCAGCTAATCGACAAATACCCGATCAGGCAGATACACATCGTTTGGAAATGAGCGTTCCTACTAATGAGAATCGAAATACCATATCCATTGATGAGGTTCTCCTGCCTCCGGGTCGATTATCGCGTCCCAAGCGCGTCTGCATAATACTTCGGGGACCTCCAGGCAGCGGAAAGTCTTACGTGGCCCGGCTGATTAAGGATAAAGAGTTGGAAATGGGTGGTGCTAATCCGCGCTTACTAAGCATCGATGATTATTTCATTATTGAGAACGACTATGAGGAAAAGTGTCCCAAGACTGGAAAAAAGGTGAGCGTGGAAAGACAGACTCTTTCGGCTTCCATATGTTAGAAGATCGAATTATCAGATCGAATTATATACCGATCGAAAGGGTTACTCCCAACCTAACTAGATTTTGCTTACTCATCGGGTTGGTGATATAAGGGGGTGTAAGTGGGTAGGCCAAAATTGAAATGATGACAGCTAATGCGGCCGATGGCGCCTTTTAGCAGGATTTTTTACTTTTTATTTGTACGTGTCGACTGAAACCTCGATCATGCAAATCCCATAGCTGATTCCAAAGATTAATAACTTTGAAATTTTTAGTGGCCTTTCCAAAATGAAATGATAAGTCAGTTTGTTTGTTTGTTTTTTTTAATAATGGGGATTTATTCCCCTTCGAAAATCTGGAAATGTTTGTTTTACGACTTTTTGAAATACCGCTAATTTAGCGGGAAAACGCGTAAGTCCCAATGTTTCTGATAACCCATTTTGTGACGTACGAAATTAATTAAAGTAAATATTATACAAGTTTTAAATAAATACAAAAATTATTAAAATAAAAAAAATTAGCATTCGGCACTGCATAAAATTTTATTTTTTTGTATAATGAAATTCATCCTTTTTGAGCACAGTGCAGAATGCCATTTTTTATTTTAATAATTTGTTTTTATTTAAAACTTGTATAATAAATTTAGTTTCGTTCGTCACAAAATGGGATATCAGAAATTTTGGGGTAAAATATGCTTTCGTCACAAAAATTTTATTTTTACCTCGTATAGAGGTTTGTTTCGTGTGATATAAAACTATTCCAGAGAGAACTACCTAAAACTAAATAAGAAGTCATTTGCTATCTATTTGCTTCTTGATTAGACTCCAAAATGATATAAAGAGTGAGTTTTTTTTAGCTATAATAATGTCTTACTTAATATTTGTAGATACCGAAAAAGGAAATACTCTACGAATATGACGAGGCGATGGAGGAGACCTATATGCAATATTTAATAAAATCTTTCAAGAAGACATTAAGTGATAATCTTTATGATTTTATAATTGTCGACTGCAACAACAGCTCGCTACGAACGCTCAACGAGTTTTATTGTCATTCCAAAGACTCGAACTTCGTGGTAAGTGGCTCTCTTCCATACGACATTTCGCGCTGTCTCTATCTTATTCATTGTACTTTACTTTTATTGTCGGTCTCTCTCTCTCTCTCTCTCTCTCTTTCTTTCTCTCTGTCTCGCATTTTATTCACATTTGGTACTCTTTGCTAGCCGTATATCATTGACCTGCATTGTGATGTGGAGACCTGCTTGGGTCGCAACAGTCATCAGCGCAGCGAGGAGGACATCCGCGCTGTTCTGGACAATTGGTGTATAACGCCGTTACACTATATAAAACTGGATGTATCAACGCTTCTAGAAAATGTAGTTGAAATGGAGGATGTAGAGAACATGGCAACGGTAACTATGCTCTAAAGCCTCCCGGTACTGGCTCTGGTTCGTCCACAAAAAGCAATTCCTTGCCTGGGCAACGTAACATCTTAATCTGTCAAGCTGGCCATCAGTGAGTGGGAATGTTGCATGATGGCTGGCAATGTGTAGCAATGACGGCGCAAGCCTGTTTAAAGTGCTAAACTATTAAATATATACAGTTAACCAAATATTATTATATATACCCCAAACGCTATAATTTATTTATGAGTCTCGTTTAGCTGGCGAAGCTATATAGTATAAGAAACTGTTAAAAACAACTCTTAATTTAAGTTTCTCTGAAATTCTCACATTATATTCAAATTTATGTATAATATACATTGTATATGCAAAAAATTACATGCCTATACCTGTATATACATGGGTATATGGTATATATATTTGCAAACACACATACAAAAATGTATTAACACAATACATGGTTATGTACATGTATGGCCTTTATGCAATTCAAAACAATGACATCCCAGAATTCTACAATTGCTTAATAGCAAATAATTAAAATATCCAAATTACAATTTATGAATTATCTAATTAACTAAGTAAAGGCAACTAAAACGATGGTCAGAAAACCTTTGTTCATTTATTGCGGCTTGTTCTTTGCAGGATGATAATGCGAATAACGAGGAGCCTGCTGTCGAGGATGCTGTCAATGTTGGCGTCGAAGAGGAGGACAGCAACAGCGCCGATGCTGTCAACGATGTAAGTCAGCTAAAAGCAACCATTAAATGGGTATTTATTCTATTAGCAGAATATATAAGACTTATGAGCACAGTCTATGCGTTTTTTAGCTGATTAATTTATGATGTTTTTTTTTATAATTCTTTGACATGCGTGTCGGTTGTGTTGTAAAGTGCGGCTTTCTGAAAAGCAAGTGGGAAAATGACACTACCGAGGAGAATCTGGGTAAGTGCACTCACATTCATTCAAATATTATACATTATATCACAATATAATTATTTGCAGCACGACTCGACGGCACCAACCGCCTAATGCAAAAGCGTAAGACGGCAAGCATGGCAGAATTTTTGCAGCTAGACGATTGGGAACCGCCTATAAGTGGTGCTGATGGCAAAAAGCGCGTAAGTTTCTCTGACTATTGTAATATACTTTGCATAAATATTTGATTTAAATGTATATGTATTTCAGGTAAGATGGGCAGACATTGAGGAAAAGCGTGCCCAGCAAAAGATGCGTGCAATCGGTTTCGTTGTTGGCCAGACAGATTGGAAGCGTATGATGGATCCCAATGCTGGAAATCGTGCGCTCAACAAAACAAAGTACATTGAACGTGTCAACAAACGGCGCTGATCGTCGCTCATGTGGCAAATGACAATTGGCAGCGAAATCGACAACAACAACACAACTATTCTTTTGTTATCTAATTGGATATGCCTAAACACACATATGATTATAGGATATGAACTGGCTCCTATTTAATAGTTAATAATTTAGACTTTATTTGTTGTCATTTAAAAAGTTTTCATGCTTTTAATGTCAGCCCAGACTACCAATAGCGTGCAAAAAACAAGTGCGCAATTACACAATGAATACATTTTGTGCTCAATTTCCAAAACAAAATTTCATTATTTGCAGGGCATGTATTAATAGTTTTATTAATTTAATTGTTACATAACTTAGACGAAAATTTAAATTTGTATGAACTTACAAACAAAGCAGAATGCACATTGTTTATAGATTCTCATTTATTTTCAGTTTGTTTACCAAAAAACAATTGTTTATTGTTTTATTATTATTATCGTTTTCTTTAAGATATTATTCTCAAAAATCATGCATTCTAACATGTTTGCAGATAAAACTGCAAGGAAAAATCCAACTTTTATACAATACACACCATAATTTTAGTAAATATAACATATTTACTTATAAAAATATATAAAATTTAATATGTACAAGAACCTTTTACGCATTTTAATAAGCCATCAAATTTTATCTGCAGATATTTCATTTGAAATATTTCGAGAACGTTTTTTACAAAATTGTATTCTGATTATCAGCAGACTTAAAAGTTATGTTTGTGTGCACAAACGAATTTATGATTCTTAGATTCCTTTTGGTTTATATATTAACACTTACATTAAATATTATTGTCGGGTTTGGTTTTTGGAAATAAAATGGAATGTATGAACTTTAAAGGTGAAGTGTAATATTTTAGTTGCAGGCATTTTGAAAATTTTAAAGTATCTCAAAATCCACATTTTTAACTTGAGGATTTGATTGTATGTTCACAAGGTGACATATTATTGAAGTTATATGAGGTTGATGCATCAAACATTATAGGCGTACAATCTAATTGTTGAAAACAATTGCTCAATATAAAATTTAAGAATTAATATTAATATGTCTTTAAAAAACAACTTTTTTTTTTTTTTTTTTTTATATTTTAGTCAATGGGATCATTTTAAATACAAAAATTTTTTTCGGTAATTAGATAAGCTTCAATCTGAAGAAAGAATTGCATATTTTGCATATTGAAAGGACTTTATTGACACTTTGACTACCCATGAGCTTCTTTACTGCATTTTAAGTTTGAAGTGACACAAGTTCTAAATGATGCACTGGTTCTTATAAAAGTATTAGTGTATTTCGCACCCTTCGTGCTGCTTTCGTCACTAGCGCGAACTGCCGTCCGCAGTGATTCAAGTATCAGGGAGTTCGTTATATCATCGTCAAAATCAATTTGTGCAGTGATCATATTGTTTTTCTAGCACTCAGCGTGAGTTACTTTGATTTCTTTCAGCCAATAATTAAGTGTGTAATTGTATTTTATTAGACCTCTTACGAAGGTTGCAGGAGTTGCACAACTCATTGGCATATATCTGGTACTGGATTGAGGCAAATTTCACCGGCGCCAACAGTAACGAAAACAACGGCAGTATCAGCAGCTGTTGGGCAAATAATGTGACTCCAACTTAGACCAATCGACCGACCAACGACTGCGTAGGTAGCGCAGCATGCGCGTGAGGGACAGGATGTTGTCGCTTTGGCGGTTTTGCCACTAGATTTAGCGACTTATGCCGACTCACTTGAAAATGGTCAAATAGGCATATATTGGTATGGTGCAAGAGTGTGTAACACGTATATGAAAGCATCCTCGCCGCGATCAGTATCAACATCCGACTAGTTCAAAGTAAATTTCCAATGACCATCAACAAATCAAAGTTTCTTGGAAATTACTTAAGAGGTTGTATTCAGTATCGGGCCAAAGGAATAAAGTATCAAAGTGCTTATGCGCAGGGTATCTCGTAGACCTGCACAATCGACATTTTTATCTTGTTAGCGGATTAAAAATAAAAATATAGGCTAGTACTTTGATATTACTGTTTTTATATCCATAACCTTTTTTTTTATCTATTGTCGGCCTTTTATTTTTCTGTTCTGAACTAATTTACTCTCAAGATATTGTTTAGATTATTACTTTTTTGAAACAGAGAAGTTTTGTGCTTTCATCTTGAAAAGGGAAAGGTCAACACTGGCGCCAAGGATTGCGTTCTCATTCGACGATGGGTCTATGCCGAAGCTGAAGTCGCGGCTACGAAGCAGAGCAGCCGTTCAGTCGAGCAACGTATCTCGAACGCAACGGACGACCGTTCCGCGCAATCACAACACGAGAAACAGCAAAAATAAAAACAATAATAGCAAGTTCATCAAAAAATTCAATGACAAGTATAAAATACGTCAATTGCATTGAAACGCTTAAAACAACAACCAACGTTTTCAGTTAGGCTCGCTATTTTCTTGTTGTTATTTTTGTAGTTCAACATTTGTTCCATTGATTCGAATCAATTTCTTATTTTGTGTGTTTGCTGAATGTTAAATTTGCTGTGTGATGACGTTGAAGTTACGTCAAAAGGAGCCACAACAATGACAACAAGCGACGGCAAGGGCGACACGCAAAGTCCAAGACCAGCCTTTGGCGCGTCCTTTTCCCGTTCCACTCACGATTAACATTAGTTGTGCCTGTGCCTTATTCTCGTCATTTATTTACGTGTTGTTTTTCATTTGACCTATTGCTAATTTTCAGCCGGTTTTGCGGCTCGTACACGGACACTTATGTAAAGTGTAATATGGAAGCATGTCTTCTACATCAAGCTCCGTGCTAACGCTGTCATCGTTCAATATATTATTTTTCACCCAAGGTAAGGCAACAGCAGCGCAAACCAAAATAAATAGTATGCACAACTGTTGGTTGATTTCTTATAAAATCAGCATTCGACAAATCTTCCTTATAATTTCTTAATTATTAATATAACAATTGTTGCTCATCCGTCATGTTTGCTATTAGATTTTGTACTTTTGCGGAAGTATCTACTATTAGTTTTAAATTATTATTTTACACCGGCACAGAATATGCACAATGGTGATATAAAGTAGGAACACGTGCTTACGCACACGAGAGCAGAATAATTTTTCAAAAAACGTCAAGATAATTATTATTATAATATGTTAGTATTTTTATTGTAGTTCGTTAGTATTTATGTTCTGATATGATCATACTAATATGTTTCATTCTGCCTAAATCTATTGCTAGTCGCCTTTGGCACCCGTCGTATTTTAAAATTCCTTTAACTTTGTTGGGTTAACTTAAAATTTGGTGTTCGATAGATATGATTGACGGATTTTCGAAAGTTTTAATACTTTATGAGTACATATTTTTGTAATATGAAGAAGCTCTCATATTATTTTTAAACATTTAGGCGAATCTGGACTTTATACATTAGAGTGGAGTGAAAAGATAAAATTCTGTTTTTTACTCTGTTATCAATGAATTGTTTGTTTGGATTATTTCATCTTGAGGTGGTGCGTCAACGATTTTGTTTTATATATCAAACATTGAGATAGTTGTGATATAACAATAAATGATAAAATATATAAGTTTTGTTATTTGGACCAAATTGGCAAATCGGCTAAAACCCATCAATTCACATGAGCGTTTACTAGCAGTTAACACGTAGACTCACTGATTTTGACCCATTTGGTTGCACGCATATCAAGTTTATTTACAAATATTACCACGCCCCCTTCCGTCCCCGAAAATCGCAGATGGATTTCTATCCATCATACCCACATTAATGAGATTTAGTTACATGTTAGCTGTCCTTTACACAGAATTAATGAAGGTATTCCAGTAGTCAATGTAACCATTGTCCATCTTGACCGTATGAACAAAAGGATCTTAAAGGTGGTAAGAGCCAGAAGCACAAAATTTGAATCAAGTTTATTTTCAAATTTTGCAACGCCACACACTGAAGACGCAGACTGAAAAGTGGATAAAAATTTAAATGTGCATTTCGGACAAAAAAAATTGTTGTTTTTTTTTTTTAATTTTACGTGCAAAAGCCTGAGTCAAACGAATAACCTACAACACCTTCTAGTCGTATGACTATAAGAGATAGAAACTTAATATTTGGTATGTAGGCTCGTGGGTAGCATACGCAGATTCAGTTTGTTATTATTTTATTGATCGGACCACTATATCATTTACCTGCCATAGGAACGATTGGTCTCAAGTTACAGTATGAAAAACTTTTTGTTTCTAGAGAATCTCAACCAATCTGACAGAATATGCATTTAAGTGTAAGTTTGATTCACTATAATATATAGATGTCATTGGAAAAGTCAGTCAAATATTTAATACAGAGTTTTATTAAATTTTTGCATGTTAGCAAAATATAGCTAATTCTTTAGTGTATTTAGTCCGATCCTGAAAAGATTCTTATCAAAACTCTTGTTAGGGCCAGGACTTTATAAATTTCATAGCATCATCATAATTAAAGGATCCTTAAGACATAATTTTCGTCTATGCAATAACTAAAAACACACAATTTTTAAACTCAACAAGCGGGGTCTAGGGATCTTAAAATTGACCGAAGATAACAAATTTGAGTTACCATTTTTTTTGTGAAAAAAAATCGATGCATTTTAGTGAATATGCATGTTCATTGGAAGGATGGCGTCTTGCTGTTTCCCTTGTTAGTTGTCAATGACTTTGGTGAATTGGCTTCGAGTGTCGACTACTTTGTTGATGTCTTACACACAGCACCCAAAGGCAAACAACTCACGCTCAACATGAGTATGTGTACTATTTTTAGGGTCATGCAACAAAACAAAGAGCAATTAGAGCTCAACCCTTCCAATACAACAACAAAAGCTAAAAGGTTGCCCATGCTATTGTTGCATGAAAACCAGTAGATTTAAATTACTACACCTAAAGCAAAAGGTTAGGTGTCAAATCTCAAGAATTGTTTGTATTACACACTAAAACGTCCATCCATACACTTAAAAGATTTTATATGCATATTTACATATACAAATGAGCGCATGTTGTGACTTTGATTTTTCATTCAATGGCATTGAGTTAACGAAAGGTTACGACTGCACTATAGTATACTTTTTTTTATTCAACTTTGGTTTGTATGAATATTTTGCGTTCCTATGACGACCCAGGATTTTTGTTTGGGACGTTATCATACAGGAAAAGGTTTCTTAATTTTCTGTTGTAAAATACAATGTATACAGGGTATACCATTTAAAGTTGACCCATGTAAATTTGAAAAAAAAAAAAAAAAACAGTAAGAACAAAAATTTTTGTTTTCCGGCTGAAAATTTATTTTAATATTTAAAAAGGATATCGCGTAAATAGACACCCTTAGCCTTAATAGCAAAATGCACTCCTTTTTCAGTATTTTCCATTACATTGGTCAATATTTCAGACAATATGGCGGCTATTTCAAATGGAATGTTGACTTTCAGTTGAACTGAGGTCTTTGGCTAACTAGTACACCTTGGATTTATAATGATAGCACAAATGAAAGTGAGGCCGACCGATTGACGCAGTCAAAAGTTATAGCCTTTTTAAATGGCCAACCCTGTACAATAAGAAATAATAAAACATGAAAATTGTTTTTTTTTTCTACATTAATGGTGATTGTTGATGTGGTGACAATGTTATTTTGTAGCAGAAAAAGTAATTTAGAAAAAAATCATTTTTTTTTATTTAATCTGGACGAAAGAGAAATATTAGTTTCTCACATTTTTGTAAATAACTTCTTATTTAAGATATTCTGCATTGCACTGTGATGCTAAATTACTGATCCACAAAACACAACAACACTTATTAAGGTTATTCTGAAAATAAATAAAACATTGCTGGGCAAAAGCATACAACATCGAAAAATATGCTAGTACATCGTATACCTAAATTACACATACCTGAACTAACATTTTCCATAGTAACTGTTACTGTTTTTCTGTTTACACACGCCAAAGCGAGAACTCAATGTTTTAAAATGTTTTTTTTTTTTTTGTCAATTTCACAAAAAACAAGCTGCGAAGGTTACAGTCGATCTTACTCGACTGTAGGATATCCTGTGTCCAGGCACTAAGATACACTAATACACATTATCACATAAGTACATTAATATATGAGCACAACAGTAGTTCATGGAAGTTTGATTTCGACTATATAATATATGTACATACTATAGTAATCCGATTCGGCCCGTTACGCAAAATGTTTTGCATGCAGAAAACCCAGGAACCTATATACACGCTTTTATAGACTTTGAGATCGACAAGTGCATACATTTAGTCGCCCTTGTTGCTCATTTTTAGCAGATATTAATGAAATTAATAAAGTTTAATTATTGAAAATAATAACTGTGGGATCTGCCACGCCTTCACCGTTTTACATACATTGCTAAGAATAAAATATGCCCTTTTACTCAAAGTCTAAGAGTATAACTTGTTCGCAATGTTTGATATTGGACAAAGTTGGCATGACAGACAGACAGACAGACACAACACACAGACACACATGGGTGTGTGTACAGAAACTTTGGACATGCACGGTTAGAGTAAGCGTATCGAAATTAACGGCTGATAAAGACAAAGCATGAACATCTGAATTGGCTAAAAACAAAAATACTCAAACAACAACACCGTTATACACGGTCTACAGTGAGTAGCTTGAAAGGATGCCGTGCAAACTGTACGTATGTATGTGAGTCCGCCGCTGACGTCATTTAATTGATTTCAACGGGTGCCAGTTGCAGTTTGCAAACTGAGTTCATGTCCAAACTTATAGCATCGAATTAAAACTGTGTCTGGGGCATCAAGTGCCAATCAGTTAGCGTATTAATTTAATAGGTCATCTCTTTTGAACGCAACCAAAGACTATATAGACACGTTACGCTCGAAGGTATTTTTGGTTTGAAATCTTTATATTTTGACAAGAAACGTAATTATTACACATTTATGATAATGGGTTTTTCAATCAGTAATCGCTCCTTTACTTGTATGGATCAGTATTCAGTAGCTGCTAAATAAAATTATACCATTTTACTAAATCAGCCTACTATGTTTGTGAAAAATCTCCTTTTATCGTACGGAATAAACAATCAGTATCAGGCATCACACTATTTGTATGATACATTTTTTGTGATACCGATACCAAAATTTTACATTTCTATTGAGTCATTTAATAAAAATCCGACTATAATCATTATAATTGTAGGACCTTTTTCTAATATTGTTGCATGGTCTTTTAATCGGTATGTCAAACAATTTTTTTATAGAATAATTTATAATATACACTCAATTTTAATATCGCTCCACACAAAATTGGATATAAGATATTGTGGGGCATGAAAATGTTTTCGTCACTACACTTTATTAAACATATTTGAGGCCGTTTTTTCATCTTACGTTCGAAGCCTACTTTACCCATAGGGAACTTTACCCTAAATGTAGATTAAACTTTTTTCGTGCTCTCATCTTGGTTCTGACATACATTTTGAAATTGTAACTAAGTTGGCAGCTCGGTGTCACAAAAAGGCACAATCTTTTTTTTTTATAATTGAAAATTATTTTGAATATTATAATCTTTTAGGGTGGAGTCACAATTATGTCGTTGCGCCAGATATTGCACAGATATTGCTTTTATATCTCATCATCCATCAATGATCCAGGAGTTGCGAAAATTAAAATAAATTCTCGTTCCATCCTAGTGCATATATTTCACATGAAGGTCTATTTGAGACTGTAGCTTATACATATATATGCAGGTATACTAGTTAACATATATAGTGGATAACCAGCAAGTATAGAGCTTAACGAAAAATATACTTTTCCATTTCTTAAGCAAGTACGAGTATATTCGGCTTGTGACTGCGATTGCGTGTCGTAGCAACATTTAAAACGAGCGATGAAAGCTCGGTTAATGATTTTCACGAACTTGACGAGGAAAAAAAATGTTGGCCTATAGGTTGAAATGTCACAACTTATAAATAAATCGATGTCTTACAGCAGCGGTGACAATGAAGCTTGCAATCGGGAGCATTACAACAACATCTTCCACAAACACAACCTCTGTAGTCATAAACTATAGAAAAATCCACAATTTTATAGCACTATGTGTCGTTAATTAAATGCTCTGTTGTTTGACAAGTGCTACAAACTGAAGAAATATGACCAATGATTCAAGTATAAAGAGAAACATCTGTAAAAGGGAAATGCTTGATTAGGGATGCACAGATGGACACATAGACATGTCCTACCCCAGCCAGTGTCTTTAAGTTCAAATGGTAGATTCCACAGACATCGAAGTGCAGAGGATTTTGCATAATCTGCAGAGCAAACTCATTAGTTTGATCTCGAGAGGTTCTCAAATCGACTTCATATACTGTTCTGGTCACTTTGCAAGAGCCTCTTAGCAGTGTCTGTAGCTGTTCCGACTGTGAGCAGATATGTTGGTAATTAAGACTTGATAACGCTAATCAAAAAAAGGCTTACGTGCTTAGCACAGTTGTGGCAAGCGGCACAGAGTATCCAGATTTTCATCGTTGTGGGTAGCAGAACGTAAAAACCTTGCCAGATCAACAGCCAGCTAAGATTCACATCTGTAATTTCCCACAGTACGATATAGGCATAGCATACCATGATAAAGTCACCGATGCAGAGCATGTTCATCAACAGTACTGACAGTCCATAGAGATCAGAAATCTTTCGAGCTAATCGCACAATATGAGCGTATGTTGCACGCAGTTCCAGGTTGCAGCGTCGTCCTTTAGACAACTGCGCTTGCAGCGTCATCAGTTGAGCGTCCAGTCGCATAACGAGGAGAGCAACCTGTAGACAGCGGGCCCGAACCGCTTGGGTGCTGTACAAGTAGCGCATGTTGGCAATCGTCTGTTTAGCCTGGATTGAGTTGATCACTCCCAGCAATAGGGTGCTACCTGTGATTGTGCAATCGACGGCTAAATGAATGCGCATATTGGTCAGGGATATTCCCACGCCAATTGGAGGTAGTTGGGACAACAGTATTCTCTCTTGATTGCGCCAAAGAAGCGCCTGAACCACCATGACCATGTGTGTCAGCAAATAGGCAACGTTCATGGCGTCCAAGATCTTGACGAAGGCAAGATACTGTTGACGTCTCAGCTGAAAGTCGTTCATCTGCCAGCCACTATCAAAGTACTTCCAAATTTGCAGTAGCATATCTCCAAGCACCAGTGCCAAAAAGGCGCTGAGTAATCCCTGGGATGCTCGCTTCTGCGCACTGCAACTAATTGCAAGTACCCGAAAGTAAACCGTTAGAAAGCGTAGCGTACGCCTTGACATGATCGACTTTACTAACCAAAGTTGAGCGTTCGCTCCCATTTTTCATCAGGTATCTACAATGCATACGTTTACCCCGTACATAAGTATTTTGATGTAAGTGGTTGTGTAATATCAGCACAATTTATCTTATTGGCTGCGATATTAAAGCCAGATTCAATCAATAAAAATTAATTTGCAAACCATATGAACAAAACCATTGCTAGCGTCTAGTTCCAATCGATAACTGTTCGACTTTGTTTTTATAAAAAATAAGTATATGGGTATATTGTGTTCGTTGGAATGTGCGTAACGTGCGTCCGTGTGTATAAACACAAGGATCTCAGAGACTATAAGAGATAGAGTAACCAAATTTGGCACACAGATTTCCATATACCTCACGCAGATCAAGTTTGTTTCAAATTTAAGCAACGCCCCCCTCCGCCCACGCAAATCGCGAAAAACCACCTCACCCACAATTTTTCATATAATAGCCGATATCTGTTATTATTATCTATTATCCCACTGAATCGCAACAAGATCGGACAAGTAGAACAGCAGTTATTGCGTTCCTAAGTTGTTGAAGCAACAGATACCCCCTAGAGTATGCAATAGTTTTTGTATTGTTAAACCTTATTAGAATGCTTGAAATTGAATCGCTAATGTATTGAAATAAGTAACGGGTATTCTATGGTCGGGATCTCGCCTATAACCTTTCCCACTTGTTTTTTTTTTGTGTTTTTTGTATGCCATTTTGTTAGTTAGGACTAAACCTTTCCATCGGTTATAACTCGATCTGATCGGACAGTCGTTGAAAATTGTCCATTTTAGCTGTATATATTGCTAGTCGCTTTTCGCAACCTTCGTGCTGCTTTCGTCACTAGCGGGAACTGCCGTCCGCAGTGATACTTGATGTACCTTACAAGATTTTAGAAGTCGAGTGCGTTTTCCTTCTTTCTTATTTTACTTTATGGTGTCGGTTACGACTTTATATACATTTCACAAAATCTATACAAATTTATGTTCAATGCAGTTTTGTTACTTAGTGTAATTTTGTATTTATTAATATTGCAGTGCTAACGGTGCTCAGTATCACCATCAAGTACAACGAATACGCGACGGATAAAGGAGGTAACTTCAGCATACCCTGCATTGCACAGGGCAATATTATGTGGGTAAAGGAGCATGGCAGCAATAGCACCATTATTCAGGTAAGTAACTGATTGTAAGCGAAACTTAGCTTTGCTTTTTATCACTTTTGTACAAAAGAAGGCATATTTGGTCTATTCTTGATTAGTATCAACATAAAATTCGATATAGCCAACTCCGTCTATTCCTATGAATAATGGATTTCACCCGTGGTTACAGCAAGAAGCACCAAATTTGGAATGGTATATATGAGAAGACAGATCGGGATTACTTCATCACGATGTCGGGCTCGGGCTAAAAAAGTGCGGCTACTATCGAGTGCTCTCGACAGTAAATACCCTGTGCCCCGGCACTTGAATGCCGTTTGGCACACTAAGGACTTGATGCCCTTGCAGAGCGCTATATTAAATTTTCGACTGCGTGTTCCAATAGGCGCTATATATATATATGTATAAATATGCATTAGAATGGACTGAATTTTACTTTTTTTCGATTTTCGAAAACGCTGTATCATCAATGGATAAAGCAATATCTGTAAAAAAAAATCTTTTTTTTTTTAGATCATCCTGAGATGGCGCATCGACGATCTATTTCGAGAAATCGATCTAAAAATTCAATTCATCCGACATAACTGAACACCTGATTACCAAAATTAGGTTTTTAAGTCTTATGCCCAGTAGTTTTGCGTTGCCCTATATTTGGCGATCCGCTTAATCTAGGAGAAAAGTTATCAAATGCAGATAGAACAAACTTGATTTTGTCAGGAAATAATATCGTGGAACTCGAGTTGCTTCCTTGTCATTCTTAAAGGCTTCCTTATCTGCTTGTGGACCAATAGCTAGGGATGGGTTTATTAGTACCAAGATAGGAGTCAGGCAGATGATTCAACATTTCGAAACAAAAGCTGAGTTTTTCCAAGCTTGATTTATGAAATACTCTATACTCTTTAATAATTCTATATATACTGCTTGACCTCACTCACTGACTTAGCATGCACAGTCCAAACCGCTGAAGTTACATTCTTGAAACTTGGCCACAATAAACTTAAGATAATTTCATCACGGGAGAAGATGGCGATTGGCCAATGGTAACAGGTTGTATTAATTAACAAGTGTCCGAATTATTGAAATAGAACTGTAATTTATTTTTGCGTAAAATAAGTTTATTCAAGAAAAAAATATAAGAAGTGCTCTCATTTTTCACGTTTCAACATCGATAGCGAAGCGAGTCGGGGATTTGTGAGCAAAACGAGCAGGGGGCGCTGCCCCCTTATTTTAGTATATTTTTCGTTATATACACGGTTGCCACATCAAAAAATCAGATTAAACCAACAAAAAAGTGTCGAATCCACTAAAAATGAATAAAATTTTTTGTATGCAATTCATTTTCCATTTAATTAAATTAAAAATATTTTTTTCACAAACCCTTTAAATCTCAAGCTTTCACTTTTAATAAACTCCTTTTATCATAATTAGTATAAAACAACACTTTAAAATTGATTCTGAGACCTTTCACTTTTCTGTAACAAATCATGTCAAATTGAAGATAAATTTTGACTTGTAAAGTTGCTAGGTCAGAGGCTTGACCAACTTCGAACTGTCATAAATTTGGCAAAACGTAACCGACTTTCAAGCGGAATGTCATTTTGATCATAATTTGGCCTCTAAATTCATTCTGTATTCAAATTTTATTAAATTCGTGAAAAAAATTATTTCCCCCTAGATCACGGTTGCCACTTAAAAAAAACACATTGAACCAAACAAAAGAAAGTGTCCACTAAAAAAGAATTAATTAATTAAATTGAAAATATTTTTTTCACAAACCCTTATAGCTATAACACACTATAATTCCAAAGTATTTCACATTGGCTGTTATTTATTTTGTTAGCGGTTAGATCCAAAAAAAAAAATTTATCTACCTGCAATATTGAGGAATTTACATACCAAGCTAGGTGTCTCTCTCTCTACAAAACAGAAAGACATTGCTATATCGAAACGATGCTATTGCTATTGATGCTGATCAAGAATATATAGACAAAATGCTAATTTTACACGAGAGAGTTTTTTGAATTATCGTGCGTCGTGTTACAGGCCAATATCTCCGTGAATATATAAAAATCAAAATTTAATTTAATTTGTTTTAAGTGCAGTTGCTACAGCTCGTTATAAACACATTTGCAAAAAAAAAAGTTTCGAAAACAAGTCGCATGCAAATAGGGCTCGATATGGATGTTTCCAAAGTAACGGTCGTTACCATTTTTCGGAGATTATTTAAATAAAATTCCAACCTAAGCAAAGAGGCCACGAGGATTGCCTAATTTTACACCTACGAAAGTTCAAGCATCAGTAGCAACCGAAAGAATTCATAAAAAGTCTAATTTCAAAACTTTTTTTTTAAACACCCAAAAATAGGTAACGGTCGTTACATCGTTAAAAAATTGTTTAAAAAATCAAAGGAGACTTTTGATGCTTATGTGGTCTTACGAAATTCTTCTTCTTGCTTACCTTCTTACTTTCCGCCACAGTAATATTATATTGCTTAAACCATTTACAGAATAATCAAACTTCTATGCTTTTATTGTAACGGTTGTTACACTCGGTTAGGCTATTTTTGATTTATTCACAAAAATTGTAATTTTCACTTGTCGCCTTCGAGATTGTTCCTAAGCATGAAGAAAATTTTTAGCTGTCACGTGGCTTTTGTTTTCTTTGTAAACTACCATTAGAACAGTTTTGCCAGAGCTTACAAAAGGCCATGCAATTTGCGGGGAAAAAATCGGGTATGGTGTACGAAATTCAAAGCAGCATATTTTTATTAGTATAAAGAAAATTAAATTTAATCCTTCGGAAAAGGACAGATACGGTAATATTAGCGGAAAAATAAATAAAAAATACTAGTTTTATTTTTGAGTTGTAAGAGGTCATTTTCTGTGGAAACACCCATATACTATATACAGGGATGGCCCCTCGAAGTGTTACTCGAAAAAATGCTGTAATTTGGTAAATTTTGTAGTATTTTATTTCAAAGCTTCTGAGTATTGAAAAAACATTTTAAACTATAGGCAAAATGAGTTAATGTTCGATGTAGCCACCCTTAGCGCGGATTTAGCATCGAGTCTTTCGGCAAGACATCACACATCACAAGACAAATACTTCGTCGTTGTGGGCAAAATGCCTGATTTATATTCATTATAAAAATGCAATTATTGACATTCAATTTAAGTCGTATATAATTTTGTAAGTTGGACTATTTGTCGATTTTGCTTTAATAGACGGGCCGTGTGCTGGTGCTGCATAATGTTAGTTCATCGGATAGCGGCATTTACGTTTGTTTTGCAACTGTGCCAGCAACAACAAGGAAAACAACACCAATTACTACACCCATACCCACCACAACGATGACAAAGGGAGCAACAATCCCAGCGACAGCAGCAACTACCTCATCGCAGCATCACCAACTGATAGAAGTGGGTATGCAGGAGCAGAAGCAGCATCATGAACCGAAGCTACAACCGGAATTGGATCAGGACCAGGGCCAGGACCAGGAGCAGGAGCATGAGGAAAAGCAAAAAGAGGAAGCGTATCAGGCTTTTCAACGCATCAGGTTAACAGTGCGCACCACTCCCGGGCCGGTGACACAGCTCTATTTTAAAGCCTCTACCATTCTGGGCTTTCTTATTTGGCGTTTCAATAAGACCCTATCAGGTGGATATCCCGTGCGCAGTTTCACAGCCGAATATCGCAATGTGTCGTATCGCGTACAGCCATCTAATGCCAGCTACGAACATGAGTGGACTCGGATGGATCCCATTAATATAGCGCCCAATGTGGTGAGTATTAGGCGAAGTCTCCTCTATTTATCTATCTCAATCTGTGAATAAATTGAGCAATTCACAACAATCATTTTCGCTTCATAATCTTTTTCGAGGGACAGCGCCAAATGGAGGTCTATCGTCTGGCACCGAACACCACTTATGAGTTTCGAATATGGGCCAACAATGAGCTGGGCAGCGGGGAGGTAGTCACCACCAATGTGACAACATTGCCAGAGACCAAGGAGGAGGGTAAGCAGACAATTAAGAAATCAATGTATCTATCATATTGCAATTAGCTTCTTACAAGTGACTAGCGTACGTAATTGGGGTAAAAATACTACTATTAAATTCTAAATAATAGTTATAGCTATAGGTAATACTAAATAATCATTTGATAGTTTCCTTGATGTCGTTCATCTATCGTACATACGTGTATGTATGTATGTACATCTATGTAGTAGTTGCTCTTTTTTGGTGTCAACTGTACGCAACGCAGGGTTGTATTGTAACGCATTTGTGATCGAAATACAAGGATGAACCCTGCGTCGCTTGTATTCAGCTATTTATTTGTGTATGATACAGTATTAGAATTTATTGCTCACTACAGTATACATATATTTTATTACTGATAGATATATTTATTTTATTTTTAGTTTTCATTTTCGTTTTAAATTGATCATTTTTTGTTTTTTCCTTTAATGTATACCGTTATTTAAGTATGTCATTGTATTTGGTAACTTTGTTGTCATCTCTCTTTTTCTTGTCTATCTCAAAACGCTCGACGACCATGCAGATCTCATACGCCTTATAAAACCCGACTTAGATAATTTCGACCCACGCATTTGGATAGTCGCCGTCAGTATAGTGCTGGGAACACTTGTGATATTAGCCATTGGACTCTGTATAGTGCTTTCTAAGGAGTGCTATCAATCAACGCAAATGGGTACAGCTAATAATTCGCCAACGGCAATAACAATCACACAATCCAAATCATAATTAGCAGACAGACATAGTTATTATTGCAATGTACAGTTATGATTTGGAAAACGCGATCATATTGTTGTTATTATTGCAATAATCTTAGCCCTTAAATGAAAGAAAACCAAACGAAAAGATACAAACTGTTATTGAAATTGCAACTGTAAATGCTGATGCTAATGCAACTTACAATATAATATAACTGATGCTTGCTAGTGCTTTCAATGCCAGTGTTGTAAATGCTCAAAACTAATCACAAAAATTGAATGCTTTTTAAATGACCTTTTCGATTCGTTTGATTTGCCCGCTGTTTGATTTTAATATCATATGGACATTTCCACATAAAATTGCCACGTTATCGATCGTGGAGGTGACCATATTCTTTTAGTTTCTTTTGATTCTATTGAGTACTGTTCGAATGAGTTTCCTTTATGAGAGTACGCATAGGGGCATTGTCACAGTGCCAAAAAAAGAAGCGAAAAGTCACGTTTTTCAAATGTTCTTTTAATATCTGAGTAGGAAAGAATATCAGAGACTGAAAATAATCGATATTGATCAAAATATCAACTAAAAAAAAAAAACAATAATAAAAACAAGTTTGTTTATATGTGCCAAATTTATTAATTATAATTAATTTCAAACAAAATTAAAAATGATACCCAGCACTAAGTTTTGTTTTTAAATAAAAGTCTTTAAAGACAATAAGTTTTGAGGAATAAAATAAAAGTCTTTGAAGATTTTTATTTCAGATAAATTAGTTTTAAAGTTCTAAAAGACAATTATTTTGGAGAAATAACGTCTTTGAAGAGTTTTATTATTGGAAAATTTTGTATATAAGTCTTTGTATATATCCTTCCTAATATTTAAGATAGACATTTAAAACCAACCGAAAATCTCCTAAATCTCCACATATTTTTGGGAAATTTTCGGTTGGTTTTAAATGTATATCTTAATAAATATTAGCTTTCAGTGACTCCCCTGAGTGTAAGCTTTTGATCAATTGTAGGTTTTTGACCCCGGTGGACCTTTCTGTGGAAATGTCCATATATATAAAATGATGTACACAAACCTTTTTAAAATGTTGTTGTCATTGTTGTTATCGTTGTTGTTATTGTGTTTATATATTTATTTTAAGGCGCGTGTCTCACATATGATTTGCATTAATTACAAATGTGGCAGCATTAAAATATATTCGTTCGTTTTATGCTAATTTATAAACCAAATTCACATCACATAGAACCCTAATTCTTTGAATTAATATATAAATGACTTTATTCATAGAAGCATTTGCATAAATAATTGAACATAATTGCTTAGAGTAGTTTTTATCATCAGTTACATGCATATACATAAATATATAAATAATTATAAAAGATCATTAAATGCAAAGCACATATAGTACGCCATACGTAAAAAATATACTACATAAATTATGTGTATGTATTGAGTTAATAATTAGCTTAGCCAAATATTGCTTTAAAGATTAGATCTACTTATATGTATATATACAGTGCAGGATTGATACAAGATAAACCCAACTTAAAATTTAAGTAGTTTTTTAATACTAAGCAAAATTATATACGTACTGATATAACGTCTAGGTTTTCGGCTCTTAAGCTTTTATTATTCAGTTTACGATACTAAATATAAAACTGTCAAAATGAAAAAGTTTGACCACCCACCCGGCATTTGCTTTACTTGAGTGGACCCGACTCGGCAGAATTTTGAACCGAAGTTTTTCATATGAAAAACTCTTTATAACCTTTCAATGAAAAAAGCTAATTAGCGTGTTAATATTTGGATTGCAGTTAAGTAACGGAATTTTTTTAGTCGGGAGCTCGACTATATTTGTTCTAACATGTTAGATATTCAAATTACACTTTCAAAATGAATACATATGTTCTTAATAAGAACTTCTTATTTTTTTGTTATATTTTCACCTTAAAAATATTTATCTTTATATTAATTAAATAGGTGGTGCTACTACTACAATTTCTTTGCATAACGTTTATATAAAATTATATAATATAATAATCATCGATAATTCTTTATTTATTAAGTACTAGTGGAAACAGTCATGGAAATACATAAATAATATCCAGTTTACAATATTTGGTAAAATCAATAAATAAATTAAGATAATTAAGGAGCGTGTAAGCTAACATAATATCACAATTAAAATGCTTAATTTTTCGATTTTCAATAGCGGCCAAAGTTTAAGACACTACTGTGATAGCTAGCACACTGAGCCTTTATACCAATTTTTAATGATTACACAAGGTAACAACCGAATTGTATTTGTTATCCAACCTACTTTTCTGATACATAGAAGTACCCCCATTTAAAACTGCTCTGTTACGGGACTGTTTTATTAAAATCTTTTCATAATCTGGTATTTTCTTTTCTGAGATTTTTCGTTGCTGAATTTCACAAACAGCTTTTAACACTTTGTGGTCCACTTATTATTGAATTATACTCTTAAATATTAATGTAAAGATTTGCAACAGTTTATTTTTAAAATAAAATATTATGGTTTTGTTTGAGTTTTTTTTCTCTACCATACAATTCTGTAAAAATTTGATTTGTATTTTGTTTTACACCCATATACATAATTGATATTAACATTTTAGTATACCTTGCATATGTCAAAAAACATCAAATGTTTTCAATCCATATAAATCAGCATATGGAGGAAAATAATTTTAGGTTTGAAAACAGATCAAAAAACAAATAATTTACTATGCTACCTTATTACACCTGAAATTATCTATTTATTATTGGGATCTTAATGTATTAAATAGCAAATCTATTATAATAGCTTTAAAATGCGTAAAAACCGAAAGGAAAAAAATTATTATACATATACATATGTACATTTATATATGGGCTGGGATTAAACACTTTCCTGATCTTGGTCGGTATTGATTTTATTTTCGAGGCCCGATACCAGAAACAAATTGAAGAGCTCGGTTTAACTGAATTCAACACAAATTTTTGGCAATTAACGTTCCTAACAGTACAGGTTCAATTCTTTAAAGAAGAGTGTAGAGAAACGGATTAGGCAGAGATGTAAATACCCTGTAAAGCTCTAGAGCAACACTACTCTCTTTCCAAAAAATAAGAAATATTTCTGTAACCTACGATAGAGAATTTTACAGTTTGAAAAAATTTAAATTTTTCTAGATTGACGTTTAAAGTTTATTATTTTTTTTTTATTGCTTTTTGCATTTAAATATATTCTTATTATTAGTCAGATTTTAAAACCTCAAATGGGGCACGGCTTCTCAAAAACACAATAAAACTGTGGTTCCTCGATGGCAATAATTAAAAAAAATCAAATTCAGTCGAATACCAATTCATCCCAAAATACCAATTAAATGAGGGTTTTCAATATACAAGTATGAAACACATTTGACCAAAAACTAGTGAAATCGAACTTAGATTTTATTTTGTAAAATATTTTCAATTTGTGAATCTTAGATTTACGTGTTCAGATTTGTTGCCTAGTGTTATATGTAATTTACAAAGATAACATGAGTATAATCATTATACCTTGGCATCAGCAAGCAAGTGATTAATGACCGACGCAATTGTTTTGAAATTATGTCTTAGGGAGGCGGAAGAGCAAGAATTCAAAAAGCAAACTCAATAACTAATTTGTTACTTTTCGGTAATTCACAGTTTGAAATTGCAGCAATTAAATTTTCAATTTTTTTAAACTAAACGATTAACAAGTTTGCACATAAACAGATGGACAGATAGACGGACATGGCTATATCGACTCAGCTTCTCATCCTAATTTAAAATATTTTCACGCCATTTCTTTCATTGTGATAACATATTTGAAAGTTTTAAGATTTTGGTTATAACTTCTGGTTATATTATAGATTAACCTATATCATTCATGTTGTACTTAGCTAATCTAGCATACTTACTTTTAGTGACTTTAATTGTCAACGATTTGTGCCCCCACCAGTCGAATCGGACTTCAAGTTTTTAAATCCGATCGCTTTAGTTCTTTCGTCGCCATTTATACATACTAAATCTTACAGGCCCCGAAAGGGAAATCAATAACGCAAATTTTTGGTCCCAGCCCTGTTCGGTTTGACATAATCGTCCTATATATATTTATACTTATTTAATGATAAAATACCTATATGAAATAGACGATACTACCATATAATTTCTGCTTTTCAGTTTGGTTGATGTCGTTCTTGTTGATGTTGAAATGCCAAAATGTTTAGATAAACGCTTATTGATGTTATACACTGAATGTAATGTAAATTAAATAAGTAGTGAAATAATATATATTTATGTGCTTTTCTTATGACACGCCAATTAAATGTTTTAATCTAATATTGAAAGACAAATACATATAACTACCGTCTTGTTTTTTGTTATGTGCTTTTTGCTAAATATATAGTATGTACGCACACACACCCACACACATTGACAAAAACATAAGAATATACGAAAACGCAGTGTTGGTCCTTGTCGATTTGCTAAAGGTGCTTTCATATGATCGCTTTTTCACCGACATTTTAGTTTAAACTTTAAACTAACAGATTTCAAACCAAAAAACTCAATGTGTCGGTGAATAAACGGTCGTTTGACGCCAGCTTTGGAAAATTTAAAGACAGGGGAAGTCAGGTACTGAAGGGTAAGAACACAAATATATACATGTATATATATATATATATGCAAATATATATACATAAAAAAAATGTAATCATAATGTAATAAATTTCTAATACCTAATTCACTTTCTTTTCGTTCTACTTCTCTTTCTCTCTCCTTTTTTTACATTCTCTTTCCACTTCATTAACTCTCTTCTTAATTTCACTCTATAATTCAATGTTACTCTATGCGGCCCATAGAACTGCAAGATGGTTGGGACAGCATTGAGCTTATACCGAATATAATACTTAATCCCGGTTTCAGCGAATCCGATGGAGCTAAGAGCGCGCCTTTCACGCGTACTGTTATCTTTGGCCACAATGGACAAGAGTACGACGATGATGAGGATTACGAGGAGGAACAGGAGCCGACTATGGAAAAATTCAAGCGAAAAGTCTCGGTATTTTTTACAGGTCCCACCATTAAACGTATTTGAAAGTACAAAGTGCAATTTTATGATTATGCATATACAGATCTATTTAAGTGGTTAATTGTGTTGCGGTTGAGTCCATATAAAAATGCATATATTTGTAATATACTATGTAGAGCTTATTGTTGTTGCTATAGGAAAATTATATCCGTTCGGTTTCAGTTGCCATGACACAGGAGATAAGATATAATTTTGATATAGATGCTATTTAAGCTCGCTTCATAACGCATCTGGAAAGATTAATAAAATCGATTTATCATGAGTACTCCCACATATTGAATAAGTTTTGTAAACTGTTAGACGTTGTAATAGAAAGTGAGCTTCAAGAAGAACTGAAACCTTATAAATATGGATATTATATAGGATTGCAAACTAATCCTTACCACGCTTTTCATAAATATACCATAACATGCATGGTAAGCTCTCTACTCATGGTTACAAATGTTCAACTAAAGTCAACTAAGTATAAACTTGAATTTGAATTTAAATAGATTTGTTTAAAAAAAATGTTCAATACTGTGTGCTCATTTTATTGGTCAGCTTGCAGACAAACATTGCTTATAACCATGTGTATTTTTCATAATTATATGACAAATATATTGCTGTGATACCAAATTCAATTGACGAACATTCTAAGGATTTTTAAATATTCATATATAGCAAAATCTAATCGAAAACACAATTCCTTAAGTATATAATTAAAAATAAAAATAAACTTACGAGTACATCACAGATATACTACAGTTCAATATTTTTTATATTTTTTAATTATCCAAGCAAATAATGGAAACGTTTTGCAAGTTAGCTACATAATAAAGCAGTGATAACAATTGATATGTATTCAATTATTTCGTATAGTTAAATATTCCAGCACACCACAATATTTAGAATTAATTAGTAAAATTTGTAAACTTCAATAAATCTCGTTGAAGCAAGTTGATTTACTTTTGTACATCCACAATTTTGGAAATCAATTGAAATTATGTTGACTTTTTTACTTGATGATAGAAATATTTAAAAAAAACCAGCGTTCACTAAACTTTTAATTGGAGTTTTTACCATCAATATAACATTATTCAAAAAAGATATGGGAATTTCTACGAATCATGCTCGTTCGCTTTTAATGTACAAAAAGAAATACCGGTATAAATTATAAAAGAAATGCTAATATATAAACAAAATTTATTTGATTTCAAAAATATTGTATCTAATAAAATAGATATTCAAATTCATAATCAAAATTAGTTAGTAAAACGAAGATTTCACCTTAAATATATGATTGAATCGAAACGAACCGTTATACATTAATCGGTAACTAATTTCGATATAATACAAATGTTTTGTTTCGGTTAGGGTTTTAGTTATGGTTACTAATTTTACTCGGTTAGTACCGGTTAAAGGTTACGATTTTGATACCGGTTTTAATCCCTGGCCTTAGTTGCTCTTTAGTGAAATTATGGGTTTTATCCGGTTTTAGTTTTCATAATGATAACTACATACTGGCGACTACGAACGTACATGAATGCAAGGGGATTTTTTCTTTAACCTGATAGGACTTTAAGTTGTAAAAAATAAAATAACTGCACTGCAAATAACGGTCGCAAATGTTTGATGTTTTCATTCGACCTTTTATGCATTATATTAAAACCTCTTTAGAATTTAACAAGGTTTATTATTTGCATTTTGATTTGCTTTTGTTGCGGAAAGAGATATTCCGTCAAAAATGTAATCACTATAAAGTAGATATTAATCTCCATTAGTTTAAGAAAATATTTAAAATTATAGAAAAACTGGATTTATTCAAGAATGCTATCGGTATGTTCATCAAAGTGAATTAATTAATTTTTAAATTTTTTAAATAGTTAACTTGAACATGTTTTTTAATGAAATTTCACAATTATTGAGTTTTTGACAGTTTTTTTTTTTTAATGAAACGCCCATACATTTTATTATATTTTTTGTATTGTGGAAAAAGTAACAAAACTACTTTTGTATTGGAAAGAAAAATACAAGTTTTATCCAGAATAATACTTTTGAGATGCTCTTAAATTTCGTGAAAAGAATTATAATTTTTGTGTTTGATTCTTTAAGCTTTAAATAAAATTAGATAAAATACAAATAACACAGCTGTGAAAGAATTTTATAATAATGCAAATATTTTGCACTCTAACTCGCACCAAAAAATTATATATACATGTGAAAGTGTACATGTATCAATAATATATTAGCCGTTACATACAAATTTAATAATTTAATTGTAAAGTCGATTGTTGAGAACAATATACGTGCTTAAATGTTTTTTAAACATTTTAATGTAATAATGCCTTATGCTTTAGTTGACTTAGAGGCTACATTATATAAAGCAATTTAAAACTTATATACATGTGTATAAAAATATTTACCTTACTTACCATGTAGTATAGCCGATATAACTGCTTCCATTTAAAAAACAAAAACATAAAGAACAAATTGTTATGATATTCCCAATAGCAAAAGATTAAGTTGACTTCGAATCAAATCAAATATATATACAAAAACCAGCACAAAATTGAATTATTTTATTAAATTGTATAAATATCAATATTTACAAAAATGTAAATTAAGAAAGACTGTAGCTAACTATTAAGAAACTTAGCACGATTGTTTTCTGATGCTTTAATATAACAACTATTGTCAATATTATGTTATTATTCTTGTCTTCTATTTGAAATGCACATATTATCGTTAAATTAGTGTGCCATAGATACAAGTACTCGCAAATCGAAATGCACACACTTCTCATTTATTTAAGGAGAGAACCTAATATTAATATACCTACGAGTGTTTTAATATGTATTAAAAGCACGCTTATGCCTTAACTTACGCATAAGATCAAGTTGTTATTGCTTAAAGATTATCACAACACGGTTATTTTTGGCCATCTTTTCCCACACAAAACACGGTAATCTTTAACTATCAACTTGTACGTAATAATGTACATAAAGCAACACTGAGTTTAACATAAGAGCTGATATGCAAATGTAAATCAACGCCGAGATATAAAAACGTAAAATGAGATATGGTTATACTAGATTGAATAGTCAACTTTCCACACACAAATACTGAAATAAAACTAAGCTTACAAAAGTAAACCGAAGAAAAATATGTGTTTTTTTATACCCTGTGCAGGTATTTTAAGTTTTGCCAAGTATGTAACACGAAAAAGAGGTGTGGCAGACTCCAAGTATATACATTGGGGTGCATCGATTTGTATGGGCCAAAAAAAATGGACATATTGGTCATCTACGTAATCTACATAATATTCGTAATCTACGGTCAATCTTAAGATGGCTTCATCAAGAAACTATAGTTCTAAAATCAATTCCTAGTCCCCGCTTTTTGAGTTGTAAAACGATTTTTTTGATAATTTCATTATGAATTATTACCATATCTTGAGTATTTTAGTCCGACCCTGACAAGATTGATATCAAAACTTGTGTAAGGACCATACATTTTAAATACAAAGACAAAATGTCATTAAAACATTAGTTTCGTCCTTGCAAGGACAAAAAACGCAAAATATTTCAACTCAAAAAGCGGGGAAATGGTTTGATTTTAGAACTATAGTTTCTTGGTAAAAGCATCTAAGAATTGACCGCAGATTACGAATATGGGCAAAGATGGGCCAAATTAACTATTTATTTAATGAAATTACCATTTCATTGGCATTGTGCATTGGAAGTATTGCAAATGAAATTTCATTTCACTAGCATTGAAAACGTAGTGCTTTTGAACATTAATTATTCAATTAATTATTTATGTTTTTGTAACTGAATAATGCTAATGAAATCGGATTTTCATTAGCATTAGCATTGCATTTTTTTATTTTTTAAATTTGGTACTTTGAGATACTGTATTGAGTACAATTTTTTCGAGAAACTCGATGCACCTTAAACACCGAGATCTTAGAAATGGTAACCAATCTGCCAGAACATGCTTAGGGGCAGGTCCTTTACCTGGCTAAGCGTAGGGTATCCTACTGTCGAATGCGCTGTCGTCGGACTTATTTGTCTTATACATCAATTAAAACATGAAAACAAACGACTGCAATGAAAACATTTAATGTGTTCCCCACGCGTTAGTAAATTTTTAAAGAACTTGGTATTTGAATTTGAACTTTTTTCGTTTAACTTTATTTCCATAGATTTTTAATAATTTATCATCATGCCTGTCAGGCCATTATTTAAATTATCCATGACCACAATACATAAATACATACATTATTATTGACATCTATTGGCTTGGCCCAAGGGATGTCTGTGTCTGTGTTGATTATCCGTATATGTAAAAAGCTTAGCTTAAACTTAATGCTTAAAATGAGCTCTACACTCGAAAAATTATTTAGTTAAATCCACATTTAAACTTAGCTTATAATGCGTACTAACAGTTATATATTCATACCTAAGAAAAAGGGAATGGGGGAATGCATTGTAAAAAAAATAAAATTTAAGCAATCATAACAAAATAGAACAAAGGCTGGACGCGACTTAAATGCACTGTAGCTTTTAAGTGTATGTGAACACCAGAACAGTTTAAAGTCTTGAAATACATAGGGGCATTCTTTTATCGTTCAATAACACTGTAATAGTCATATAAAAAAAATAAAGACGACCAGACTCAACGTTAACTCCCTATTTCGAATACTAGAAACAGAACTGCATCAAAAATCATCACAATGGATTCATCAAAATTTTTTTTTAATTTAATTTATCTAGTTTGCCATTTTCAACAGGGACCTTAACTGTTAAAATAAAAATATCAATCCAACAATTAATACAATATTTTACTTTAATGTAACCAAATAACAGTTATTTTTAGATTTTATTTAAAAAAATGCAGAATAATAATTAAGTAAAAAGATACGAAATAACACTTATCTCTGATTTAAAAAAATAAAAATAAGAGTTATTTTGATTTTTAATTTTAAAAGTTACAAATAAGAGGGATTCCGAAAATTTTATTTTAAAAATAAAAAAATAAAATGTTTTCTGTAGTTAAGATTTGCATTCGTAATTATCATTTACGGTTCTTGATTTTAAGTGGAGAAAAACCAATACATTTAGCTTTACGCATAAACACGCCTATAAACCACGCCACAAACTCTTCTAGATCCTTGTATACTTGTTTTTTGATGAAATTCACGTTTGACAAAAATTATTACCATCTCTGAGATCGCAAAAAACAAATTGCTAAGGTAAGTATAATATTTTGGTTGGTAAAGGAAGAAAAGAGTAAGGCGTACTTGTTCTTGTGTTCATGACTTCTGATGTTAAGGTATTTAAGTGTGAGGCCATAGATGAGGTCGTTATTACCGTGAAAATGAAAAACTTGACTATAAAAAAAAAAAGTTAAACAAAAATTTTGTATTGTACCATATGGATCATTGAATAAATTAACGATGCAGTTTGAATTTTAGGGACCGAAGTAAGGGGAACTCTTTTTTTAAAAACTTGCATGGCGTAGTTTTTAGTTTTATCTGGTTTTTGGTGTCGAAATTGCATTAAAGGTATGTGTGTGTGTTTGTGTGTGTGTGTGTGTGTGTGTGTGTGTGTGTGTGTGTGTGTGTACGTGTGACTGTGTACGCCTACTCGCTCACTTTTAAATACTAATACAATTGAATTATACTCGATAAATATTCTAGTCACATTTGCCTTTTTCTCTTAGTTACTTATAGCGTAACACGCGGCGGTCACTTACAATTGGACCAATTGTCGGTCTCACATAGACATTTCTGGCATTTTGTTGAGCTTCAAATTGATCTGCACACTTTGGGAGAACATCTTAATAATGCCATAGTTTTCATTGGCGTAAACTTTCAAAAAACTGGGAACATTCTTATGCAACAGCTCGTGACAAAATTGTGGGTACTTTCGAAACGCTGGTTGTTTTTCATCCCAAATAGACAAGAGGTCACAGTCATCTCTGTAAATGGAAGTTAGGATATTGTCAATGACACTGAATTCGTTAACTGAGCTATGAACTGGACTATGACTTACCGCACTTCATTGGTACACTCAGATAGTGATATGATCAAGTATTGAATTTTCAATTGCGTGCACTGATTATAAATATCTGATGATTGCTGTCGACTGTACACCGAATATACGTGTTCCGTGCGCTCGCTTAAAAGTGGTTAACAGTGATAAAGAAAATTATTACTAGATTATTATGTGGTTAAGATGAGACTTACGCCATTTGACGCATTTCGAGATGGGCATGGTTAACAATTGGACGCTTGGTGGTGAGGTGCACGGTGCCAATAATTTCCACCGGACCGGCAAAAACGGCATCGCGTTCCGTATTCAATTTAATCCACTCGACCATGCCTTCAAGATCATCCGATGGATTAGTATATCGCGAGGGAAAATACTCATCGCGAATATTCTGCACAAAATAAAAAGCGTCAATGAATTTAAATATATTTGTAAGTATGGTCTACAATTTACCGTCATGCCCGGATCAAACATGCTGAGCAGAAATACAGCCAAGGACACCGACCAAAATATGTTCCGCTGTCGATGATACCAGACCTTGGAGCATATTGTTGGCGCTATCACACAGCCCTGAGTGAAGCTGAGGAAGAACAGTTTGCGCACAGTAAGGCCAATCAACGTGAAGACAATCATCTGCATGAAACTGTACATATAATGCAGATTCAGTATCTGAGCGTTGGCTGTAGGCACAATAGAATCGCGACGTGTGTTTGTCGTGCTGCGGCGCTTGCCGTTGGTAGCCTCTGTGCTAGGTGCTTTAGATGGTAATGCGTCATCCGTTTCAGGTTCATTCGCTTCGTTCGTTGCAGACGTCGTTTCCGTTTCCGTTACCGATTCCGTTTTCGATCCCAAGTCTATTTCTGTTTCTGTTTCGATGGGAGCAGCATCTTTGAGATTGTGCTCGCTGGCCTGTTCACGCTCTTTACGCTGTTTATCACTATTGCGATGTATCTGTGCCTTTAATCGTTTAATATCCTGCATGAAATCATCACGCTCCGGTTGCTGCTCCTCTTGCAGTTTGACCTTTTCTTGTTTATATCGTTCATAGTCGTGATCGCAGCTCTCTAGCAGGGCAAAGCATTGTTGTAGCTGCTGTTCAGTTTGCTTGTTAGACATATCGCTCATGGATACATGATGTTCTTCGAGAAAGTCCTCAAGCACATAGTTGCGAGCACGCTCGCGCTGTTCCTGACTTGCCGATGTTGGAACATTGCTTTTACGCCATTTGCGAAAGAACATGGCCAGCATTACGACTCCATACATGCAATATGGCTTTACAATAAGCGTCTTAACCAGTTGCCATAGCTCCGACCAAGCGACGCGTGCATAGAGCGGATTGCAGGCAGACAGATTTGTCACAAAACTAACCTTGGCCTGCAACACCCAATGTGCCCACAAGTCGCAAAAGTGCATGTTCATATTCTCCTGCCAATTGAGTAGTCCAGACTTGCTCAGCACATACACCAGCTTAGCTTGCATGCTGCTGGCAAACAACAATGCCAGCAATATGAATTTAAACGAGAAATAGTCGCAGTGCGGCAGCAGATCATTCGAAGATCGCTGACTGCGGACTTTTCGTACAATTGTTATGAGGAACAGGCTAAGAGAGACGCTTAATTGCCAGGTGAAGAGCAGTTGGCTATTACCATGGGACAGCACAAAGGCTAAGCAATTTCCGAGCAAATGCGACAGCGAATAATCCAAAGCAAAGGCGTTGGCCAGTCCCAGTGGCATTGAGCTGATGTTCCATGAGGTCATCACAATTAAGATTTGTGTTGTGAATATAAAGTTGGAGAACTGCCACGACAACAGTGCACAAGCCGTAAATAGTGACATCACAAATATCTAATGTAACACAAGAGAAAATATGTACAATGTACATACATGATTAAATGTCTTTGGAGGAATACATGTCCAGGCTACACTTACCATAACGAGGCGCGAGGTATGTTTTTGCCGGTGTAAAACACGTCCAATACATATACACAAATAAAACATTTGAAGGAATATAAAAGGAAATGCGAAATTTTCACGAGCTAACGGCCTTTCGTAGATTTTGGCAGCAAAGCTGTGGAACATTAGGTAGGAAAGAACGCCGTAGATGCCACCAAATACATTTTCACTCAGCAGCGTTCCATATAGATAAAGAACCAGCAGCGTAACCCCGCCCATTAGCCATACGAAATCCAAATAAAACTGCATGGGCTGCACGCTTGGATTGAAGCCGGCTCTCACCACATGAAAGAAGTATCTGCGCACAGAGAGAGAGGCAAAATATAACGTTATTTGATGCAAAATTCGTGCTAAAATAAAGATAAGGATAAGGTATAAAGGTGCTGAATTGAGCAAGTCCATATGTATCCATATGTAAGATATTAACAAACAAAAAATGCATATGTATAAGGACATGGTATATCATATGTTAGTTACAATGAGTTAAAGCCTAAGCACCTGCACTTATATCATTAAGATATATCTATTAGGTAAGTGTGGATTAGATGCAATACATATTCGATTTAAAACTTACGCGGTAACCAACTCAGGCAGCACATAAAAACGCTGCAGTACATTGACGCTGTGAGGGTATTCAATGTCGGTGACATTCTTCAGCTGCTCATAGCCATGCCAGAAGTCAGGGCCATCGGCTAGCTTCTTGTAGAATGTGTAATAGAGAGCATCTTCGCGGCGCAACATCGACTCACGCTCCAATTGGTTGAGATGCCGGAGGTTAGTGCGTGTCTCGAAGATGACGCGTACATGATGCATGTACAGGAAAAAAAAACCCGAGCCTGTTGAAAACGTTGCATTTTTGAAGCGGCCGGCGATTAAAATCATTCATCACTACTTACCAATTAGCGCGTGCGATAAAATAACGTACAAATTTGGTTCGCGCATTTTTGGTCGTTTGGGTTGCGTTTATCTGTTCAGTAGATTCGTTTTATCATTATTTTATTCGACTACTGATTGATTTAATTAGTTAATCCCCCTCGATGTTGATGTAGCGTTTACTCGTAAACAAAGTACTTAAAACAGCTGACTTGTTTCGTTATATGAAGAAACAGCTGTTTCACAATTGATGAGCAGGCACTGTTGCCAACTTAGCTATTTTATAGCTAGTTCTGGCTATTTTAAAATTTCGATTGCTACAAATGACTAAAAATTTTATTTAACCAAAAAAAAAACAACAGGCTATTTTATATATATAGTTAGTTATCTTTGTATATTTTTTTCTTAAACTACGTGCAAAACGCACGAAAAAATAAATTTAACAACTGTCTCCGTGATAATATAAAAATAATAGTCTTAAACGATATCAACTGCTCTACGTTATTTCTATCGATAGCTGAATCACATAATTGGCTGAAACAAACAACATATTTAATAAAATAATAAATATTTTGAAAATATCAACATCACTAATATTTCGATATTAAAGAAATATTATTTTTACTTGATATATCCGAAAATAAATATCGATTATATAAATTTGTGGGCGCGATTTTAAATTTGTCGTGGTTGTGTCTCAACAAATTGTTACTATATTATTGCACGGTTTGCGCTTGTATACAGTTTGATAGCACATGTTTATATACAATACAAAAACACCGGCTACAAAATGCACAAAATAATATCGCATAGTTATATTATTTCTACAAAAAATATCTATCGATATATCAATGATATTTCGGCAACCCTAAACGCTACCCAGCACTACTGAAATACCATAATAATTACAAGTTTCTCAGTGAAGAAGAAATACTGCATTAACGGATATTGTACAACAATATTGTAAAACTAAGGACAGCTTATTTAAACGCTCTTATTCGATCCACTTGACACAAATAATGTCACAGCTCAAGAATGAGTAATACTAAAGTTACTATAAATAAATACTATACAATTTTAAGGAAATATATTAAATATTAATCATTTGGGTTGATTCTTGAGGGTCGCTTTAAGTTCGTCTTCAAATGAATGCAGCTCGTGTCTTTGCAACCATACCTTGAAATTGGCCAGTTTTATGGAGTTGGCTGTAACATTTGCTTTGGCCTTCTTAATTTTTTCTTTAGCTTGTGCCAATAGCTCTTTGTATTCCCCCATAAATGCATATTTGGCACTTAAACGCTCCTTTTGCTGTTGCTCAGCAGCACTAAGAGATTCATCAATTTGCCTCCACTTGGTTTGCACACGATTGTCCAGCTCTTGATGTTGATCTTGAAGACGACCGATTAATGTGTTAAGTTCGAGTTGACGTTCGATTGATTGCTGATAATGCTGGGATCTTATGGAGTCTTTGGTTTTATAGCTAAGTGGTAGTCGGTCTATTTGCTGGCCACATGACTCAATCTGCTTGGTCACTTGATTGAGATTCAATTGAAGTTGTTCCTTCAAAAGCATCAGCTCCCCATTGAATAGCTCCAACTGTCTACATCTCTGCCCATGCTGTGCTCTCCGTTTGGCCAGTAATGTGGCGAGATTGTGCAGACTGTGATTACGTGCCGCAATATCTGAATAACGCGGCGGCAATGGCAACACCAGCTCCATTTTATCTTTCTCGCTTGCACTACATATATCCGAATCGAGACCAATGATTTGCGCAAACGAATTGAACTTTTCCACCTTATCCAGCAACTGTTTTTTCGCACGTGACTGTCGCACCTGTTGATGGTTAGCATGCTCGAGGAAATCTTGCATTTGCCTCATATAAAATTGCTCTTCATTCCGCAGATCGCTAAACAGAACCTTTAAGCTTTCAAACTTTTCGACTGTGTACCTTTGTCCGTTCACATCACGCTGCAGTTTATGTACTTCCTTGCGCTGTTTCATTACTCGATTAGTAATCTCTGCGCAGAGGTCACATAGTTGTTCAATCTTTCCGATTTGTTCCTTTGTACTGGTTTGTATTGCCAATAGTTCCTGTTTCAGCTGCTCTTCCTGCGATCTTAACTGTTCTAGTTGATCATGCTCGTTGTCTGCCTGCAGCTGAAGCTGATCTTCCAGGTGTTTTCTCTCATTTTTGAGACGAATCAAGTCCTCATCTAGAGTTTGGGTGTCGGACAAGTCGCAGAGGCATTTTATAATTTGATCGCTGACACTGCGCTTCAGCACATTATACTCCTCATCGTTTAGGGTATCCCACAATCCAAAACTCTCGGCAGCACTGGGAAACAACAAATGATTGGTCTCTTCGGTAATAACGACATGACTGATTTGCAATGTGCTGGGATTCAGGGTGTTTTGCATGTAGCTCGGTTGCTCACTCGTTTCCATAAAGGGGAACTCATTATCATCGTATTGGCCATGTTCCTGCTGCATTGAGGTGGCTGTGGATGTGGGCAATGCAATGTCCTTGAGAAAGTCGAGCATGACCATGACATGGCCAAAAGAGTGTTGTGTTGTGGGTGTCACCAGCCACGACTTGCTCACCTGATACGGATATTTCAGTCTATGCAGTGCATTTGTAATTTCCTCAACATGATTATTGCCCACATTGATGCGATTGCCTAATATCAATTCGAAAAAGAAATTCACAATGGTGATGAACTGTTTCATGGTCATTTGGCGAATTGCAGCTGCACCGCGTCCAAAGAAATCACTGGATAGCCCTGGCAATGATTGAAATCGCATCACTTCATCCATAACATTCAACTGTGCCTGCTCCTACACCCATTTCTTATCCTTGTGCAGCACCGTCGCACGCTCCGTCGATGATCCTTGCCGATGGTGCATTGGCGTCGCGCTGCTAACACTGCCATTGGCTTTATTATTCGGGGTTGGTTTCTTCATTGGTGTTATTGGGGCGCGCAATTGTGATCTAAAAGTTTGTAAATATGAAATGAAAATGACTGCAGTTTTTTTTACACTGTTCCTAGTTACTTGCCTGGTTTGTCGCTTCTTCAAGAAGCTGCCATCCTCACGGGCGTCCCCATGGAACTCTGAGGTTCGTCGTACCTGATACATTCTCCAATAAAAATAACAATAACACGCGATACTCAATTAGATCAAATACATTATTTAAACGAGTAAACAAATTAATTTGGGCATTAGTGCTAGGGTTGTCATAATATGCTGATCGTAATATCAATATCGATATAATCTTGGATTTTATTGTTGGTTGAGATTTGTAGCCTTTTCTGCGATATTATTGTGCGATATTTGTAGCCTTTGTTTTGTTATCGTTGACACCTAAATTCTTCGATATTTTCATTCCAGCAGTGTTAAGTCAAATAATTTATCTTTTCATATTAGTGGGATTCCTGTAACCGATTCAGATTTGATTTTGATTTCGTTTAAGCAAATCTGAATCAGTTGCAGGAAGGACCCGTTTTGCACACTGATTTGATTTTGTTTTCGAGAATTTAAAAAAATGGCGGG
Source organism: Drosophila phalerata (assembly GCA_951394115.2). Lineage (NCBI taxonomy): Eukaryota > Metazoa > Arthropoda > Insecta > Diptera > Drosophilidae > Drosophila > Drosophila phalerata. Next base: position 22,208,382 of record OX596006.1, read on the forward strand.
AAAACACAAATTGACAAATGAAAGTGTGAAAACTGTATTTCTTACACTTTTTATTAATGGTTTGGTTATAGAATATATAATTAGAATAATAGTAAATTTGTGTATAATGCTTAAGTTGCAATTTTACATATTAACAGCTTCTTTATTATCTGCGTCTTTTTAAGCATTTGACGTTTGACATTATCCAAATTAAAATCACCACAAAACGTAAACAAACACCAAGTGTGGCCAAATAATGTTATCGAAATGAAATCAAAACGAAATCTGCCTCAAACCTGATTTCGTGAAATCACTTAGGGCTCCCACACTTTCCGTAAACTTTTTTAAATTTGCCTGGCAGCCCTACACATTTTGTATGGAGCATCTGTGAACAGCTGATCGGCGAAATCAAATTCGTAGCGAAACCAAATCAGTATCGCTTTCAGGAATACCTACATTCATTTACCATTCATAACAAAAATTTTTTCGCTTTCAACACAACCAATCAAATATCCTATACATTTATATAAAAGTTATTATTAAAAAAAAAAGATTTTTGCGTTTTTTCTCTCTTGTTTGAGAGGCTTTCTCTCTTAGAGACGAACAAGAAATACATCGATGATTTGACTTAAACATTCGATGCTTATCAAAAATGAAAACATCGATGCATCGATGTTTCCATCGATATCTCTCCACCTCTAGTACCTCAAACAAGAAGAAATACTGCAGTACCAAACCATAATTGAATTTTTAACAGAGGCGCAAATCGGTCTATAAATCTACACATAAAATATATATAACTTGTCTTGGCGATTTCTAGATTTGGACGGCCAAATAAGTCCACAATACTGTATAGTACGGTGGCAATATAAAAACCAACAAAAAATCGTATACTTTTTAACAGAAGAGCAGATAAATTTATAATATTTAATAACAATATTCGGCATGCAAAACACAGTTTGTGTTGGCGATTTCCAGACAGCTGGAGAGCCAAATAAGATCACAACACCTTAAAGTACGGTGGCTACATATCAATAAAAAAAAGAAGGAATAGTTACAGTCTCACAGCAGCTGAGTTTAAGTCGCATTTGAAAATTGGAATTTGTTTATGCTGATTATTCGCAATGGACCGATATGCGGTGAGCTCTTTGGTCGGCCAAGGCTCATTTGGTTGTGTGTATAAAGCGCAGCGGCGTCGTGATGACAAAGTGGTTGCCATTAAAGTCATATCAAAGGTGCGTTTAATTGATTCATATATATACATATGTAATATCCAAATGCAATTGGTTGCTGATAATATGATAATAAGCCATTTATTTGCAGCGCGGGCGATCAAATCGTGAACTTAAAAATTTGAGACGAGAATGCGACATCCAGGCGCGCTTAAAGCATCCGCATGTTATTGAAATGGTCGAATCCTTCGAGTCCAAGTTCGATTTATTTGTGGTTACAGAGTTTGCAGTGATGGATTTACATCGATATTTGTCGTTTAATGGCGCTATGCCTGAGGAGCATGCACAGCGTGTTGTTTGCCATTTGGTATCGGCACTATATTATCTACACTCGAATCGCATACTTCATCGGGATCTAAAGCCGCAAAATGTGCTTTTAGATAAAAATATGCACGCGAAACTGTGTGATTTTGGGCTAGCTCGCAACATGACAATGGGCACACATGTGTTGACATCAATTAAGGGAACTCCACTTTATATGGCACCCGAGCTACTGGCCGAACAGCCGTATGATCATCAGGCGGATATGTGGTCACTTGGATGCATTGCGTATGAAAGCATGGCATCACAGCCGCCATTCTGCGCCACGTCCATACTTCATTTGGTGAAGCTGATCAAGCACGAGGAGGTCAAATGGCCAAGCACTCTCAGTAGCGATTGTCGCTCCTTTTTGCAGGGTCTGCTCGAAAAGGATCCCAGCATGCGAATCTCCTGGACGCAGCTGCTGTGTCATCCCTTTGTTGAGGGCAAACTGTACATAGCCGAAGTGCAGGCAGCTCAAAGCTCACCATTCATAAATCCCCAGATAGCCAAGGACATCAAAAAGGCACATCATTCGAGGTGTGTGTGTGTGTGTGTGTTTCAAACAAATGTTTGTTTATAAGATTTCTTTACTAAATATGATTTGTTTGCAGCCATATTGGTGCAGATTTAGGTGATGTTCTGGCCGCGCTTAAACTGAGCGATGTGGTCAATGAAAACTTGACCACATCTCGGGACAGTATCAACGCTATTGCCCCTAGTGATATTGAGCAGCTTGAAACAGATATGGAGGACAATGTCCAACGAGTTATTGTGCCATTTGCAGATGTCTCCTACAGGGAGATGCCAAATGTCCATGATGTTATAGCTGCTGCTGCTGCTGCTGCTGCTACTGCTGCTGCCACTGCTGATGGTGGTGGTGGTCTTGGTAGTGTTATGCCGCTACTTAATTCACAGACTTGCTTCGTTAGCGGAAACTCAAATATGATACTTAATCATCTTAACGACAATTTTCCAATCGAAATGCCCATCTCAAGTGCAGCTAAATGTATGAAGTCTAAACTGAAGATAGCATTTAATATTAAGCAATCTCGTAACAAGGATCTCGAGAAACGAAAACTTAGCCAAAATTTGGATAACTTCTCATTGCGGCTGGGCCAAAGCATCGACTCAGAGACTCAGCGAAAAACGACAGAGATGCTAACACAGCAATCACATCAGCATTCACATTCACATTCACATTCACTGCAGTTACAAGAGAAGAGGTCTCAACAGCTAAAGCAATCCATACATTCCAACAACGATGAGAAACTCAGCAGCGAGTAAGTCTCGTATATTGCATAATTCAAATAATCGTGAACTAATTGTTTTGTCCTTTATCCCTTTATAGTAACTCGCCCCCTTGTCTTTTACCCGGCTGGGATAGTTGTGATGAATCCCAGAGTCCACCCATTGAAAACGATGAGTGGCTGGCGTTTTTGCATCGTTCCATACAGGAGCTGCTCGACGGGGAATTTGATTCTCTTAAACAGCATAATTTAGTCAGTATTATTGTGGCGCCATTGCGCAACTCTAAGGCCATACCCAAAGTGCTGCAGAGCGTTGCACAGTTGCTCTCGCTACCCTTTGTGCTGGACGAGCACTCGGCAGCTGAGTCTATTAAAAGTGTTTATATTGATGTCAAGCTGGTACCTAATCTTATGTATGCCTGCAAACTACTTCTTTCGCAGCGACAGCTGACGGATTCAGCTGGTTCGTTGCCAACGGCTACCGGAGTATCGATAAGTCGAACGCTACGCAGTGTTTCCGACTTGAATACTGAGGAGATGAGTACTGCATGCAGTCTGTACGAGCTGGTTTGCAATTTGGTGCATCAGCAGCAGCAGTTCCTTAGTCAATTCTGCGATGCTATGGCAATACTCGCAGTCAACGACATGTTCATCAATTTTCTTACACATGGTAAGTGTTATCCACGGGTAACACCAATATTCAAACATTTTAAATGTCTTTTGTATTTTAGATTTTAGAGACAACAATGCAGTTCGTCTGACAAGCTGTATGCTAGCCCTTTTCTGTTGTGTATTGCGCGAGCTACCGGAGAATGCTGAGCTTGTAGAAAAGATTGTATTTGATCCGCGTCTGCGATTCAGCACTCTGCTGCAGAGTCGTCACCAGCTCTTACGTCAGCGGGCTTGTCAGATGCTATTGCTATTGGCACGCTTTAGTCTACGTGGCGTCCAGTGTATCTGGAACGGAGAATTGAAGAGTGCTTTACAAGCATTGGCGGATCAGCACACATGTCAATTGACGCGTTTTGAGGCCTCCCAAACATTGGATGAGCTCAGTCAATTTAGCTTCTTTGTTGCCTAGGCAACTGCCTATATTTTTATTAAATGTGCTTTGATTTGTTCAAATATAAATTAAATTTGTTGCCTATCCAAACAAATCCTGCAGATTACCCTGGAAGTAATCAATCAGCTCATTTAGATAGTTGCCAAAGCTATCAAAACCCAGCAGGTAACTTCCATTGCAGTCCTGTTCGTACATCTCGTTAAGTTTGGATACATCTTTATCAGACAAGCCGCGTCGCTGGCCTAACGATGCGTATGGGTCCTAGTTAAAATAATTGGTTTAAGCAATGGATCAACAAATATTTAAATTAAAAAAGTGTTGTTAAAAAAAAAAAAACTTTCCGATCTGGTACATTCCATGTCTTATAACAATAAAATCGAGCCCTTTTTTATATAAAAAACGCAAATTTTACAGGAGAGTTTTTTTGAATTATCGCATTTTGTGTGTCGCTCACGTTATCATTGACAGGCCAATATCTCCGTAAATATGTACAAAAAAAATTGAATAATTTGGCTGCAGATGCTATTGGTACTTACTAACATATTTGCATAAAAATAAAAAAATTCTAAGAATTTCACTTGCGTCATTTATGTAAATAGGGCTTGAGATTATAATTTCAATTGATACATTTAGTCAACCCAATCGAATATCGGTTTCAGTTTGGGAATCTGTTGTTTGTATTTTGGCTATGAATTATATCGGATACGAAAAAGCTTTGTATATAGTTATCGTAACGGTTTACCGTTACCGGTTTTTTGTGGGTATCGGTTTTGAAATACCGTTACGATTTTAGTCTTAAAACAAGCGGGAAAGGCTATAGTCGAGATCCCGACCATATGATACCCGTTACTTACTTTAATATATTGAAGAGTACTTTAAAGAAAATACTTGTTTTGATCTAAAAACTTTAATTCGCCATAACTGTCGTTCTACATGTCCGATCTTAATGCGTTTCAGTGGGATGATATATAACGCTAATAGATAACGCTAATAATCACAAAAAACGTACTATCTTAAAAACTGTTGGTGTGGTGGTTTTTCGCGATTTGCGGGGGCGGAGGGGGGCGTGGATTAAATTTGAAACAAACTTGATCTGCGTGAGGTATATAGAAGTATTTTAGTGAAAGTTTGATATCTCTATCTCTTATGGTCTCTGAGATCTAGGCGCTCACACGGACGGACAGACGGACAGAGACACATGGCTATATCGACTCGGCTATTGATGCTGATCAAGAATATATATACTTTATGTGGTCGGAGATGCCTTCTTCTTTCTTTTACATACATTCCAACGAACACAATATACCCTTATACTTATTTTTTATAAGTAACGGGTATAAAAAGTGGAAGAAATTTTACAGTAACGTTAATATATAAACAAAGCTTTCTTGATTTCAAAAAAGATATTTTCAATAAGATCAATATTTAAATTAACAATCAAAATAAGTTTAAAAAAATTATGATTACACCTTTGCAACTAAACATTATACAAGAATATGTTACCAATCGGATATTTCGGCTTGAATAACCGAATTTGTTTCGTTTAGGGTGTCAGTTACGGTTACCATTTCAGCAATTGGTTAAAGATTACGGTTATGATACCATGCATTTATTATCCTAATGAGTTTGTTTTTTTTTTAATTTCTAGAGGGTTTCATTCGATTGCTGAGTGTGTCGCTTTCAATGTATGGTTTGTATGTGCTTACCAGTGGTTCAATAGTGGCCTTGCCATTCTTACTAAATGCTCTGGAGCTGTAGTGCATTACGCTCTGATAGTCATACTCCACACCAAAGTTGGTGATATGTGTGCGCGCGTACTTGTTGAAATTGTGTGCATGGCCGTCCAAGATATTCTCCCAGTTGATCTTAACGTACTCGTCACGCTCCGTAGCACTCTGTTGATGGTAGAAACCCAAAGCGTGCAGCAGCTCATGAACCACAACGCCGTGCGTGACGCATTTGGGCGTATTCAGATTGAGAATTTGACCGCCTTGGCGACGACCGACGCTGGACCAGCAGCCTGAATAATTGCCCTTGATAAGTAGCCAGTTTTTGTCACCTGTCTCGTACGGCCGGAAGCGTATGCATGTCCGCTCGTGATATTCCTTTAATCCCTTGAGTATAATCATTGTCTGATTGGCCGCTGTGCGCAGGTTTCTTACAATCTTAAATCATCTTAAATATATTCTCAATAAATGTAGCTACTCACTAAAGTCCTGTGGATCTATGTAGAATGGTACGACGGCCTCTGGCCACGTCTGTCGCTCGTTGAGTAGCCCATTACGCAGAAACTCACGATGAAGCATAATGTCGCCCTCGAAAAGACCGCAGTGCTCCCATATGTTGCTATCGCTGTCATCCGTCCAATAGTCAAAGGCGGCGCCTATAAGATGCAATTGATCATGGTTATAATTCACAGTCATTTATTTATCATTGTACACATACTGTTGTGTCGTCGAAGCATCTGCATGTTGGCACCCCAAAGCGGGGCGGGCGGTACCGCCGACTCAAAACGGCCCTTGCCAGCAATAGCCATTGCAATGTCCATGCCGAGGGCCAATGTCAGACAGTATATGATAAGCTCGTTTCTCCACATTGTCTTGGCAAAAGAAATGCCGGCCCGAGCGTCTCGCAGCTTTTATATGTGTCCACGATCTACAATTAGGCGCGAAGCGTTGTGCACGGAGGCGGAGACGGTAACGAACAAAATGTGGCGACAAAGCGACAATTGAAAAACTTGAGTACTCGTAATTGACCGTGCCTACGACGCCACCAAGCAACCAACCAACCAACCAACCAACCAACCAACCAATATCATCGCCCACACTTGTGGATTTATGCATAACGGATTAACTCTGCTCTAACGGTAAGCAGGTATATCAGCTATTTTAACAGCTAGAGCATGAAACGTTTCAAAAGTGAGTTACCTTACAAAAATGAAAATTAATAGTTTTTCACTTTAATAGTTTGAAAATTTGATTTAAATAAATCTTTATTATTATTCCTGAATCAGAAAAGAAAAATTTGGCTGTTCCAATATACATATTGTAAAACCTACCGAAGTCGACTATTTTTAAAATGTATATAATTTTCCAAAGTATTCGCTCAAATGTAGTTAGACATCTTAATATTTAAATAAAAAGGAAAGAAATCATCGACAGCAACAGAGCCAAAGCCGGACGATATATGGAATGAAATAATTTTCGATCGATTCTACAAAGAAATACAAATTTTCTTAAAACATAATCTAAAAACGGGTTCAAAAGTATAATGCCCGTTTACTTCAAAAGTATATTAACTCAAAACGAGTTTAAAGTTTTCAATTGCCCATTTTCGTTTCTTCTTCTTTTAGACTGCGCGCACAATATGGCTAAAAAAAAACTGTGGAGATGCTAAATTCTAACATTTTGGATGTATAAAAATAAAAATAATTAGCTTTTGTTATATGCTTAAAAATCCCCAAAAAAGTTTGTCTAATCGGATTACAAACTGCCTTCAATAATTGTAATTGGGAAAGTGAAGATTACTTGCGTTCTATATACAAATATGTAAAAGTACAATTGAGTTACACTCAACAGTTTGTAGTATAGTCATAGAGTATCTAAGATTCAGTGTGAGGACAATTGCTTTTATTATTTCTTAAAATAATTGAAATTGTGCTCTCTCTTTCAGCGCTCGCTGCGTATTTAAATTCCCTTGTCTTTTACGGCTTTTCATTTCATATTTAACTGGGATATTGGGTTATCAGCGACAACAGTGCGCGCATATGTAAATAGCACAGTCACCAGAATGCCGTTCGCCCATCACCTGGTGCGGTTTGGGCACCGTCAGAACATGGTCGATGGCATCATGCAAGTTGTATGGGGTTTCGAAAGTTGCATGCAACATTAAATGATCGCTTGTATACCCGTTACTTTTAGAATACAAGGGTATATTGCTCAAAAGAAAACCTCTTTACGTGGTAAAAGTCTATTGACGAAAGTCTTTCATGCCCCAAAATTTCTGATACATAATTTGTGAAAAACATTATTAATTTATTATTTGGTAATCGGCATTGCGCAGAAGAACTGTTAATGATTATAAAAATTGTGACCTCTGCGCAATGTGTCGAATACCAAATATTTTTGATATTTAATATTTTAATTTTGCTTCTCCCACTAGCTCTCAATTTTCTCATGAGCCAGGCGAGTCGCGAAAAGTATGTATGCAAATTTGTTGGTTAAGACTATACCTTTCGATCGGTATATAACTCGATCTGATCGCTCATATGCAGCAAGTCTTCCATTCTTTTAGACACAACTGTCGTTCACGGAGGGAAGTTGCTTGGAATCCTCAGGCTGGTGGACGCCTATCGATTGACTCAAACGCAATTTATGAGTAGGTTAATCGAGGAAGATTTTATTCTGTAACAAATTCAACTTAGCACAGTACAAAATTTATAACTTAATTCTTACCGCAGTGACTGCTTCCCATCCCGCGTATTAAACAACAAGTCACTCAAAATTCCAATTCAATTTCTCAAGTAATAATAAGTGTGACCAGCACAGCTGGCATCGCAAAATGCCAAATGCATATCTGAATACTTAACATAAACTATCGATAATAAATACTACATTACTAATCGTAACTAATTCGTTCCGCGACATCCCCTCCCCCGTGAAGCAGCTGCTTCACTCACATCCAAAATTGCCAATTTGGAGACGGGACGCATTATGAATCGGGCTCGGTCACGATCAGTAACACGCACATTAGCACGTCGAGGTATTCCGTCGACTCCAACGTAGACCTCTTCCACGACGCCCTTTCGCCACTCTCTGCGTGGCATAGCTGGATCGCAAATGAATACCACATCTCCCGTGTGCATAGGTTCGGTGCTCCGGCACCACTTCTCACGTCGCACGAGCGTAGGCAAATACTCGAGCACCCATCTCTTCCAGAACCGATCTCTTATTTGGCGCGCTACACGCCATTGCTTTCTTGTTGCACACCTCTCTGGTTCCTGTCCGTCGATTGCGGGCGTATCCGGCACATTAGCTACTCCTTTCAGCAAGTCATTTGGCGTCAGAGGCGCCTCCTGGTCCACAGCAATCGGCAAGTGGGTAAGCGGACGAGAATTCACTATATTCTCAGCTTCTATCAGGAAAGACTGTAGAACGTGCTCCTTAGGTGCCATTTCCTTAAGCGTGTGTCTTAGAACTCGCTTGACGCACTGCACCATTCTTTCCCATACTCCGCCTTCTGAGGGATTTGCAGGGCAATTGAAGATCCACTCGATTCCCTTAGTCGACAGCTCGTCCTGGATCTTCTCTGGCTCGAACACATCCACGAATCTCTTTGCCTCTCGGTCGGCTCCGACGAAGTTCTTTCCATTGTCGCTGCGTAGTTTTAATACTGGTCCGCGACGGCATAGAAAGTTCCTCATGGCAATGATGCACGAGTCAGTGGACAAGTCGTGAGCCAGCTCCAGATGAATCGCTCTTGTGGTCAGGCACGTAAACAAGGCGACCCACCGCTTCTCCTTGCGACGTCCAGCCGTGACAAGCAGCGGTCCAAAATAATCTAGTCCGGTATATTTAAATGGCCATCCATTGGCCTCCAGGCGGTCCTCCGGCAAGGGACCCATCATAGGTGGCGCCGGCTGCGCCCGTTGTAGCTTGCATGTAGCGCATGCGAAGGCAATCCGTTGCAATAAGCGCCGCAGATTCGTTACCCAGAACTTGGTTCTAATCTCGCTTATTGTAGCATCCAGATTCTGATGCTTCATCTTCACATGGTAGTGCTTCGCTATTAGCTCCGCCAATGGATGCCGATGTGACAGTATGATCGGTCGTCTTGCGCTGTATGGCATGCAGAGAGCTGCGTCTACTCTGCCATAAGCCCGCAGAATTCCGTATTCGTCCAAATAGGGTGCCAATCCTCGTATGTCGCTTCGTCCAGCGACTATCTCCTTGTGATACGCAGCCCGCATCTCGTCTGGGAACGCCTCACATTGTGACCGTCGTATCAACAAGTACTCCGCATCCTCACACTCAGCTGCTGTGAGTCCGTAGCATTCGAGCTTCTCCCACTGTCCACGGCATCTCCGAATGAATCTTTGTACCCAGGCAGTGGTTCTCAACAAACGGTTGTAGCTCGAGAATGTCTGAAATGATATAAAAAAGTCGTTTGCAGCAACCAGTGCAAACTCACTTGGCATTTCCTCTTCGTCATCGAAGGTATCATCCTTTGACGCTGTCTGCGGCCAATTATTTGTTGCCTCTCGCAAAAACGCAGGTCCGTTAAGCCATCGAGAACCTTGACTTAGATCCACCTTGGATTGCGGCCGCGTTGCGTCATCTGCTGCGTTGTCGGCGGTTGGTACCCATCGCCACTGTGCAATATCCGTGGAATCTAAAATTTCCGCTACACGATTGCCAACAAACTGCTTGTATCGGCGGTGCGTGCTGCTAATCCAGTGCAGCACTGTTTTTGAGTCTGTCCAGAGCACGATATTGCTGATAGCGGTGATGTGTTCCTGCTTCACAGTAGTCATCAACCGGGTCCCGAGAACGGCAGCTTGCAGCTCCAGTCGTGGTATCGACATGGTTTTCATCGGAGCACATTTCGTTTTGGCACACACGAAATGCACTCGAACATCATCTCCGGTGGTGACCCTCCAATAGGCCACCGCGGCAAAGGCAGATTGACTTGCATCTACAAATATGTGTAGTTGCGTATCCTTAATTAGTCCTGGGCCGAAATAGTAGCGTGGACATCGAAATTTCTCCACGTTGACTATCTCCTGGCGCCACTTCTCAAAGGCATCGCTGATTCCATCCGGTAGTGGTTCGTCCCACTTAACTTCTCGTCGCCAAATTTCTCTCAGCAGCAATTTGGCGGTAATCATAAAACAGCACAGAAATCCCAACGGATCAAATGTTGACATAATCAGGCTCAGGAACTCCCTCTTGGTAGGGATTCGTTCGCCGCTCAACACCTTGATCGGGACTTTGTGAAACTTCACGTTGAATTTGAAGTCATCCGTGGCTGGCTGCCAGTACATTCCCAAAATCTTTTCCTCGGCATCGCTCCATCTAACATCCTTAGCTGCCCCATGTTGGCCCAAGGCGTCGATCACAAATGGCGAGCTGGAAGCAAATTGGCACAAATCGAAACCAGCATTAGCGTGAATCTCTCTCACCCGTGTTGATACAGCGATGGCCTCCAGTTCTGTTGCGAAACTATCGACGTAATCGTCTACGTAGTGGTAATCCGTAATAGCCTTGACTGCTCGTGGATCCGTGTGTTGATGCTCCAGGGCATTGATGGTTTTCACGTAATGTGCCGCACTTGGTGAGCAAGCTGCGCCAAAGGTCATTACAACCATTTCGTAAATGCTTGGATCCCGTCGATCATCGCCGTCTCTCCACAGAAATCGCTGGGCGCATCGATCCTGAGGCTGTATCAACACCTGGTGAAACATCTCCTTGATGTCTCCGCAAACTCCGACGGCGCCTTCCCGAAAGTGGAAGAGCACGGCTGGCAGTGCTTTGTAGTGTTGTGGACCTTTCTCCAGTACTGAGTTTAGTGATACGCCGCTCACTTTGGCTGCCGCGTCGAAAACCAAACGAAGTTTGCCTGGTTTGTTGGGGTTTACAACTCCGAAATGCGGCAAGTACCAAACCTTGTCGATATTATCCGAATCGACTTCATGGCTCTCCAAGCGACGAGCGTATCCTTTGGTCAGGTAGTCATTCATAATCCGCTTGTAGGCCTGTGCGAATTGTATGTCCCGTTTCATCTTCTTCTCCATATTGATAAGCCTTTTGTGTGCCATCTCATAACTTCTTGGCAGCACAATGTTATCATCTTTCCATAGCAGTCCAGTCTGATAGCGTTGCCCCACTTTCACCGTGGTGTCCTCGAGCATCTTTTGAGCCCTTACGTCGGCGCTGGCTGCGACCGGCGGCGCGAGCTTCACTCCAAAGTTTTCGATCTCGAAGTAGTCCTTTACCATATTATGTACAGCATCGTCCTTAGACACTGCTAAATGGCATGACATAGGTGAAGGCTTATCCGACTGACCGCTAGAGGGACCAAAGACCACCCATCCAAGTTTAGTGGCGGCTGCATAAGGCCCTTTCTCAGTGAATCGTCTGGTTTTCATTGGTAATCCTAGGTGCGCATGATCCAATCCAATTAGAAGCTTCGGTACTACATTGCTGTACGGCTTCATTGGCAGACGGGGATTTTCCATGGTTCCTTGAACGTCACCTCGACGCAAGCTCTGCATCGGCAGACTCAAGTTTTGAACCGAATTCACATTCCTCAAATCGTAGCGATTGGGTTTGCCCACTCCACAAATTTGTAGGCTTACAATAGTTGTGGGTTCTCTGGCCGATTTTCCACCGAACCAATTGATATTCAGCTGTCGTCGCTCACCCTTCAGCTCCAGTTTACGTCTCAGCTCGTCGTCAATCATGGACACGGAAGATCCTTCATCGAAAAGTGCGTACGTGTCCAGTCGCTTACTTCCTGCTCCGAATAATGTGACAGGCAATATGCGAAACAGCAGACGTGTTCCATTCGGGTCGACACAACTCAAGTTCCTTTCTGGTACCGCTTGGATTGCCCTTGTTGGCGTCCTTCGGCCCGTATTTCCATTCAGATCCGCTGGCGGCGGTGTTCTGACATCTCTAGCTGATCCATCTGCTGGCTGTGGTGATCTCCTAGAGGTACTCAAAGCTTCATGCAGCAGGCGGTGATGTCTTCTGTGGCATCCATTCACTTGGCACTCGCTGTCGACACGACAGGATCTGGCCATGTGACCGCCTCGTAGGCACGAGAAGCAAAGCCGGTGCTCCTTCACGAGCCTAATCCTCGTTGGTGGTGAAGCTCGATTAAAGTCCTTGCAATTTTTAATTCCATGTTGCCCGTCACATATTGGGCAATGTGTGTTCCAATTTCCATCCTGTCGGTCGGTGCTCACATGCAGCATCCGACGTTTTGGTTCCTTTACCTCGACATCCGAGATCGTGCAAATGACGTTTGCAAGTTCACTCAGCCACATGCTGAAGTGTACGATTGTCGGGTAAGTACTCAGTGTTGCAGCAAATCTGGCCCATTCCACTCTCCTGCCTGTTGGCAGTTTGCTGACCAGTTCCTCAATTAGGGTAGGGTTTCCCAAATGCTGCTCTCCATTAGGGATTGACTGAAGAAAGGCTGCCAGGTTACTCACACGTGTAGCGAACGGAACGATTTTCATCAACTGGTGCTCCTGAATTTGTTGCACCTCGCGTACGCTTTGAAGTTGGCTACGTATGAGTTGCTCCGGGCGTCCATACCGGAAACGTAGTTGCTCGAGCACAGCGTTCACGTTGCTTGGGTGAATAAGCAGTGACTTGACAGTGTCACGTGCTTCACCCTTCAGCGCCTTCAGCAATCGCAAGTTGTTTTCCAAATCCGTACAGCCATATGCTGCAGTTGTTTCCGTGTATGCGTGGAAGAATATGGGCCAATCCTCAGGCTGACCTCCAAACTCGGGGAGATCTGGCAATTTGCGAGTCGTCCTCATAGTCGACGTCGTAGATCCACAAATTACAGTTGATGGCGTTGGCACCATATTGACATCCCTTGGAGTCGAGTGCACTGATGTCCATCCATTAGCTGCATGCTCCAATCCATATGGCCTTGCGTGGCTCATAGTCACATAACAGTTGGATGCTGGCGGCAATAATCCGTTTGAGTGTGTGGACAACGCGCCAAAATGTGGCGGCAAAATTCCACTCAAAGATGTCTGCCCAATTCCGTTGCTTCGCAGCGGTAAGTTTCCACTCAAAGGCAATTGTAAATTTTCACTCGATATTGGCGCCATATTGCACGAACTTTGCACCTGTTGATTTGCACTCACAGCTGGCGGCAAATTTGCACTCAAAGATGGCGTCATGATGCACGCACTTTGCAGCGGTTGATTTGCACTCACAGCTGGCGGCAAATTTGCACTCAAAGATGGCGCCAGCGTGCTAGCTGCGCTGCTCACTCCAACGTTGCTGCGTCCAACGGGATCACTTGCCTGATTAACCGTTGCACGCTGTAGCTCCTTCTCCAAGATGGCGATCCTCTGCATCAGTCGCGCAACTTGGGTATCACTTGTGTCCACTTTTCCAGCCTCACTGCTGGGTTGGGCGGACTTTGCCTGCATCACCGCACTTGCGGTGGAACTTCCAGCGGCAGTTTGCGCAGTCGAACCTCCAGATATTGTGCGGGGTGTCTGCTGCTGCTGCTCATTTGACGGACCTCTCACTGTAGACGTCGCCGTCAGTATGGCGGACTCTGCAGCGGTAGTCTGGGTCATGTCAAGTAGTCGGGTGCTTCTTCTGGGTGAACGTGGCGTAGCCATCGTCAACTTTCGTCCCAGGAATCTGACAACTCTTTAACTGGGGTGGAAGCCCTTGGCCTGTGTTGCACGGTGGTCAGTGTCAGCGCACACACACTGCAGTTTCAATAGCTGCACCACGTCAGTCTCCAGCGCGAGTTGTCCCTGCAGACTCCAAGTTCACATTGGCGGCGAATAAGCCAGACGCCGCGCATGTGGTCTGCGAATAAAAGAAAATGGCCTGTCGTTCACGGAGGGAAGTTGCTTGGAATCCTCAGGCTGGTGGACGCCTATCGATTGACTCAAACGCAATTTATGAGTAGGTTAATCGAGGAAGATTTTATTCTGTAACAAATTCAACTTAGCACAGTACAAAATTTATAACTTAATTCTTACCGCAGTGACTGCTTCCCATCCCGCGTATTAAACAACAAGTCACTCAAAATTCCAATTCAATTTCTCAAGTAATAATAAGTGTGACCAGCACAGCTGGCAACGCAAAATGCCAAATGCATATCTGAATACTTAACATAAACTATCGATAATAAATACTACATTACTAATCGTAACTAATTCGTTCCGCGACAACAACACAGATCAAATTCGTCTAAAACTTTTGTGGCGTCCTTTTCCATTGCCGTAATTAAATAATAGCATCTAGCAAGAAATATTTTTTTTTTCCAAAAATGGATTTTATTCTTTTTAATACTTTTGAATTGTATATGAAATTTTGTACATTAAAAAAATAAGAAGTAGAAAAAAGGTACTTAACCCGAATCGTCCTGAGCAACTTTATTTCGAGTTTCTTCATGAAAATTTCAGGACTAATGTGTTAAATTTGATTTATTTTGTTCGTTCTTGTCAGGATAATCGATAGAACCATTTTTTAGGCTATGGTAATGCTGTGAATAGAAGAGTACAGGGTTTCTTAGTACTACGAAATACAAATATTTAAGAAAAAGTCGAATGAGCAAAACAGGGGGCTCCTCCTAGATATATATATATATATATATACAAATTTGGGTCAAGTCGGTGCACTATATCATATAGCTGTCATAGGACCAATCGTGTTCAAATTCACCTCTGGTATGGATAACTTTTCGTTTTCAAAGATATCTCAATCAAACTCTTAAAAATTGTATTTAATATATTTCTAAGCATCCTGAACAAATGTAGTTCAAATCGGACCACTATATCATATTGCTGTCCTAGAAGCAATCATATTTAATGAACAAAACAGTACCAAAACGCGAAAAAAAAACGTATGGAAAAAACCTGTACCCTGTACTTCCAAGCGTTACCGTATGGTAACACGAAAATAAAAAGCGTAAATTAACTGAAAAAAGTGTTTTTTTTATTCAGATTAAATTTAAAGAAAGCACTCTTTTACTTTTCTAATGATGTCTGGATTGCAGTACTAAAATTAGTTAAAAGATTTATGTGGTTTTTTTACACTGCAAAATATATTGAGCAACATAAAGCGCATTTTTCGATCAGCATCTTTCGATCACAAAAGTAATAAATTTTCGACCAATTGTTCCAATTTCAACTATATATATATCTATAATTAGAAAAAAAATTAATCTGCATACGGTATCTAGGACCTAGGAACTCCAAGTTTCAAGGCCTTAGCTCAAAAGTCTAATTGTTTCTAATAGACGGACGGATGGATGGACAGGACCAAACCGGCACCGGAACCGTTAACCGAAATTAACAGTTCCTTTTGGAGTACCGGAACCGGAACTGAAATTAATTTCGCAAGCGATATTTTTCCAAAATTTGTTTTTATTTTAATGCAAATGTGTTCATTAAATCCAGCAGCATCTGCACCCAAAATATTAAAATTAAATTTTATATATTTTCGGAGATATTGGTCTTCCAATTATAACGTAAGCGACACACGATCATTCAAAAAACTCTCTCCTGTAAAAATTTGATAAATGTGGCTTGAGTCTTTTATGAAAATATCTACAAATATGTTGATATATTTTGGTTTTATAACATTTATGTTTTTTAAATTTAATTTTTGTTATGGTACTGATACCGAAACCGAAAGATAAAAATTGAAATTAAGCCTTTTACCGAAATATTCGTTTCGGGACGTACCGAAATCAAAACCGGAACCGAAAACCATTTCTTTTAAATTGTTTTGGTTAAATTGAACAAAGGTTCAAACTCAAACCTTGTTTTCAGTAGGGGTACGAGAAGCGAATCTACGTCTTGCTCTATTCGCCGAACCGAACCAAAAATTTGGTGCTTGGCATCCTTGATTGAAGTTGCCGTATAAAGAACTCTTTGTTTTTCACATCAGCAAATGTTAATATATACACAATCATGTCGACAGGTGACGCCTTGAAAGGCTAATCAACGATCAAGTAGAGACAGTGAGTGGTTGATCATCAAAGTTCTTTGAGCCTGACGGTATCTGTCGGATGTCGTTTGATTGTTTCGCTGATTGCTGCAGACAAATGTTGGATCGGTGCTGAGCTTTCCTACTGGATTGGATTCTTGGATGACTTTATCATTGAGCAATCAGTGCATGAGACTATCTAAGCGACTGTAGCAAAAGTGAACGCTCAACACAAACAAGTTCTCCCTTTCTCTGACCCAGACCAGCACTGACCAGCAATCTGACTTTGAGCAGTAGGTCACTGTAGACGATACATAAATATTTAGGTCACAAAAGTACGAACCCATAGTCCACCAGTTGGCCAGCGACCTCTTAACCATAACGGCAGCGACCCTGTGCTGGCATTGCATTAATGCAGTTAAAGTGGGTGTGGGAGTTGGCGTTGAGGTTCGTTGCAGCTAGTGCTGTGCCAAATGTTTAGTCTAGTTCACTCATTTTTTGTTAACTAAACGAGTAAGAAAGTTATTGTCGAGGGCCCGACCATGAAATATTCGTTACTCAATTTGAACATATTGCACTCTCTTCACAATGGGGGCATTAAGCAGGTTACTTGGATCACCACTCATGATACCTGATTCAAATTCTTTGTATTTAGCAGGAAATTTGGGACGGTCAAAAATGATAAAAATTATTATATGTATTAGAAAACATGTACTATGCAAATAGTGTTATCACTGCGGACGGCAGTCCGCGTTAGTGACGAAAGCAGCACGAAGGGTGCGAAAGGCGACTAGCAATATATGCAGATAATTTGGACGACGGTCCGATCAGATCCGATTCATGAGATAGAGAGGTGTAAGTGGGAGGGAAGAAATTTAAATGATTGCATCGGGGCCTTTTCGTAAAATTTTTTTTTTATAAAAATTCTAATCAAAAATACGCGTCGATTGATACCTTGATCACCCAAATCCGATAACTGTTTCAAAAGAGAATTAAATTTAAAATTATTAGTGAACTTCTCAAAATGAGATGAAAATTCAGTTTGTCGGTTTGTATCAAAGCGCTAAAAAAACCTTAGATGTAAAGGCTTTTAGGCGTACCTATAAATTGTTGTTCTAACGTAATCAGGTAACAATTAACAGGTGAAATAGGGGTTTTTAGCTTACTTTTTGGCGAATTATGACAAAACTGCTAAAACGATTTTTATTTATTTTCAATATGTTGGAAAACGTTTTTTGGTATATGATACATAAATTTTGGCTGATTATATAACCTATTAACTGAATATAGACATTTTTGTATCGGTCGAAAATCACGTTTTAGTACGAAGAAGTTTTTGGTTTTATGAGATATCTCAAACAAACTGTTAAAATATGCATTTAACTTAGTTTTATGTATCCTCATCAAATTTGGTTGAAACCGGACCACTACATCATATAGCTGTCATAGGACCGATCGGGCGAAAATTAGGTCTTAGTATAAAAAACTTTATTTTTAAGTACGGGATCTCCGACAGTCAAGTATGCTCGACTGTAGCAACTCAAGCGAAGCGATCATATTAAAAAAAAAAATTTATTTAAAATATATAAAAATAAAATTATTTATATGTTTCACTATCTGCATGCAATAATGATAAAGTTACAATGTCAAAAGCAAAAGCAATTGCAACAAATAAACCTATACACGAGGTAAAAGTCTAGTGACGAAAGCATATTCTAGCCCCAACATTTCTGATATCCCATTTTGTGACGAACGAAATTTAGGTTAATATAAAAATATTAAATAAATATAGAAAAACAATACCTGAAAATTGGAATTCGGCACTGCGCAAAAAGTAATTTTTATGTACAAGAAAGCTCACCCTTTTTGCGCACAGTGCAGTGCAGTGGTGTATCCAATATGGCGGATATTTTAATGAAATATTCATCGGATTTGCATAAAACTCGATCCCCGGGGGCTCCATATTAGATCTGCCATTTTAATTTTTTTTAAATTGAATTCAAATTCGTGATCGCGACCCCAAAAACACTTCAGTTTCCATTGGTTATCCCTCAAGACTTTAAAGCTTTTAGTCGCCTGTTTTTAGCTTTATATTGTAAAACCTTGTCTGAAACGAGCAGTAAATAGACTTGCACCAAAATGAAATCCAGATCGCTGTTATTTTGGGAACGTTTTGCTTATGGCAACTGACATTATCCGATCTGCGGATGCACCAACAGGCCTTAGCCGCACAAGCAGCAATAACATCAGCCGAACATATTTGATGCATTATCTGAGATGTACTTGTTCTTTGTCGAAAACTTGACACACTTTGTCCGTCAACGGATGGCGACTTAGCTATGGTGTTAGCTCCAGTGAAGCGGCTCGTTGAGATGCGGAAAATTCGAGGGAAATCGCTGCTTCATTCATGCTGAAATGCAATTTTCAATTGAGAAAGTTTGGCGGTCAAAGATCGCAAATTTAACATAAGCTCCGAAGAGGGTCTAAGTTGAAGGGGGACATCATATGACATCGAGAACCTTTCGAATATCTTGATCAATATGACACCAATCTGACAAGACTTTCAAGTTAACACTACTCTCGTAATACGCCGAGATACCGGAAGCAACGTGAGTATTTATTAACCGATCGCTTTTAAGCGTTTGCAAAATAGTACTCCTTGTGCGCTAGGCTATAGCTTCAAAATTTCTCTCGTTATTCGATTTCTTTCATTTCTAAACACACAAAATAGATGTATTGTCACCAAATTTGGTTGCTCTAACTCATATAGTCTTTGATATCTTGGTTTTTTTTTATACGGACTGACAGACTTTGTACACATTGGGTACTGGGATAACAACAAAAAAAACTAGTCACTGGCTGACACAAAACTGTCACAATCATATCACTCAAAGCCGAAGTCGCTGAAGCTGAAGCTGCAGCTGAAGTAACACATCGAATGGCAAGAGTAACATCAAAAATAGACGCAATTGCAACGGCAACTGTTGCTGTATCGACAGCAATGGCAAATTTAATCATTGGGTATCAACGAGAGAAAAACTGTTTGCTCAACAAAAAGCATCATAAATCAAGGAAGAAAGCCTTAGACAAGAGTGCTTGACTACTAGATACCCTAGTCGAATTTCATAGGCACCCTATGCACATATATACAAATACATATAGTACATATAGTATGCATGTACTTCGTGGCACGTATCCAGTTAAACTTTGGAAACCTATTAAAATATTGAAAACGTGTGATTTTAGGCAGTACCTATTTCTTCTAAATGATCACTATATGTCAATTTTGTAACTACAATTTGACTGCTATTGAGATTTCGAAAATTTGCTTGGAATTATAACATCTAAAAAAAGAAGTCGTCGACGCAAATTGCTCGTGAAACGTTAAAGTTACAGACTTTTTATTAATGTCACGTAAGTATTAACAAAAATTACATTACTATTTCATTGTTTAATTTAAAGTAAATGTTATGACACGAAAAACTATACTTTCTTCCTTATTTTTATAATTCTTGTCACTGTAGACGGCAGTCCGCGCTGGTGACGAAAGCTTCACGAAGGGTACAAAAGATGACAAGCAATATATACAGGATTACAAAAATTAATTGAAAAATGTATAGCTGTAAGCTACTTTAATTGAAGCCCGGTGATTTATCTAAACATAGGTAAACATTATGATAGCTGATTATGATTATGTGTTGTTTTCACCAAGTTTGAACTGTACTTAAAATTGTCAAGTTTTGGTATTGCTATTACAAAGTATACACCGTACAAATAGTGTGACAAAGAGGTGTCAAGTCATTCATAGGGTTCTTGGTCCTGATGATAATATGTTGCAGCGGTGCACATTTCGTAACAATATTATAATACCCTATGCAAGGGTATAAAACGCGAATACTACTGTCGCTGTTGCTGTTGTTGGTTGTTAGCTTTTGCTGCAGCAACTTTTTTGTTATTGACCAGAAATGTGCGACAACAGTATAAAATGAATTTCACTTAGCCGTAAAGTCAATGGCAACGCCTTTCCCTGTTACGACACCAAATAGCAAAGTTCAACAACAACAACAACAACAACAACAACAACAACAACAACAACAACAACAGCAGCAATAGTGGCATCTTAACGCAATTGGCCAAAATGAAATCAATACCAAAAACAACACATAAAATATTCCAAACTGAAATCCTAATGCCAATGGCTAAAACCAGTTCAGGCAGTTTCCTTCCGGAATCAATTATTTTTCACTTTGCTGTTTTGTTTCACGTTCATGGTCACACATTTGCAATAGCTGAGCGGTAAAAAAAAAAAAAAACACCTGCAACAGTTGCCTCACTCTCGAGTCAGTGTGTCAGTAGTGGATGCGGCAGCAGCAGCAGCAACAGCAACAACAGCAACGTTGCCAGCATCGCTGTTGTTGTCCATGACTAATTGCATGGCTGTCTGCATTGGCGGGAAAGATTTGCAATCGACTTTTTTTTCGTTGTTGTTGTACTTGTTGATTGTTTCCAGTTGCTTATTTTCCTTTTTGTTTTTGCAGTTTGGTTTTTGTGCGCTTTCTGCAATTTTACTCATAAAATCTTGTTTTATTTGTTTTTTTTTTATTTTTGTGCAGTTTGTTTATAAGTATATTTTTGAGCTGTAGTTGTCTTTACTGTTGCTGCTGCCGTGTTGGGTTGCTTCCCATTTTTTTTTTTTAATTTTTTTTTTTTTTTTTGCTATTTTTGCTCTTGCAACATATGGCTGTGGCTGCTCGTCTAACTCGGTTGTCAGGTAGATTTTTAGAAATTTCTATCCTCAATTTAACTTTAGTTTAATTGGAGAAATTCATTACTTTAATTATTATTATATTTTCTTTCATTTCTCTTTCAGTCAGTGTGTACTATATATTACACAAAGTGCGTTTTGTTCGATTAAATATTTCGTAACAGGCAGATAAATAAAATTATAATCTGAAGGTTCGTGTCTCTGATTGTTCCTAGTTTTAGGCTCTGAAATGTTAAAATTCGTAAAGTACTTTTCGATAATAGCGCGAGGGAGCTCTAAGATATCATACTAACAACATTAAAGATAATTGTATCACCTTTATAAATTTTTTTAAATTTACATTCAGAAAAAAACAGTTCGATACGTTCTACAAAAAAGATATCTTAAATTAATCATGTTTCGGTCTAGAAATTTTTAAGAACGATTTAGTCTCTAGTTTTCTTACTTTAAGAGCGAATCAGTCTTAAAGCACAAATAGCCGTTAAAAATTTAAAAAAAATTTATATACTAAATAAAGACTGTTTCGTACTTAAATATAAACATGCTTAATCCTGATCTAATTAGTACGATTTCTTATTAGTTTAAGTACAAATCGTTCTAAGCTTATAAAATAAGAACGACAATATTTAACAAAATGCTGAAAACAAGAGCATTTCATACTAAAATTGGGTTTCATTGTATACTGTTTGTATGTATGTACTTTTAGAAAAATATAGATTGAAAGGTATTATATTAAGTATAATATGACTTGAATCAAGATCGTTAATTCTTTTATATTTTTGCGTTCCGTTGATTAGAATTCTCAAGTGGTTATGGCTTGTCTGCTAAGAGATGCTGTTCGACGGTCACTGAAAAAAAGAAGACTGTAGTTGAGGACTCTATATAACAGGATAATTTCTGTAGTAAGTTCTCACTTACTTTTGATAATGATTTATGATTTTAAAATTTTATAATTTTGTATTGTTGCAAAAAGCTCTTAAACTTTTTTCGAAATTTAATTTTAAGATGTTTTTGCACTCAGTTTTAGAATTTAAAGTGCTTGAATTAAGTAAGCCTGAAAGCCGCCTAAAATAAGTACAAAATGTTCTCAAAATTATAATATTTCGGGATTATATCGAGACCATAATATAATTAAATCAATCCTGAAACGTACTCGACCTATCCATACGCTCTTAATACCAAGAAATTTAAAAAATACTTAAATTTAGAATTTGGTTATTGAATTTAGAATATTCGGGCCTGGCTGACATTTGACATTTGAGTTCTTGATTTTTCTCTCAGTGGAATTTTTTTTCTTTCTTTCTAGCATTATTTAGTACATTCTGGGAAAAATTAATTTAGAGCTTTTTATTATTACCTTAAAAATTTTTTTTAAAATGTTTTACTAATTCGTAATTTCCGTATATAGTTTCAGCTATGTTAAGAACAATTAATTAAAATTAAAATTTGGAAATATGAAAAAGCTTTAAACTTGTGGTTTGCCAACTGGGTTCATATGCATAAAAAATTGGGTTTGGTTAATGTTGCAATCTGGCTGATACATAGTTAGGGCTTTCACTTGACAGTAGCAGCATATAAGCGAGCACATGTGCATTACTGCAATCGTAAGCATCACTTTACATTTCAGTCCTGCCCAGAAATTTGTATTTCAGTTTTATAATTTTGTTTGAGTATGTTTGAGCTTCCTAGTAGTCTAGATGCTGGAGTTAAAGATTTACTTGCAAAAGTTGGCGTTTCAAATCTGAAAACTCTTTCAATGCTTTTTATCATTTTATCTCTATGCACCCATTATTTACGATTTAATCATTTATAAAATATGAAAATACCATTTATTATACCCTAAGCCCAATGAAAATATGCATTTGGCAATATGTATGTAACAGGCAGAAGGAGGTGTGGTAGACCCCCAAAAGTATATATATTCTTGATCAGGATCAACTGCCGAGTTTGTTTTTATTTTTGGATCGAACAACTATAATATATAGCTGACATAGGAAAGATACATCGAAAATAAAGTTTTAATATGAAAAGCTTCTTCGATTTTTAAGATATCTCAACCGATCTCACACGATATACATTTGATACATAGTATGAACAAGTTTTTTGTTTTTTACACTTGCACAAATAATTTTTCGGTTGCATTGTTATATTTTCCAACAATCAAACAAATGTATTGTGTCGTGAAGTCACTAAACAAGTGTTGTCATAAATTTAACACTAAAATGCGCCAAAAATACTAAATTTAGATTAAAATAATCAACGTATTAGCAAGGGTCTGGGACTAGCACCCTAGCAGGTAATATTTCAGTACAACTTGTTGTTGTGACGTCTAGCACATGTGCTCACTGCTATGCTGCTACCCTGAGTGTATTTAAAATTAAATTTAACTTACAAGTGTCTGAAATATCGAGATGGTACTTTACTTTATTGTGTCAGAGGCAATTTTTGTATGTTAAATGCATTTCTAGGTACTTTTGCAGAAAATCAATATAACGTTTTTGTCCAATTTCAATGGGCACAGTAAAATTGAAAACTTTTTTAAAAATGTTCATAAAAATATTAAAAGTTTAGTTTAGTTAGTATCATTAGTTTAGTATCAATCATAATATCTTTGACTGATCTTTGAGTGTCTTGAATGTTTTATAGGGTGGGTAGATAACATGGTAAAATGCATTTGTGCTATATTATGTCGCATTTCCGGAATTTTCACTGTTTGGGGCTGCAAAAATGAAAGACTTAGGCAACGAACTTCCAAGAAAATTCGCAACAATTTTCAAGCAGAGCGAAAGTTATCTTACACTTGATTGATTACCAACTTTCTACTCCTACGGATATTATAATATCTGCAATTTGAAATGATTCTGAACGACTCATAGTAGCAAGAGGGTGAAAGAGATAGAGACAAAAAGAGAGAGAAAAAGAGAGACAGAGAGAGAGAGAGAGAGAGAGAGATGGGTACGAACATGTTATTAAAGCTGCTGAAATGTTGCAGAGCGAAAGCAGAACGTTTGAATTTCTATGCAAAGTGAACACAGCAACAATAGCAACAGCAACAGCAACAGCAACAACAGCAGCTTCAGCCTCAGAGACAGTAGGTGAGAGCTGCTTGATGTCGCCCCCTCGTGCTTCATACCAAATGTTAATGAACTTTACATGAATAAATTAATACGACAACGACAGCAGCAGTCGTCGCTGCAACATCCGCCTTGCGCTGCTGTTGCACTCTCCATTAGATTTGCATATGGCAAAGTTTTCTTTTTTTTTTTTATAGCTGTTGTTGTGCCAAATCTCAAATGTAGGACACGAGAGGCACATGCTGACATTGAGGCGGATGTGGCTTCAGCTTCTGCTTCCTCTAACCTCTTATCTAACTCAAACTTTGCTGTTGCTGCCGCTACCCTTGACTCCGACTCTGCACTATGGGCAATTATTATACTTTTCTGGCATTAATTAATATCTTTTAGGCAAACTAAGGCTAAATCTAACTAATTTTATAGTAGAATATTTTAGTAATATTTATATCTGCAGCTAAAACATTCTTAAACGGCATTTATTAAGTTAATTATTGAAAATCAAATTTGGGTGCAAATATCGATGTCGACGGTTTTTGCTAATTTCTAAATTGACAGCGATATATGCATGTATGTAGTTCAATGCATCGGAAAGAAATCATCGATGCGACGATGACTGACTAAAGTTTTTAAAACTATTTTTTTTTAAGAGAAACAAATACATTTCAAGTGCTTATGAAAAATTTCGTTGTATTGAAACTGTCAAATATTAAAATAATGAACTCCTTAATTTAGTTAGTCACCCTATTATCTAGGCTTAAGTATGTACATATGTATATATTATGTTGAAATTAAATATACCACTATAGTATAAGTTATTATTAATAGTAACAGTAGGCTATAAAAACAATAAAGTAACAAACAATATTAAAAAAAAAAAAAACTTAATTTAGTGAGTCCCATTATCGTCTGTTCGCTCGATCGAAAATTGATTAATCCTTTTATTGAAATATGATAATACAATCAGAAGCAGTTTCACTCTTGGTATGTTCTAGAAAAAAATTCTTTGCAAAATCTTTGGATCTGTTTGCTTTGGTGTACGTTTGGAAGAAAATACTCTAGCCCGAACGATCTTTGATGAGGAGTAGGCTGAAAACGGAGAAGAAGAAGACGCCAGATACTTTGCCAGGACGGAGGGACAAAATCCCTCTCTCCCATTGCCGGAGATGAGAGCAAAATTGTGCATTAAGCCATGCCTTATGGGGAATACAGACCGTAAAATAATAATAAACTTGATAAACTGCGAATTGACCAATGTCTTACTCAAATCGGTCAATATCGAGTGCAACAATAACATTGGAAAACATCAGTGTTCAGTTAAACATCGATGTCCGCTATAACTATGGTTTTTACATCCCTAATTTAGTTTCCCTTTTCAGTTTTTTTTTTTAAATATAGTAGTTTTTCTGCAATTAACGTCATATATTATTTTACTATTATCTAACATCACACTCCCGCTTGTTTATTTTTTTTTGCACTTGCACCTGAAATTAGTTAATTTGCATACTTCTAAAAAATATTGTGACTATGCCGGAAAATTGGAAAATGTCCCATAGCGTACTGTCTCTGTGCCACTTTTATCTCCGACCGTCATTGTGCAGCAAAGACGCTGCGTTGGTCTCGCAACCTGCAATCAGCTGTTCAGAGGCTTTGCGCGCGCTCTTTGCATGCTCTTTGTTGCGAGAGTGATTTTCTCCACTCTTTCTCTCGCTCTCTCTCTCTCTGCCTCATAAGTCGAAGCTTGAGTGATTTTAGGCAATTTTGTCTCAAACATGTATGAGCTGGTTGCAGTTGCTGCTCTTATCACTTCTGAGCTGCGTCCGCGAAGGTTGCTCGCCAGTCGTCATTCGCCAGCCCGCCGTCATGGTAAAGAGTCGTGTGATTCTGGGTTGAGCTTGCAACTCACAGTTTGCCAAGTGGTTGCCGCTGATAACAACATTTACATTTACATTTACAGCATGTACAGTTAGGGACCAAATGTATTGACCGTTTGATTTTGTCACATTTGCAATACATTATTGCTTGAACTTCAGTATTTCTTGTATGAATTACAAATCAAATAATTGCTAATGGACAGACATAATTTTAAAGTCACATAAATATTTACAGCGGTCAACCTAGGCTGTACTTCATCACTGCTTTTGTTCATCCTTATTTTTGGTCAAAATACAATATTACATATAACTAGAAATTAGCAATGAAGATCCAAACAATAAGTCCATATATATCGAATATTTTCAAAAGTCTCCAAGATTACAATCGAGTTTATTGAACAAGCTTTCCCAACTTTTTTTGTGTTAATTTGAAAACGTAAATGTAAATTCAAAATACAAGCGTAATTTAATTTACATTATATTGGTTCAAAAATCAAAGAACTACATGCATTTTATGCTTTCAAAATATTTTTCAATATTTTAATAATTTTAACATAATGTTGATAAAAAGGCAATTTAACCTAAAAATGTGCATGTTTGTACACTGTTTGTATGTATGAACGTTCAGAAAAATAGAGATTGACCGGTATTATATTAAGTACAATATGACTTGAATCAAGATATTTAATTCTTATATATTTTAACGTTCGGTTGCTTAGAATTCTCAAGTGGTTCTGGCGTGTCTGCTCATAATACTTCTTTCGTATTTTTATTTTAATATGGTTTTGCACTCAGTTATAGAATTTAAAAAAACTTGAAGTCTTAAGTCTAGTACGTTTTAAAGTAATAAGTCTGAAAAGCGCTTAAAGTACGTACAAAGTGCTCTCAAACCTATAATATTTTTGGATTATATCGAAACCATAAGATTCTTAAATCAATCCTGAAACGTACTTGACTAATCCGAACGCTCTTGATATCAAGAATTTTTAGACATTCTTAAATTTAGAATTTCGTTCTTGAATCAAGAATATTCGGGCAGGGCTGACTTTTGCCACCGGAAATTCTGGATTTTTCTCTCAGTGTTTGTACCAAAACTATTGTCAGCACCAGAACTTTCAAAATCGATGACCAATTGTCCTTCAAACATTTGTCCATGCATGTAAAAGTAACATTCATAAAATTTACCAAATTTATTAAACAAAAATACAATGTTTATATATAAAATTCTTCTTATTTTAATCTTCTTAAATGTTCGTGAAACCAATATGTGTTTTCTTACTTTAAGAATTGTATGGTCTCGACGTATTTTTTAAACCAAAATTCTTAGTTTTGAGACCAAAATCTTGATTACGAAAATATTTTCATCAGTTAATAAAACTTCTCTCTTTTCAACTCGACAATGATCCAAAGTAAACGACCGTTTTTGATCAAACAGGGCTTGGCTACAATACTTTACCCATATATTCACATCCCTCTCATCACCTTATATTAATCGTATTTTTAAATATTATAAAAAGCTAGATATAGTGATTAAGAAGAAATCTATATCAACCAATACGTGAACTTAATCAGTTGTAATGTATAAATGGTTTAAATTGGTGATAAAGACACTCGAATTTGTATACATTAAATGCATCATTTTTTTTTAAATATGTTATTTACAATAACAAAAGGACATGTTTACAAAAAATTAAATTTCTTGTTTTTAAATAATTGCACATTATTCTGCGTTGCCAATACTTTTGTAACTAAGCAAATGAGAAGAATCTATGTTAAATGCTGCGACATCATCGGCCTCATCGTTGCTGTCTTTTAGTCGTTCGCTTTTCGGTTGCTGGCACGAGTTCAATGACATTTCACCTACTTGTATTCTAATTTGAATAAAAATGTAATAAAACGAGATTCTGTTGCTGCTCACACCGGCAGAGCTTCGTGCCCTAGTGTATCCATTCTATTTATCACTTTTACTTTTAGAACTTTTTATACCCTGAGCTCATTTAAAATGGGGAAAATGGGTATATTGGTTGTGTGAAAAAGTGTGTTAGAGGTATAAGGTATATATAACATATTCTTGATTATTAAGTCCTTTATATGGAAAAATGAATTTGACCTTTAAATAATGACTTCTAAAATATAAATCTGTGAATAATTATAATTAAAGCCTTTTTATACCCTGAGCCCATTAAAAATGGGCAAAAAAGGGTATAATGCATTTGGCAGAATGTATGTAACAGGCAGAAGGGGGCGTTGCAGACCCCCAAAAGTATATATATTCTTGATCAGGAACAACAGCCGAGTCGATTGAGACATGTCCGTCTGTCTGTCCGTCTGTCCGTCTGTTTGAACGCGTCGATCTCAGAAACCATAAGAGCTAGAGACTTCAAACTTGGAATGTAGGTTCCTGGATACCGTACGCAGATCAAGTTGGTTTTTATTTTTGGATCGGACAACTATATCATATAGCTGCCATAGGAACGATACATCGAAAATGAAGTTTTAGTATGAAAAGCTTCTTCAATTTTTGAAATATCTCAACCAATCTCACACGATATACATTTGGGGTGGTATTATACATCCTGACCAAATTTGGTTAAAGTCGGCCCACTATATGATATAGCTGTCATAGAGACGCTCTGCCGAAAATCAAGCATATGTATGAAATAGCTTTTTGTTTTTTGAGATATCGTAACCAAACTGATAGAATTTGCATCTGGGCTGGTATTATACATCCTCACCGAATTTGGTCCAAATCGGACCACTATATCATATAGCTGCCATAGAGACGCTCAGTCGAAAATGAAGTTTAAGTAAGAAAAGGTTTTTTGTTTTAGAGATAGCCTAACCAAACTGATAGAATGCACATTTTAGTTCGTCTCATATATTCTGGCCAAATTTGGTTCAGATCGGACCATTATATCATATAGCTGCAATAGAGACGTTCAATCAAAAAGTAAGTCTTAGTATGAAAAATGTTTTGGTTTTTTGAGATATCTTAACCAAACTGATAGAATATGCATTTAGGTTGGTTTTGTACATTCTGACCAGATTTGGTTCAAATCGGTTCCATATATCATATAACTGCCACAGGAACAATTGGTTGAAAATCAACTTTTATAAAAGAGTACCTGGGCTCAGGGTATTCTACTGTCGAGCTTGCTCGATTGTAGCCGCACCTCACCGCGAGCGAAGCGAGCCGGGGGTAGGCGAGCGAAGTGAGCAGGGGGCGGTGGTTTGTAAAAATTTCAGTCTTATGTTATAAATAAAGTTTGGGATATTGAATGATCAGCAAATGAATGAATGCATGCATTAGTCAGGACAAAAACTTGTATATAGTTACTATATATTAGAGTTGGGACGTTATGTTCTGAAAAAGTTGAAATGAACGGGTCATTGAAATGCACGAGTGAACTAATTCAGTCTTTCCTGAACTATATTGTTCATTTAGCACAGCGGCAAATGACTGGAGTCATTGAAATTCGAAGAATCATTTGAATTTAATAATAACATTTTTTTGCTAATAAAATGTCCAAAAGAAAGCGCAGTTCTATTTATTTATTTATTTATTTACGTCAACTAAAATCAGTCGACAAAAAGTTAAATTATTAAAAATGATAAAACAAAATGAATATAAAAATAAAATTAAAATAAATTAACAATTAAATTATAATATGATATGACTGAAAATAATAAAAACAAGCGGGAAAGGCTATAGTCGAGATCCCGACCATATGATACCCGTTACTTACTTTAATATATTAAAAAGTACTTTAAAGAAAATACTTGTTTTGATCTGAAAACTATAATTCGCCATAACTGTCGTTCTACATGTCCGATCTTAATGCGATTCAGTAGGATAATAGATAATGCTAATAGATAACGCTAATAATCACAAAAAACGTACTATCTTAAAAACTGTGGGTGTGGTGGTTTTTCGCGATTTGCGGAGGCGGAGGGGGGCGTGGATTAAATTTGAAACAAACTTGTTCTGCGTTAGGTATATAGAAATCTGTGTGCCAAATTTGGTTACTCTATCTCTTTTAGTCCCTGAGATTTCTTTGTTCAGACGGTTTTTCGCTATTTGCGGAGGCGGAGGGGGGCGTGTCTTAAATTTGAAACAAACTTCACCTGCTCCAACCTTTGTGATCTGCGTGTGAAAGTTTGGTTACTCTATCTCTTATGGTCTCTGAGATCTAGGCGCTCACACAGACAGACAGACGGACAGACGGACAGACGGACGGACGTTCACACGGACATGGCTATATCGACTCGGCTTTTGGTGCTGATCAAGAATATATATACTTTATTGGGTCGGAGATGCCTCCTTCTGCCTGTTACGCACATTCCAACGAACACAATATACCCTTATACTTATTTTTTATAAGTAACGGGTATAAAAAGTAAGATTAAGTGAAGTTAAGTTAAGGTTGGGAAATTCAAAAAATTATTTAATTGATCCAACATTTGTTGCAGGGTTTGGGGAAAACCCAGAAAAAACCCAATCAGATCAGCGTTAGTGCCTACGTTTTAAATAGTTTAGAATTAAAAATTTAATAGTAGGGAAAGAACCCTCTGAGTTGAAAACTCGATAAAGTCGATTATATTCAGCACAGAGTACTCGAAAAGGTTCATGCAGAGAATAGTAAGTAGTACAGGTGTTAAGAGAAAGAGGAATGAAGTAACGTGTATGCCTAGAAGGAACCGACAAGTTAATTTGGCTAAGTAATACAGAGGAGTCAATATCACCCTTAAACAATTTGATAATGAACATAACACCCAGCATAGTGTGACGATTAGCTAAAGATGGTAGGTTAATCAATAAGAGTCTATCAGAGTAGGGGGGCAAGTCCAAACTAGGGTCCCAGTTGAAGCCACGAAAAGCAAAAAGAAGAAATTTCTTTTGAACAGACTCAATTGACCACACACAAGAACCATATTCTAAAATAGTACGGACGAGAGAAGTATAGAGTAATTTAGTCGTATAAGAGTCATCAAATTCCTTAGACCATCGTTTTATGAATCCAAGAACTATGGATTTTGCAATTTTGCATATATTGCAAGGCTAGCTTAAGTTTAAGTATCCTAAAACTTACAAACATTTATTCTATTTTCTTATTATATCATTAAATTAATTTTTCTACAAAGGATCGGATGTAAAATCATCTCAGTTAAACAAATTGGACAACTGAGCAGGATGACCTATTTATCGTAGGTCATGACAACTGATTTAGCTCACGACTGATAAATGAACAAATGAACTTATACAGCACATTGAACTAGAAATCCCAACTCTACTATATATATGTAGATACACCAATAAACTTATATAGTACAAGTTTATATTGATGTTTATTATTGCATTAAGCTGGCTAAGAGTTAGGTCAGGGCTTCATACAAACTTACTTGGAAATTACAGCTTAATTTAACTTAACTTCGTCTGTATAATTTGTTTTTATCGTTTTCTCTAACTTTTTACTGAGTTATCTCACAGTCAGTCCTCTTGTTTGCAAATAAAGTCAGCAATATAGAAACCGTAAGCAAAACAAATGAATTAATATGATATTTCAGCTGACACAATCCCACACTCGAAAAATAAGTCTAAATACCCAAAAATAGGCAAATGAGCATCAAATTGTGCGCGAAGTGATATACAAATGCAAATGACAGGCCCACTTGTGTGTATCTGGTATGTATGTATAGAATATGGCTGATAAAGAAAGCCCTCGTCGTAGGCATTAACAAATTACAAATGAGTCAACAGCTGGCCAAGAAGATAACGGTAAGTTTGGCCAAACACTTGTAATACAACGAGCAAATCAGTAACAACGACATTTCAAATAGGCCGTAAAAATTTCTTTTTGCTACTGCAGATATTGCAGCCGTAGCAACATCAACAATTTACGAGCTGTGAGAGTCGTTAATACTCTTTGTCGAGGGTACTATTACTCTAGATTACAACATGTTACTTTGTAATGGGAAACTTGAAGATAAATTATAGATAAATTGCCATAAACAGGTTGATCTTGAAAGCAATTGGCCACTTTGCCATTTAAAAAATAAGGGTATATCAAACAAAATGAGGAATTTGGGACCCTTTAAAGTATCTATGAATAAAATTCTTCGTCCTGACTGACTGACTCATTAAATAACACTAGGCAACAGCCCAAATAGAATTCAAACAAACCGACTTTTTTGGATAGATTTGGAGTCCCAAACGACGTAAAACATTTTTTTTCTATGGCAGATCTTGTTTTTAGAATATTAAAAATTTGGCTTTTTTTTGCCGTTTTTTAGAGGTGCACCAACTTTTGTCATTATTACTCCAGAACGCCAAAACCGATTTTTAAAAGCTTTACTTTTCCTGAAAGCTAATGAATATATCATCCATACACAGTCTAAGAATGTTTAAGCCAATAGTTTAAAGGCTATAAATTTTTGAATTAAGAAAATGTTTTTTTAACTTTTTCTTTTTTTTTATCTTTTTTTTACTTTAAAATTCAAGGAAAAATCGAAAAAATTTCTGGCTGCCACGTCCGGCCTTGTTGCTGCTGCCCTCTCTTAATACTTATTAAAATATATATATTCAGTAAATAGGTTATATCTTCTAAACTACTTAGCCAAAAGTAATGTTCCATATACCAATATTGCAATTAATTGTTAGTTAACAACAAGTTTAAAAGTACGCATAAAAGTCCTCAAAACTACGTTTCCAACGATACTTAGGACATATCTGTAGCTTCAATGGTTTGGAAACTGTTTCAATTTTAGCGGAAAATGGCGTTTTCCCGCTAAACTAGCGGAAAATTCCAAAAGTCGTAGAACAAACATTTTTAGATTTTCGAAAAGGTATCCCATCTTTACATCTAAGGTTTTTTAGCGCTTTGATGCAAACATACAAACAGACAAAAAACTGACTTTTCATCTCATTTTTAGAAGTCCACTAAGAATTCCCAATTTATTTATATTTTGAACCAGTTATCGAATTTGGGTGACCAGGTATCAATCGACGAGTATTTAAAATTAGAATTTTTAAAAAATACATATTTTTATCAAATACCTTAATAGTCTCATTAGCTGCAATCATAACCCAGGTAAGTTAAAAAAGTTGTAGTATGCTATATAGTAAGTTAGGACTAAACCTTTCGATCGGTGTATAACTGATATATATCTGATCGGGCATTCATAGCAAATTTGTACTGCTTTCGTCACTAGCGCGAACTACCGTCCGCAGTGATACACAAAATTTCTTAAGTAATAAAGAGAATAGGAATAAATGTTATTAAAATGCGTTGTTTTTAGTTCAATTCATTAATAAGCTTGAACTCTCTAAAGATCCTAAGCAACTCTACGCAGGCTTTAACGCAAGGCTGAATCATTTCCGGTTTTCCGAATAATCCTATTCTTTGGATTTAAAATTGTTTAAATGACATAACACAAAGTATCTTATAGTTCTTATAGGTTGCACACAGACTTAAATGCTTTTTTTCCTTGGTGCCAAGCTAATTTATAAAATATGAATTGTTCAAAAGTAAAGACTTTTTACAGATTTTTGAGCCATACTTATCAGTATTCACTTAATGGCATTATAATCGAATGCTTAAATGATTCTGATTCGGGTATAATTCTAGATCATAGGCTGAAGTTTGATAAACATATGGATAACGCAATGGAAGCTCATAGGTTTAGTAACCGATGCTCCAAGGAATTTGACGATCTTTTTACCTATTACTAGTAGACAAATTTCATTCTTCCTGTATATATTCTAGTCTCCTTTCCTATGATTCAGTTGAGCCAGTTCTGCGAGGTTCGTTTTAGACATTGATTTGATTGAATAATAATTGATGTACTTATAAATATATCGAAAAATTGTTTATCTCGTTAACATAACATATATACAAGCTTAGTTATGGTTTGGCAAAATTATAACTCTTGTAAATGGAATATTTTGTGTTAAAAACATAGATTGAATTCCATTGCAACATCCAAATACATCGAGTTTAAAATTTGGCTTTACAATAATCGGTGTTTCCAACACTATTAACAACAAAGTTGGTTGGGTGTTGGTTTTTTTTTTTTTCTTTTGCTGCTGCCACATTCATATTTTACAACTTTCGGAGATGCTTTCACTTCCATACCAACAACTTGGTAGCTGCTGTTGCTTATGTGGCCCATGAACTTCTTCCGTATGCAGCAGTACTCGTAGCATCACCAACACCAAAATAGCAGCAACAAATTTGATTTGCATGCTGCGATTGCAGTTGCTGTTAAACGCTTGATAACTTTTCCTATTTATTGCTACTGCATCTTTTGACGATTGATTAATTGTAATTGTAATTATTGGGTGCATCAAATGTATATAATATTTTAAATATATTTGTAATACTCTTACAATTATCAGAAGTAAATTGTTAGGTATTTTGTAGGTCTCTGTACGGTAATCAAATAAAAAAATAATAATTTGTCCTATTTGTAAATATAATAATAATAGAAATAATAATTACATTACTAACTAAAATATTGAAATTATAAGAAACAGCACCATATTAACATTAGCATAAATAATGGTGAAAAATGAAACATACGTACACAGCCAAACAACACTTGAGCACTGCTGTGTGTGTGTGTGCGTGTGTGTGTGTATCTGTATGGGTCTGTGTGTTTACAACACACATTTCAAAAGTCGGTGACTGTGGCACTGAGTTAGTAGTGCGTTAAGTCAACGAACGCTGCCGCGCAGACGTCGACGATGGCCGCGATGGCAGCGGCAGTAGTAACAGCAACGGTTGCTGTCGCTGCCAGCGTTGGCAGCATTACCCTCACTCTCTCTCGCTCTCTGTCTCTGTCTCTCTTTCTCTTTCTCTGTGTTGGAGCTGCCACAGTCGACGCACATTGGGACCTCTCAGCCCGAAAAGCGTGCACGACGCTGCCGCTGCTCAAAATCAGCGTTTTGGCAGCGGCAGCCACAGCAGCTGGCCACGTTTGCATGGCATCGGCATCGGCATCGGCATCGATGGACGATGACGACGTCGTTGTCGATGTCATAGCAATGCAAACGTAAACGCACTTATATTTTGGCGTTTTGGTTGCTTTCACAAACGTTGCATGTTGCTTATAGCGCTGTTGCTTTCGACGCGGCGTTGCTGCCAGCTTCGCTGCAAAAGTGTAAATTTTTTTTATTTTTATTTATTTATTTATTTTTATTATTTTTTTTTTTTTTTGGCAAACTGACAAGTTTATTGAACTTTTCACAGTTCTCAGGTCCCAGGTCGTCGTCGGAATTGTCGAAGTCGTCCATAGAGCGACGCAGTCGCAGTAGGAGGGCCCGCAGACTTTCTCCGCAATCGTCATCAATTTATCAGTTTGTTTGCCTTTGTCTTTGCCTACTTATTCCTCTGTCTGTATCATTGTCATAGATTCGTTAATTACTTTAGCTAATTATCACAAAAAAACAAAAAAAAAACAATGCGACCGCTTAAATAGAGAATTTGTTAAATATTTATAAATCACACTTGATATAAAAATAATCGAATACACATTTGATCAGGTACCTTTGAACATTTTAAGATCTCGGTAACCACTTTATTTTATTATAATTAGATACAACATATAATATTATCTCTAATATAGGTTACGGCGTACAAGCTGCAGTGGCCCTCGACGCCCGTAACCATTTTAATATTAGTTCTACGGTGGAACTATTTTTTATTTTTATTTTTAAAATCAAGCACCTTTAATCTTATTTTTGCAAGGCTATAGAAACTACTGAGTTTGTGCCAATTTATATTTATTCGGTTATTAGGGCAATCAAATGCGGCGAAAATACTTCTATACGTAGATCAACATCGTTTTAGAAGATTGCCAAGCCCACCACCTCCCGCTCGGGAAAATTTAAGAAAATTTTGAAGGACCAATTTTGATTTTCGGTACATGTGATGATCTTTACGATCAATTCACAAACGATGAACTACATGAGCCAAAGTTTTTTGTCAGGATAAACACCTATGCATATACACATGTGTATTTCAAAGAATATTAGAGTTAGAGCAACCAAATTATTGTGACAAAACTGCTATTTTGTGTATGCAAAACAAGTATCTTAAAATAATTTTTTTTATGTTAATTAAGTCTGCAAATATTGCAAAATAAAGCAATAAAAAATATTTGTATTGCGATGAAAAACGTATTTTATATGGAATATTATCGATATTTAATTGATTAAATTTGCGCTCTTTTTATGTAAAGATACAAGTACTGGGCATCTAACGTTCGAGCCCCTTCACTGAAATGTTCTAACTAGCTTTTTATTAAATTAAGCCAAGACTCAACCAAAAGTCTAAGGTCCAAGTTATGCATAAGCTGATTTACTTTGTATGCATGGATTGCCGAATTACCCTTGTTATGTCGGTCCGTCTAAAATAATCTCTATGTAAAAGCAAGAGCAACTAAATATGGCTAACACTTTTTAGGAATACCAGATGAATTTTATTTTAAATTCTGTGCCACCTCCTTTTCGGTCCATGTAAAATAAATAGCATATACATCATAAATTGAACAAATGTTTGTATATAAACTGGTTCGCTATCAAAACCTTAATGTTGCTGTTTGGTACAAACCGACGAACCGAACCCTTTTTAAACTTTTACTTTTTTTAATATATCTGTAAGTCATTTATCCATAGCACTATGGTAAAAAAGTCCGATATTTTGGCATAAACTCTAAATGTAAAGGTAATTATACCCGTTACTTATAAAAAATAAGTATAAGGGTATATTGTGTTCGTTGGAATGTGCGTAACAGGTAGAAGGAGGCATCTCCGACCCTATAAAGTATATATATTCTTGATCAGCATCAATAGCCGAGTCGATATAGCCATGTCCGTCTGTCCGTCTGTCCGTCTGTATGAACAAAAGGATCTCAGAGACCATAAGAGATAGAGATACCAAACTTTCACTAAAAGACTTCTATATACCCCACGCAGATCAAGTTTGTTTCAAATTTAAGCCACGCCCCCCTCCGCCCCCGCAAATAGCGAAAAACAGTCTGAACAAAGAAATCTCAGAAACTAAAAGAGATAGAGTAACCAAATTTGGCACACAGATTTATATATACCTCACGCAGATCAAGTTTGTTTCAAATTTAATCCACGCCCCCATCCGCCCCCGCAAATCGCGAAAAACCACCACACCCACAGTTTTTAAGATAATACGTTTTTTGTGATTATTACCGTTATCTATTAGCATTATCTATTATCCCACTAAATCGCATCAAGATCGGACATGTAGAACGACAGTTATGGCGAATTAAAGTTTTCAGAGAAAAACAAGTATTTTCTTTAAAGTACTTTTCAATATATTAAAGTAAGTAACGGGTATCATATAGTCGGGATCTCGACTATAGCCTTTCCCGCTTGTTTTTGAATTAAGAATACGGTATAAAATTGTATTAAAATTGAAAATAAAAAAACTTTTGACATATGGTTAATTAGGCCTTTATCTTTGAAAATAAAAAACGGCAGTATTACAACATTTTTTAGCTCGATTTTGATGACTTCCATGCGGAGTAGTCTTGTCCTTTAATGTATTTTTAAGCATTTATCTTCCAGTCTAACTAAGAGGAAAAAGTTTGTGTTTTTTGAGATATCTAAGCCAATAACAAAGATAACACAAGGGAACATGAAATATTATGTCTAACAAACACCTATGGCTGCTATTGGGACGATCGGTCAAATATCAACTTTTACTTAATATCAGTTTTAATAAAATAAATCGCCCATCTGCACTATGGTAAAAAAGATCGATATTTTGGCATAAAGTCCAATTATTTGTTGTTCGAAATCTTAAAATTTTTTTGGTTTCCTAAATCTGAATGCTCAGGAGAGAACACTAAATTTTTTTTTAGTATTTTTCGGGACTACCCTTAATGATTGAGGCTCGATCAAAACCAGCTAATTTAGAGTTGAAACGTGAATGGAAAAATCGCGATAATTTATTTGCAACTTGAAGCGCGAATTGTGTTTGTTTGGTTGGTATCGTGAAAAAAGTGTAAATACA